>OV049855.1:25787649-26190882 GCA_920104075.1 Melanargia galathea
CTCTTCTCACACTCTACAATTTCGTTGCCAATGATTATAGCGTTTATTATAACGTTTGTAATTTAAAAATATAAATAATATATATGTTATAATAGATAAAACAAAATGTAGTTGTGTCTCTACTAGTAGTGGTTTCACTGCAAGAAGCTGGTTAAGTAATCTAAGTAACGAGATGCACCGGTGAATGCGCATGTGGGGCAAATTTCGGACAGAGCTGAGCAACTACTAGAAAGGACACTATTTCAAGATGTACAAATCTTAAAAACATGTCACAGAATATAATGTAAGAATTTTTCAAATTAATATTCAAATAAATTTTCGGGATTTAATAAAATTATTTAGGTAGGTACCTATGAAAAAAAGAAACGTTTAAAATTGAAAAATAATTTTTTTCAAAGAAAAATGAACCGACTTCAATCGATTCGAACTAAAAGTTCGAAAGTCGAAGTTTAAAATAATATTTTATTTATTTCGATTGACGATTAAACTTGTCAGAAGAAATCGTGACAATTAAAAAAAATTGAAATTTTACTTTAATAAAGCATCAGTTATAATATTTTATTTCACCTTGTCCTCTCTGTAAGTTTCAATACTCTACACCTTAACCGCTTAGGTATTACTAACCTGCAACACAAAAGCAATCCATACATTATTACAAAAATGGAGTCGTTTATAAAAAATAATTAAACCGCACTGTCTTATCATATGGAGCTCTAAGCTAATAACTATTCACTTACGATTTCATAATTACGTTCGATATCTCGCACTGTATAATTAGATCAACTGTATTAGACGAGTCGATGCCACTGCCAGAGGCTGTAGCGTAACTTTACAAGATAACATGTGTTAATTAGCTAATGTGACACGAGCTTTAAACCACTACAGTCGTTTAAAAGCCTACAGCTTGGCACAGACCTTGTCTCTTATAGAAGAAAAATATTTACAGCTTAGACCCGCCATGAGCGATGCTTCAGTGCGGGTTAGCGGGTTTTAACAACCACAATATGATAGTGATAATCACTGGGATTACGGCATAACGTCCTATCCGAGGCACGCGGCTAGACCAGCGCCAACTCCAACCTCCGAGCTGACACTCAGAATTTCTTGCCAGGAATTGAATCCAGGACCTCGTGATCCGCGTTGAACATACAAATCGCTAGTTAACTAACCCACGAGGCTAATCTGTCATTCAATGGAAAATAACAATTATAATAGGTACTTTGACATCTCCAGCACACGTTAAACTGTGTCTCCAGTACTCTGAAACTAATAGAATAGAGTGCACCTGTGTTTGCTTACACACTTGTGCTCTGTAATATCTCCGGCGTAGCTGATCCCTGTTGAGTGTTTCAGTGACCGAAATTCAATTGGGAGGACATTGTTATATCCTGACTAACCAGCTAAGTAGTCTAGCCTAGACTAACTAGCCTGACTTGTTTCTTTTAATCATCTTAGAAATTACACATTACCTGTATACCTAACCTATCTAATTAATACATATTATTCGATTGGTTACATAACCATTATCCAATTAAGATTATCTACAAAATTGCACGTAGTAGGTATATTCGACAATTTTGTACCTACATTAAGTTCGACACAATATAAAAACGCCTGAATTGATCTATTGTGTAGCGAAATATCCAAACAATGCCTTAATCTCATCAGACTGTACAATGGAGGGAGGTTACGCACAGTTTGTCTGCTGATGTACAAAATGCCAGGAATTTTACACCCGACGACATTCGCACGATATAGTTGCTATTTATCTTACATATTTTTTTATAGAGTTGTCTGACAAAACTATACTCTGATTTTTAATTCCGTGGAATTCTGATGTTTCTTAATGTTACCAGAGATAAAAAGTTCCCACAAAAAACATAATAAATTGAAAACTTACATAAATAAAAATCAATTGCTTCATGTAGATAATAAACACACTCATGCGACAAGGCCGGAGGAACTTGGCCTGGCGCACTTCGTGCGCCTAGATATGACAAATGCCATATCTACATAGATACTTTAGTTTGGGGTAAATTCGAACTTTACGTGGTAACACTGTTTTTCATACAAATAACTCATTCTATTTATAAATGACAGATGTCAGAATTCCTCCGAATTAAAAATCAGACTATACGGACGTTCTTTGACATACATATCTACCTACCTACTGAATTAAGTTTGTAACTAAAAATTCTAGCGATACCTACTTTTAACACGAAAGAAAGAATATAAGACATGATAATAATATAGTACCAAAAGTTTGCTTATTACGAAAATAAATCATTAATTAAGTTGAGCCACCGTTTACCAAGCTTAAAAGCAGTTAATAAATATGTCAGATTTGCTCTGTTCTATCTTTGAGGCGTTCTTTACTTTATTGAACTGGTAGACTATTGCGTAATATAGAGATTGGGTAGACCTCTTTTCAATACTGATTTCAATATACTACTTGTAACTTATTTGTAAATTGAATGAAACTAATAATACCTATCGCTGATTAACACACACTATCGGAAATTATGTCTCTTATTTTGATGAAACAAAAAATATAATAAAACTGAAAGCAAAAGCTGAAAGATGTCTTATAACTACTAAAAATACAATACCTACCTTACTTATTTGCATATCCTAAACCTAACCAAAGCTATGTGATTAGCTATGCTATAGAACACTCCTATAGAACAATGAGTTGTAAAGAAGTGTAACATGGCACAGTAATTTGTAACCCGATTGTAAATTGGGTGAAACGATTGATATCGCTAATTTATGCACACGCTGTCGGAAATCATACCTCTTATTGTGATGCGATAGATTTAATTACGTAAGTACAATAGGCCGATCTCCAATGCTATTTACCATACATTCAAGACCTTTCAAACTCTATTTGGGTTAGATACCGTCCGAAAATGTTAATAAATAACAAGTATAAATTAAAAATTTAAAAGCCCCCGACATTCGCCATTTTGTGGTGGTGGCCATCAAGGATTTACAGAGTGCTATTCTACTAGTCAAGCCCTTTCATTTGATACCCATATTGAACGAGTTATAATAAAATATGTAAACCGCAATTTTGTAACGGCGGCCATCTTGGATCGATTTTCATCAAACATAGCTAACAACATTCTCGACTAATTCACCTTTCAAACAAAAAAACCGCATTCAAATCGGTTCACACGTTTCAGCGCTACGGGGGAACAAACAGACACACACACACACACACACACACACACACACAGACACGTCAAATTTATAACACACCGTCGTTTTTGCATCGGGGGTTAATTAAAGATATTCTTTAAAATTATTCTTATTTTATTGCGAAAACATTACACGGTACTTAACTCAAAACTAATTCTATCTGTTACACCTACAGGTTTAGAAGTTGCAGAGCTGTTTGAAGTATAGGGAATAATGCCGCATTTTACTGCAGGGTAATATATAGGTGAAAAAGTAGTATAAAGGCAAGCGAATATTAAATTTTCATATCAGCAATTTTCCTTGACGCAGAGGTGAGCGCAGTGGTGAGTGCTGTGGTCTTATAAGTATGTCCCGGGTTCGATTCCCAGCGGGGGCAATTTGAAACTTAAATTTCTAAATTTTCTCTGATCTGGTCTGGTGTAAGGCTTCAGCCGTGGCTGGTTACCACGCTACCGACAAAGCCGTACCGCCAAGCTATATAACATTCCGGTACGATACCACGTAGAAACCGATCAGTGGTATAGGTTTAATAAAAACTGTTCCAGTTAGCCTGCTCCCACTTTAGATTGTATCGTCACTCATTTAAGTGAGATCGCAGTTAAATGCTAACTTGGAGATGAATAAAAAAGCACACTAGGACAAGCAGAAAGATAAAAGTGTGCAGTAGAATTGCAAGTAAAAATAAATTATAAAATTTTAAAAGAATTGTAATCACTTTATTGCATTAACTTTATTGCACTGTGTAATACTTAGAAGTAATGAAACTAAAGTAGTAATTAAATAAAATTATATACCTAGTAGTATGATGATAGTACAATCACTTTAATTCGTGAATCCAGGATTGTAAATGGCTAAAAGGAAAATAAAAAACCGGTCAAGTGCGAGTCAGACTCGCGCACCGAGGGTTCCGTACTCCAGAAGTATAAGTACAATCTGTTTTTCATTAGTTTGTCTTAAATAAAAAAATAAAAAATTTTGGAATTTTTCCTTTATTAGTGCTGTGAGAACTTGTTTTTTGCCTTTCGTAATACTAGGTCAACTGGAAGTACCATTTAGGTTTTCGACCCAAAACCTATAGGGTACTTCCGGTTGACTAGATTTGTCAATTTTGGTCAAAATAAAGGTCTTATAGATCAAGTAAAGAAAAAATTCCGAAAAATAAAAAAGTTGAAATTTAAGGTAAATTTTGGTACTTACAAGTTTTGTGAAAATCTAAATTTGTCCATAATATCGTTTTCAGGGCTCGCTTTTTATCGGACTCAAGACCTTAATTTTTATACACCTAATAGGGACTATAGACTTTAGTATCTGGTATAAATTTCAACTTGCTAGGTCCACCCGTTCCAGGAGAAAATCGGTGGTGACACACGGACAGACGGACAGACGGACAAGAAAGTGATCTTATAAGGGTTCCTTTTTTTACCTTTTGAGATACGGAACCCTAAAAATAGAATAAGTAAAAGGAAAAAAAGTAGGAGATGTATGATAGAAGTATCGTGGAATATGTAGAATAAAAAATGATATCTGTAAATTTCGATACTAATAATCACTTTATTGCGTAAACATTACAAGACTTAAAACTAATTCGATGGCACAAACGGGTGCTTATTTAAAAGGACTATCGGAAATAGGAAGCAAGATATTGTTTGGTTTGTCAAAAGTAGAGGTATGATACAATTGTGATGTGATCTGTGAATTAGTAAATACAAAGAAATAGTAGTATTGTACATGCCGTGGTGTATGCCCCGTTGACCAACCGGCCTGACCAACCAGTTGGTCAAAGGGGAATTCGTATTTCCCCTTTGACCAACTGCGGTAGGGTAAGAATTAAATGTCGATATATTATATCGATACATAAATTAAAAAAGTTAAATTTTCATAGCGCTTTAATAAAAAACAATTATTATAAAATAGAGAATGTTATACTATATATAATAACTATTATACCTATATTTCACTTTATAAAAAAAAGTTGTTTTTAATTTACAGAACAATTCAATTAATTCTTTAAAAAAAACTTGAGTTTAACGTAATCAAAATAATCTCACTTCAATTTGTTTGTCAAAATCTCATAGCAATCTCACGTCAAAATACATTTTGCCAAACAAAATAACCGGCCAAGTGTGATTCGGACTCACGCACGAAGTGTTCCGTACCATTATCTATAAAAACGGCAAAAAAATCATGTCTGTTGTACGGGAGCCCCCCTTAAATATTTGTTTTATTTTAATTTAATTATTTATTTTTAAAGTGAATATATGTATAATTGAATATTCTGTGAATATTCCAAGCATCTTTGCCGTTGCCAGTTGCCGTTATCAATATCGAGCAAAAAAGAGGAAAAAAATCACTTTTGTGATTTTATTCTGTTTATTTTATTCTGTTCTTTAGTATTTGTTATTATAGCGGCAACAGGACTACATCATCTATGAACATTTCAACTGTCTAGCTATCGCGGTTAATGAGATACAGCCTGGTGACAGACGGACAGACGGACGGACAGCGAAGTTTTAGTAATAGAGTCCCGTTTTTACTCTTTGGGTACGGAACCGTAAAAACTGGTCAATAAGGGCTTAATACCATAAAGCTATCTTGCTTTAACAGTATAAATACCATTATTGTTACATCTAGGAGTCCTCACACACACACACACACACACACACACACACACACACACACACACACACACGCACGCACATACACACACACACACACACACGCACGCACGCACGCACGCAAACTTTCGCCTTTATAATATTACTGTGATTATCGTAACATTAGTGTGATTAATACATACCACACCTGTTTTGTATTTTTCTGTTTTATACCTGTATATAAATCGATACAATGTATCGACATTTAATTCTTACCCTACCGCAGTTGGTCAAAGGGGAAATATGAATTCCCCTTTGACCAACTGGTTGGTCTGGCCGGTTGGTCAACGGGGCATACACCAATGCCCTTTATTGTATGAACATTGCACTGTTAATTGATTGTTTAAAGAAAAAGTAGGATAACTTTAAGCTGAAGAAAAGGTGTATTATAGAAATAGAATAGTAAAAATTGTATATTTCGATAATAATAATCACTTTATTGCGTAAACATTGCACTGTACAATACTTAGAACTAATTCGATGGCACAAGCTGCAGGTGTGTTGGTCTAGAAGCCGTAGGGCTGTCGGAAGCCGGGCGCGATGAACTGTCTCGGGGTGGTGTACGCGCGGGCGGCGAATACTCCTGAGTCGTATTTACCGTCGCGGTAGCTACCTGCAAAGTGAAAACAGAACACTGTATAGCCGGGGTTGCACTCCAAGCAGAAGAAAATTATAGATAGGGTAGGGTGGTGCAAGACTGCGCGGTCGATAAGACTGCGCACACGTCCTAACTAGACAACGGTGTTAAATTCGTAGCTAACTTCAGTTGTGTTTTACTTGTTATCGAAGCCGGTGCGTGCTCCAGAAAAAATATTGGAATTTCTTGAGAAACGCAGGAAATAAGTGAGTTCAAAGTTATATACGTTTGATCTTTTTTTTAACAAATTGAATATATTATTACTGAAAAAGTTATTAAATTTTTGGTGTTTTATCAATAATTTTGCACAATGGGTTAGGTCATGTTTCTGATCCATACGAAATAGTATAGCATTTTTCTACGAAATGGCAGTACAAGCTATATTTTAGAAAAAACTAGACCGACTTCAGTCCAGCAAGTTCAGAGAAAACGGTAAATCGCTTCAAGTGTGCCTATAAAGAATTAAAGATTTCCCTCGATTTCTCCAGGATCCCATCTTCAGATCCTAACCTGTTGCGCTAGAGATGGGTCTATGTCTATGTATGGGTCTATGTATGAGAAGTGGGTGTATGTCTACTCATTTTCTCGTTTATTTCTATTGTTTTCGACGACGACGAGAAAGAGAATAGACATAATTTTCTCGTGGGTCGCATATTAGCGCATCTGATGACTATGGGACACCTGGGAAGTATATTTTTTTAAACAAAAGAAGATTTTTCCAAATAGTTCAATGTATCTTTAAGTAATCGGGGAACATACATAAAAAAGATTTCAACGAATTGAGAACCTCCTCATTTTTAGGGTTCCGTAGTAAACAAGGAACCCTTATAGTTTCGCCATGTCCGTCCATCTGTCTGTCTGTCTGTCCGTCCGTCCGTCCTCGGTTAATCTCAGAGACTATTAGTGCTAGAAGTCTGTAATTTAGCATGGGTATAATAGTACATTATGGTATAAGTGTGTAATGTTGGTGATTACCGCTGAGGCGATATTGAGACCCGAGCCGTTAGGTGAGGGTCTTAAGATAGCCGAGGACGGTAATCATCAATACACACGTGTATCATACGACGTTTTTCAACACACTTGCGAAGAAAATAACACTAAAATAGATATTTTTCCTTAGATATTTCAGGTAGGTAGTAAACTTTCCATAACTTTAAGGGCTTCACATATATCGGGCGGTGTACAACATAAATCATTTTTAACCCCCGACGCAAAAACGACGGGTGTTATAAGTTTGACGTGTCTGTGTGTGTGTGTGTGTGTGTGTGTGTCTGTCTGTTCCCCTGTGGCGCTCAAACGGGTGGACCGATTTAAGTGCGGTTTTTTTGTTTGAAAGGTGAATTAGTCGAGAGTGTTGTTAGCTATGTTTGATGAAAATCGGTCCAAGATGGCCGCCGCTACAAAATGGCGGATTACATATTTTTTCACAACTCCCTTGATATGGGTATCAAATGAAAGGGCTTGACTAGTAGAATAGCACTATTGCAAATTCAAGATGGCCGCTGCTACAAAATGGCGAATGTCGGGGGTTTTTTAAATTTTCAATTTATACTTGTATTTTATCTTCATAATTAGTACTTGTAGATATTTTAATTTTAATTAATAAATAACTGTAATTTTAACAGTGAAAACGAGTTATGAAAATTTTCTCACAATGGCGGGAAAAATTTTTCAGTTTTCCTATGCGCGCACACATATAAGTGCGATCGGCCATAGACTATATAGAATGAGGTTTGTTTTCTATGGCATTTTGCAATGGCGGGAAAAATTAATCAGTTTTCCTATGCGCGCGCTTCTTAAAATGGCAATCATCCATAGACTATAGAATGAGGTTTGTTTTATTTGGCTTTTCGCGGATAGCGTTTTAGCCACGTACAAAATGGGGAATTTCAAGTTTTCTTTATTACAGAAAAAACAAAAGTTATATTTGAGTGAAAGTTTTATTTATTAAACACGTACAAGTTGAAATTATCTATTTAAATACGAAGTTGCATGAAATGAGCAAGCAAAAGGTATATTAATTTATTTGTACTATTGAATACGACCTTTTTTGTATCGAAACTTTTTTAAGAACAAAGGAACCAACTAAACCAATAAATTAAAAATAAAACTCTATAATTCACTTGTGAATAATAGTAAAACAAAAGTCACAGTTTGAATAATAGGTGTAATTATCTGCCTAATTGCGGTGAACGTAGAGCTACTTTATGAGCAAGTGTGTTGAAAATATTAATTTTGCCGACAAAGTGGTGAAATAAAATTTTGATAAATATTTTTTTTTAGGGTAGCTCCCCTACATGTAAAGTGGGGATGAATATTTTTTTTCTCGTCTACCCTATAGTGTGGGGTATCGTTGAATAGGTCTTTTAAAAATATTGTGGGTGTGGGAACATCATTTTTCAATTTCTAGATCCGTTTGTAAAATATGATGTTTTAAAGTGCTAATTTTTATTAGAGTCAAGTGTCCCCCCCCTCCCTCTATCAGCCAAATGGCAGTATATAGGAACTTGAAAAATTCACAGCAGTAGTATATATAATTAATTTTAAAGGAAAACTATCATGGCTAAGTAGGGTTCACAGGTTAAGGAGTTATATCTGTTTTTCGAGGATTGTGACTACGGAACCCTACACTGCGCGTGGCCCGCCACGCACTTGGCCGGTTTTTTAAGAAATTCCCAGTCATTGAGGAAGTCTTAGTATGAAGCAGTCGGACATAATTTTTTTAAGAACTGTTAAATGGCAATCAGTGCCATTTTCTGAAGAAATGTCAATACAAAATCAATACTCAAGCCCCAAAAATTTCAAAGAGACAAAGTATAATTTCATAAATTTTCCGTAGATAGATACCCTATTCTATTTAAGCTCCAGACAAAACCTTCATTTTCCTGGGCTCTAATACCCATGCGGTAAAAGTGAAAGAGTCATCTAGACATAAGTAATACTCAACAAATTATTGGTTATCTAAAACTCGTGATTAAAGTGTTGATGTTATTAAGCCTTAAGGTGTATTACAACTGCAAGTAGCATTTATATATCTCATTTAGTATTAGGTATTCCGGTGAGTCTTGACGGTTTGATGGGCCGTGTCATCCTCAAGTCACGAGCGGTACAGTCGTGACGACTCAGACGAACTTCGAAATATCATAACACTTAGAGTATGTTATCCTGAGGCGGGATCTAGTGGAGTTCTTTTGTGACAGCTCTTGATTATTACCTTGCATCCTATTTCTCTCATTTCTGTGAACTGTTATCTTTTAAATTAACCTAATAACATCATCAACACCATCACCACCATCACCACATCTCAATCATCATCATTATTGATAATGACCGGCCCACTACAGAGCACGGGGTCTCCTTTTAGACTGAGAAGGGTTTAGGCCGCATTCCACCACGCTGGCCGAGTGCCATTGATTGGGAGACTTCACACGCCTTTGAGAACATCATGGAGAATTCTCAAGCATGCAGGTTTCATCACGATAATTTCCTTCACCGTAAAAGCAAGTGATATTTAATTTACTAATTAAACGAGTGTCTATTAAATCTTCTAATCTATCTATTACTAGCTGATTCCCGCTACTTTGTCGACGTGGATTTAGGTTTTTTGAAAGTCTCTGATGAAAAGTATAAAAAGTAGCCTATGTTTATCACCGGATTATAAACTACACACATGCAAAAAATCATGTCGATCCGTAGCTCTGTCCCGCGTGATTATAGGACGAATGCGTAAAATCTTTGTGTTTGTTTTTCCGGAATAAAAAGTAGCCTATATCACTTTCCAGTTCCTCAATTACGTCAATACGTCTACGTATCTTTTGCGGGACAAACCAGCAAACTAACACACTTTCGCATTTCTAATATTAGTAGCGATGTAACGACAAATTAGATTTGGATTTAAGTCATAAAAGTCAAGCAAAATTATTTTAGCAATACATAAAGAAGATTAATGGTTTAAATGATAGGTCTACAGCCTTAATACGCATACCGCGTATTGCTAACTATGACGCCTTTCATAACGAAGATACACGCCGATAACCATACAATATATAGATAGGTATTGTTTTACCTATGGGCAAGTGTGTCTGTGAGTGTATCAACTTTTTAAGGCTCAACTAATCAACTCAGCGGGACTAATATTGTATCTTAGATGGAAATTGGATACATTTTAATGTCCCGGTACTATGCAAAAACAGAGAATTTGACAAAAAAACTGTAAAATCAACTGTAAAATAAGTTTTATGACTGACTGATTGTCTGGCTGACATGTACAACTAAACTATTAAAGGACCTGTAAAAATTTACCTACCACCGACCTATGAAACAAGGAAATATTCCTCGAATACGCTAGAGATTACACTATGGAGGGATTTTTTTGAAATTCCATTCCAAAAGATCTAAAAAGGGATGGTAGGTACAGTTTGTATGATTTTTTTTAACTAAAGCCAACGAGGACGAAGTCGCGGGAATGAGTTAGTTTAATATAAATCACATATTTATTCAATTCACTAACGCGTGTTATTCCTATAATAATTATTATGGCCTAGAAATACTAGTAAATTTTTTTCAGCCTTCATCATTATTACAATCTTATTAGCATTGAATATCCAATTTAACACCGACAATACGTCGTCGCTGTAATCTTCTCTCCTAATGCAGCTCTCTATAATCTAGTATCACCTAATAAGACTATGCAAGGGCGCCCTGTAATTTGGCCGACAGATGAGCTACTATTTTCATTACTATGAAGGATCTATACGTAGTACAGATGTTTCAGTACCTATTATATCAACTATGTAATAACCTTCCAACCAGTTTAACGGAAGCAGAGACAAGTACAAGTGTGCGCAAACAATTAATGTGTACTCTCTATTTCCTCACTCTCATAGTCCGATGAGAAGCCAATGCAAAAAGACCTGCGAAAGATCAGGTGAAGGACTTATAGCTTTACGTGCTCTCCGAGGCACTGAGTGTAACACCTACAACTTTCCAAACGCCGTGTTGAAACTGAGCTTTTCTTGACAGAAAACTCAATAACTTTTTTTTACCGACCCATGATGCGAACCCAGAATTTCCGAAACAAGCCAGCCGAACAAGCCAACCACGGGTCCAATGAGCCAGTTTAGATCAACTGTATGTAAGGTACTGCATGTAAGATTATCTGTGGCTTCGCTCGCGTGGTTCAAGGGAAGGGTAACTGAGGGTTAGTTTACTTTTTAGCTTGATTGAAAGACAAATGCGTGAAAAACACTAGCTAGCCTGCAAGAACTGTTTGTCTTCCCGAGATAAAGTACCCTATATGTATCTCCTATAAAGCTCCTATAGATAACATAGACATTTATATATAATTAATATGGACAAGTAATAGACTGCAGGATTTCATTTGGCCGTGGTCAAACTTACCTACTATTTGTACTGAGACCGATGTAAGGCACTAAGTTTTACCTAGTCTCATAAAGTCATAAGTCATAACTCATAATAACTCATTTTATTGCAATCTTGTTGCCCACAGAGAAAATACAATAAAAAATTGAACACAAAATAAAAAAGTATAACAACAAGTAATTATAAATATAGACCTGATAAGGAAACATCAATTGGCTAGACATTTTGATTTTCATCAGCGGGCGTAAAAGCAATACTTTCACAATGACAACTGTACGATGTTATTTACTTTCCACCCTGACCAGCTTTGTAGCCAAGCGATGCTTGATATCAGGCTCATGATAAAACATGCAAAAAACTAACTGAGTAGGTATACAATTTTACACCAATTAATGAAAGGATGTGTGAGGATGCACAATGATAAATCTGTATGAAACCCACTGACCTCTATAAATACCATATATATGTAAATACAAGTAGGTACGCTAGACAGACTGGAGCAACTTGATGATTGCCATTTTGGCGCTGATTGCTAAAAATGAGAGTAAGAAATTTTTTTTTAGAAATTTCAAATTTAGTTCCCAGCACCTTTGAGGCGGCGTTTTAAATCGGCTCAAGAATCAGCTCATTTTGCACACCCACAGGCTGATCAGCGGACTTGTATTAACAAAGATCAGTGATGAAGATCAAAAAATAGGTTAACTTCATTTTCATAGCTTTAATTTTGATGGAAAATGATTCTTAATTGAGCAAAGATATGAAAAGAAAATGGTCGCGTCCTAGCACATCCCTGGACAATAGAAAGGCAGCCTTAACCAAGCGATCTGATGCAACAGAAGCGGGAAAGCGGACCTTGGCTTATTGGGATCGAAATTTACCATCATCAAAGATTCCAGCGGCCTCATCCCTGGCGTTCTCTTGGAGAGCCTTAGCGATGGCCTCGGGGATGGGGGGTGGTGTGGGCAGATGGGCACCCTGAGCCTGGAAGCCGTTGACATCAGCGGTGTATCTCACGCTGTAGAGCTGGCCATCGTCACCCGTGTAGGAGTAGCCTCCAGCTGCTTGGATTCCGTTGGCTTCGCGGCCGGTCTCTTCCGCTTGGATGCCTGGAAATTAGGATTTTGTTTTTAGTTTGACTGTGGCATGAAATTACTTGCACTGAAATGAGAAACGAATCAAAACACTTATTTGCCAGATGTCTTGAATTAAAAAACAATCATTTTGGTAATGCTGTAATATTTACAGAAATGGTAGATATATACTCAAAGAAGGTAATATTAAGGAAATCAAATAGTAGGCATGAAATTATTATGAAGATGTTGAAAACTTATTAGAATAGAATGATTTAGTATCTACCAATTTATATCTTGACTTTGCATTTGTAAAAACAGAATGAACATTGTTAATTTTCTAGTCTGAATAGAATCAGGGATATAGATAGGATAGTGATAGTGGCATGTAATCGGTTTAAAACCTTAATAAGATCAAGCGTATAAGATAGTGGCAGTGGTATATAATCGGCCAAAGCTCTACGAAACTCACCATTTTCAGTGTCATAAGCCCAGTGGTATCCCAGTTCGTTCTGATCTGACACTGATCTCAAGACAGCGGCGTTTCTCTCCAGGGCAGCGCGCGCTCTCTCCGGATAGTAGGTCCTAGCGTACTGGGGCGGCACCACAGGTGTGACGTAGCCGGGCAGGACGCCCGCGGCGCACACGCTCACGAAGGCTGCTAGGATGATCTACAAAATACAGGGAAATTAGGGTATGTAAGTAGCTTTAATAGTTTTTAGATCCCTCGGACTGTTTTGTATCTCATTGGCCATTTAATTGAACAATATGGAAAGTGTCAAACACATTTGGAAATCCACTTTCTTTGGTTAACTTCGGTGACCAACCGAAATCACATCATGAACACTGACTCTGGTTGATAGACACCGATGAGGATGGTTGCGTACTGTAACGCAGTTATTTCTTGAATAATTTCCTTAGTGTACCTACAACTAAATTACATAGCCACTGAGATAGGTGAAATGACGTGCGCATAAATCGTCTAAGCTACGAGTATTTTTCTTCAAAAGTTTCAACACTGTAAAACAGAATTTGATGGACGCAAACGCGACTTGCGACCGCGACACTCAACACTAAGCCACAGATAACAGCCGATGTCGCTGTCACTCAATTCCTTATTTCAAAGTTTACCTTAAGATTTTCACAACCGTCCTCTAGCAATATTACTTATTTTCCAATAAGCTACAGAAGCCAGGCTCTATTGCGTGTCCCGCCCTAATAGTAGACACGTATTTTTGCCCGGTTGAAGATAATTTTCCAATCACGAATTCGAGCAAAACTATATCCACCGTAATTACAAAACACTCCGCGATGAATGAACCCTTACGAAATTAATAATAAATAGGTCGTGTGGACGTACCAGTTTCATGTTGCTGCTTCAAGTACTGGTGGTGGAATGATGCTTCTTGGGTCCAGGTCGGCTTATATATACCGCTGGCATCAGTGCTGGCAATGTCAAGGTTGAGATGTAGGATCTTTGCGAGATGAGAGCTAGGATCGTGGCACATCGAGGCCTTTTCACGCGAAGTAAAAGCTCTATTGTGGGCGTAGAGCGGGTTCGTAGTGACCTTTTCTATTTTGTAAATCGAATAGATTTTCTGTTTCATATCTTATTTTGTTCATAGACCATGAAATGTTCACGAGAGCTGAAAATTTTCAGTAGGTACATAAAAAACATCTGATTAAAAACGCTACAGATATCACTTTTCATCCCCAAAAATCAGAATTCTATTAGATTTTTAAAAAACCTAAGTACATATATATACACGCGAACGACGACGTAAAACGATGTCGTATGTTAATAATTTTGATATAAAATAAACCATACGCGTCAAATTGAGAGCCTATTCTTTTCAATCAATTAGAGAGAAATTTAAATCAGTTAGAGAGAAAACAAGAATATCTACCTAAAATACCAAACAAAAAAAACAAAAATCAACAGTCGTATGTAGTCCTACCAACAGTTTGATTTTTCAAAATACACTTGGTACATCACAAGCCTAACTTACAGCAACTAAAAATCTATGCGCCAATTTTAGTTCACACTATTCAAAAACTCCGCTCGATCAAAACAAACTTTATGTAATTAGCATAAAAGTTTAGGTGCAACAATTGTTTTATAACACTAGGAAGTTCCCATGTCTTCGTTTGCAGCTAAATAAGGCTAGATTGCCAACCAGGATTACAACTGAGCATTTCAGTGGTGATAATTTTCAGAATTTTTCCATTCGGAAATCGAACCTGGGAGTTTGTACTGCAATATTGAGATCCGTTCGGCGGCAATAAGCTACGACCGAAATTAAACGAGCCTCATAAGAAAGGCTCAGAGTTATTCAGCGATAGAGAGAGTATCCATGGAGTATCCTCGGAGTATCCATGGCTGATCAAATCAGTAATTAGGAGATCTGAGCTACTGACATAAATCATCGAGTCGCGAAACTGTAGTGGCAATGTGCGGAACATATAGCTCGAAGAACCATAGACGTAGTGGTCCCAAGGTGTTCGAATTATAACACCCTAGCGCAGCATTAGAAATCCTCCTCCCACACTAGGTGGACAGACGATCTGGAGCAAATCACTAGCAGACGCTGGATACAAGTGGCACAAGATCCGTGGTGATCCTTGCAAGAGACCTGTATATTTTCCGTGTTGGAAATCGGACAAGGACCATTTCCCTCATATTAATATGACTATCTGCGCTGCTATATCAGCGATTTTTTTCTCACTGAAAATCGCCCTTTCCAGTTAAATAAAGCAAAAATACTTAATGCATTTCACACAGTAAATTATCTATGGCTCGATGGGTTCACAATTTCGTAATTTTTTTGTAACTAAACAATTGTTCTTTTGATTTGGTAACATTTGATTTTTTGCATTTCAAGATTCACATTACCTATGCACCTCATCAATCTATCCATACTAAGTAATATTATAAAGGCGAACGAAATTGTGACTGTTCAGTGCTGAACATACATATTTCTCTTGTAAGGATCCCCACAAAACACAATCTTGTGCCGCTTGTGTCCAGTGGCTGCCAGTAACTCTCTTCGATCGTAGTGAGGGGATCTTCCAACATAACGTTTCCCGGTGTAGGTTGTCATTTGAGCAGCTTCAGCTTCGCGACCGTAGGGCTATGTCGGTCGCTCTGATTCTCCTAGATCTCTTCATTTAAATAAATGACTAATCATTTATTTGAGAAACAGTCGGACACAGCAAAATATAAATGGAACAGACGTATTTCATCTTAAGAAACTACTAAGGGCTGGTCCCCACGGTTATGATTGCGGTGCATCTTCCGACTTTTAGAAAAAACAATTTTAAATGCGTTTGAATCTTGTACGGATGAGCCATAGTGATTTTGATTTGGCAACAGTGGGGGGCCCTCCCGATATATCTGTACCAATGTATTTTTCAACCAAGGAAAGGCATTAAAGGCACTAAAGGCATTCCTTCTTACTAGAAACGCACAACAAACTTAGAAATTCTTAGGACATAATATAGCTATTCTGATTAGCTCACGAGATACTCCTCCCGGACTTCATCAAGTAACTTGGAGACCATAGACTATGAGGCCCATAGTCATGTTGATAAAATTATGATTAATTAACTACCAGTCTTAATTAATTAAAGTGGATGTTAAAATATAATTAATATAAATAGTTTCTAAAAAGATGTGACACTTAACCTTTTCATCGAGTCATGTAGGTAACTTGGTTAGTCGTTAGAATTTATATTGAAGACATGGATACCGCATGGGGAAGCATTCAAAAATTATATTATTGCAGATAAAGAAATTGTGTCATATTAATTCCATTAATTGCATAATCTTGAGTTTTCTTGGAAGAATAACGACTCCAGGACCCAGGTCCTACTTCGTCCCTCCCTACTGCACCAGAAGAACCGCCAGAGTGTTGCCGACTTTTAACTGTTTAAGGAATTTGTTGACTCGCTCCATGGAGTAAATCGATTCACTTTTGAGCGCTAGACTAATGAATGCGCGATAGATATACAAAAATAACTTTTTCATTCACCATACAAGTTTATTAAGTAGCATTTTCTATAATATTTTGATATGATATAATAAATAGGTAGTATTTATTAAAGTAGTACAAAATATTTATTATTTAACATTATGTATAGTACGAACAAGTTTAATTACGAAATCTAGGCCGTTTATGCAAATTATAAAAATTTATGCAAATTTTATGTAAGTAACATTTGTTGTTGCATATTTTTGTTGGTCCAGATAATATTGTTATCAATTAATGTTATGAATTCTTTATCCGAAACTATCAATCAACTTGCAGTTAACTTTTATAACACTATGATCTTTAATCTCGTAAAATATGGATCCGGTATATCAATTAATTTTTATTTTACTTGTAGTTACATAAATACGACGTCACTGGCGCAATGGTGAGCGCTCTGAACTTAAAAATGGGAGGTCCCGGGTTCGATTTCTGTCAGGACAATTTAGGAAATTAGAATTTCTAGAGGTGTGGTCTCGTGGGAGGTTTCGGTCGTAGCTAGTTACCATCATACCGGCAATGATGTGCCGCCTGTAAACGCCTGAAAACGCAGTATTTGGAGACCTGCCACCAGGTAGACGGATGATTGCAAGTGAGTCGCCGGCAACCGTTGGATACAAGCAGCGCAAGATCGTAATCCGAGGGCATCCTTACAAGGGACCTATGTCCAGACCAGTAAGATGTATATATCGGTCTATCTTTCAAGTGAAAATCTTACTTTTTTAGGGCATCAATCGAGCCTGCTTTATTAAAAAATCAAAAGTTTATCCTATAAATTACTCCTCGTCAGATATTTTTACACGTTCACTGCGGGCGAGGTCTTACTAATAACACTATAATATGAAGCTCATTTGGGACTGAGAATAGTTTTATTGTTTTCAACTTGACAACATTTTTGCACTCCTTTGAATTTGTTTAATTTAAAAAATGTTGCCAAGTTGAAAACAATAAAACTATTCTCAGTCCCAAATGAGCTTCATATTATAGTGTTATTAGTAAGACATAAATTATTTAAAAATATTTTAACAGGATCATTAGGAATGGTATGACAGCTTGAGGGTGATCGAAGAAGATATACCTTCTAAAACTGTATGGTTTCATTTATCGAGCCTAGCAAAGGACTTGGTCATAGTTTTTGATATCAGTACTTTTAATGGCCGAAACTTTTTGATAGGAAGTTGGCCTTATTATTCACATGAAATGTTTTTGTTTGGATCTCACTCCTTTTTTCTAAGTATTTCAAAGTTAATGCAATAAGTATAATGAAGTCTTTTTTCTCTCTTACGCTTCAGTATAATTAGGAATAGAACCCTATCACATTTTACGGTCTGATTAGATGTGGTTTAATCTTCAATACATAGTATAAAACAAAGTCGCTTTCTCTGTTCTAATTGGGTGAATTTTTATTTTGTTCGTCTGTCTGTCAAAATCACAGATAACAGAAACTCCACTCCAGAGTATTTCCACTCAGTGGTCAGTTTCAGAACTTAGAACCATACGGCTTAACTAAGAGAAGATTTTGAGTATTTGACTCTCATTAAGTTTAATGAATAGTATTAGATATTAGTGATACCTAGTAGCCGGAATCAACAGGACACCAAAGTCTCCTCCAAACCTCCAAAGTCGGCCACCCATCCATTTCCTGCCTTGGGTCAAGGTTGCTTATCAAAATTATTAAGAAAATCGCGCTTCTGGTTTTATTGGCAAAGACGAATCTCAAACTACTGGAAGGAACGGGCTTAGGCACACAGATAGCTATTAATGTGGCGTACGACATCCGCAAAGAAAGGATTTTTGAAAATTCAACCCCTTAGGGGGTAATATAGGGGTTTAAAATTTGTGTAGTCCACGCCAACGAAGTCGCGCCCGCGACTTCGATAACAAAATATACCTCTTGGCGTTTTATTATTTACCTACACTTTACTTTTTATTAGAACTCAAGACCAGTAAGATTGACCCCTTGCTAGAAAACTTAAAAAGTCACATCTCCCTAAATAGTGCACCGATTTCGATGAAACAAGAACCATATATAGCTTCGAATAAAGTAAAATACATTTATTAAAACAAAATGAAAATTTGTTCAGTATTTTTTGTGTGATGTGGGAACAGACAGATTTTTATATATCTTTGAATTGGTCAGTGTCTGATGCAACTTTTGGACATTTTTCGATTTTTTCCTTCATATACACAGTAAGACTCATCTTCTTACCAAATTTCAACATTCCACATACACGGGAAGTGCGTCATAATTTTGATCAGTCAGTGAGTAGGTCTTGTTTTATGTGATTTTCAAACCTCTGTATCTCAGAAACGGTTCAACTTGAAAATTTGAAACTTTCAATTTATCATAACATCCATGAGTTTAACTTATATTTCAAATTTCGTAGGATTACTATCCCGCGAACCAGAGTTATGAGGGGGGTCAAAACAGCTCGAAATGGATCGTGTAAATAACACACTCATGCGACAAGGCCGGAGGAACTTGGCCTGGCGCACTTCGTGCGCCTAGATAGAACTTACTTACTGATGAAATATGAATATTTTTTTTGATCTTACGGACATAATAATAGAAAATGTAAACTGGTTATTTAATTAAAAAAATCATGATTGCAATTAGTTAAGCATTTTATTAGAAACAAGTACTTATAACCAAGTACGTATACAGGGTGACTGGTAACAGGATACATTCCTTGCAGGGGCTTAAAGTAGAGCTCATTTGCAGCAAATTTTTTCATATAATGTCCTATCCGAAACTTAGTCGTTTCCGAGTTATTGAAAATTTAAGGTTTTTAGCAAAAAATTCCAGTTTTAAAGTTAAAATTAGTTGCTGAAGAAAATCATACCAGGTTTTGTTGGTTTTTTTGTTGTTTTCTGATAGAAAAACGTTCAGAAACTCAATCAAAATCAAAATAAGCTAGAACATACCGTTGACTTTTCAGTTAAGGCCTAAAAACCACGTATTATTTTTAGGTAAAAAATCGAATTTGGTGAAAAGCAATAGTATTTCTAAAAAAAAATGTATGGAACGTTACGTACAAATTACTGAAATAACTTCCTTGATTCATTAGCTATTCAAAAAGGTACAGATGTCTACAACTTTTTCCAAAACCTCGATTTTATTAACAAAATACTGAGGACTGACGAGTCTCAATTTGACCGGGATGGAATCACAAAGTATCATAATTTACATTATTGGGTGGCAAAAGGAGAAAACCTAAAGAAGAAAAAGAAAGGGCATACCAACGGAGGTATTCTGTAAAATTATGGATGGGATTAATCAATTAGACATCTAATTGGCCCGCATTTTTCCCTCAGAATTTAAAAAATACGAATTAGGTGAAAAGAATATTATTTCTAAAAAAAAATGTATGGAACGTTACGTAAAAATTACTGAATTAACTTCTTTGATTCATTAGCTATCCAAAGAAGTAAAGATGTCTACAAAAATCTGCAATAACGATAGGTGAACCTATTCCTTGACCAGATTTAACGCCTTGAAACTTTTATCTTTGGGGCCACATGAATGATTTGATGTACGCTTACTCCATTATCACAGATGAGCTTCGCGAATACTCTTCGTGCAGCTCATGAAATGCGTGAGAATTTGCCAACAAGAGTCACTAAAACGGAAATACGAAAAAGACTTTGGGCTTGTATCAGACAAAGAGGTTCACATTTAGAGCAAGATTGAAATTAGATTTGGATTAATATTAAGATTAAGACTGAGATTTAGAATAAAATAAAGATTAAAATTTAGATTAAAATCATAACTGTTTTTTTTGCGAACCTAAAATATGTAATTACTAATAATTATTAGTTAGTTTATTGTTATTCCTAAAATTAATCAATTAGTTATTAAACTACTACAAGTTTCAAATTTAATTTAAAAACCTTTCTTGCAGTTTTTTGTAAACATCTTTACCTCGTTGGATAGCTAATGAATCAAAGAAGTTAATTCAGTAATTTTTACGTAACATTCCATACATTTTTTTTTTAGAAATAATATTCTTTTCACCTAATTCGTATTTTTTAAATTCTGAGGAAAAAATGCGGGCCAATTAGATGTCTAATTGATTAATCCCATCCATACTTTTACAGAATACCTCCGTTGATATCCCCTTTCTTTTTCTTCTTTAGGTTTTCTCCTTTTGCCGCCCAATAATGTAAATTATGATACTTTGTGATTCCATCCCGGTCAAATTGAGGCGCGTCAGTCCTCAGTATTTTCTTAATAAAATCAAGGTTTTGGAAAAATTTGTAGACATCTGTACCTTTTTGGATAGCTAATGAATCAAGGAAGTTATTTCAGTAATTTTTACGTAACGTTCCATACATTTTTTTTTAGAAATACTATTGCTTTTCACCAAATTCGATTTTTTTCTTAAAAATAATACGTGATTTGTAGGCCTTAACTAAAAAGTTAACGGTATTTTCTAGCTTATTTTGATTTTGATTGAGTTCCTGAACGTTTTTCTATCAGGAAACAACAAAAAAACTAACAAAACCTGGTATGATTTTCTTCAGCAACTAATTTTAACTTTAAAACTGGAATTTTTTGCTAAATCTTCAATAACTCGGAAACGACTAAGTTTCGGATAGGACATTATATGAAAAAATTTGCTGCAAATGAGCTCTACTTTAAGCCCTTGCAAGGAATGTATCCTGTTACCAGTCACCCTGTATAAACAAGTACGTACATTTTTATCATTCCAGTTTTAATTATGAAAAAAAGGAAAAAAATAATCATCTGGACTAGAACCGGGGTGTTTTGGTTTCAGAACCGCCCGATTTCTCACCTGAGCTATTATAACCTTATAATAGATAGCGGCAAAATTTACCTTTGTATTCTAATGATGCCTCCAAAAGCCCCTGCATACTAAAGTTCATGAAAATCATTCATAACATTGACTTCGATATTCATCGATATTATACCAGACAAATTTATTCCCGTCACTAGTGCAACCCAAATTAGGTGCGGTGCGGGACCTAAAGCAACCTCGTCAATATTTTCGGTATTTTCTCTTAAACCAAGTGTCAAAACCCCAGGCGAAGCTAGTTTTAGTTAAAACATGAACACATAAATGATTTTAGCACAAATCTGAACAGCTTGTCACGTTCCTAGTCAAATTATGACATATTTATCAAACCATTCAGCACGAGGCCGAAAAAGCGTCAACCGCACTGAAATAGAGTTCCAGGTTTCCTAAATCGACCTCAACCGCACCAGCTGAAAGTTCTGTAAATTTTGGCCCGCAGTGAACGTGTTAGAGAATATTTTACAATAAAAAGATAAAAAGTTTATCCAAGTAAACTTTTACAATGCGGTTAGTTAGTGTACTACGAACATCGGAATTTGGAACCCATCTATTGTTTATGAGGTGTATCGAACACACAGACAATACACCCAAACACACTTCCTAATGATTCAACGGTACCCTTGACACACGCGTGGGAGTACAATGGTAGGATCTGCCACCTGACACATTACTGAATTATTTAGTTGCGCCGGTACTATGCGAGAATTCACATAAAGTTATTTGACCGAGCGTTTTGCTTGGCTGAATTTGTACATGTCAGTCTTTCTGTCTGTAGGTCTGTCAGAGCCTTGTAACTTCTGAATTAATGATCACAATTCACAAAATATGGTATGTGAATTATTGAGATTCCTTTGAAAGTTACTTTTGAGGGGTACCTACTATAGAAGTAAATTAGGGGGCATAACTATTTTGGCAAGAGCAGTTTTTAACCGACTTCAAAAAAAGGAGGTTCTGTATTCGACCCGTATGTATGTATGTATGTATGTATGTATGTATGTATGTATGTATGTATGTAAGTATGTTCGCGATTATCTCCGCAACTAATGAACCGATTTTGATGATTGTTTCACTATCGTTATCTACATACTTTCAAGAAGGTTTTAGTATATAACACATCGAGTTATCATTCTTACGTACGAAGTTATAAGCATAAATGTACACATAATACTAATATGTTCTCTGAGATTGCCAGACCTATTGCTGAAGTCTGATATAGCTATTCTGCCCAAAGACTTCACTCTGCTACGCCTACGTAACATTACCTTTTGCAAAAAGTTTTGGGCCAAAGTCAGTACAGTTCCATATAGAGTGATTCCTTGGAGTTTGTGCATGGTTACGTGTATTTCCATTCTATACAAAGCCAAACTGCAAGGGTGTGAAACTAGTCGCGTATAGATTGTAAATTACGATCTATCCAAATTATACAAGAGTTGTACGCATACAAACTAATCTTTTATAGATCAGAAGTTAGGTTAGGTTGGGTTAGAACATAATAAAACCACTCACCTATAGTATGACACATAAAATGTATATGTCACAGGATATTTAATAATAATTAATAATATATAGGTCATAATCTATTTTACATAGTTCTCGTTTATATTATTATTACCTAATATAAAGAAAACAAATCACTAAAAAGCATAAAATAATTTTTTTCAAAGAAAAATGAACCGACTTCAAACGAATCGAACTAAAAAGTTTAAAATAATTTTTTATTCATTTAGATTGACGATTAAACTACCTAACTCAAATGATATATAATTTTTTGAAGTCGGCGCCAAACCACATTCAATTCGTGTAAGTAAAATCAGAATATCCACTTTTGAATGCGAGCGCGGTGAACCTAGTCGCGGAGGGTGAGTCTGGGACCCGGGGGGGCACATTTTCGACTTGAAGTGAACTTGAAGTCATTTGGCGCCGACTTCAAAAAATTATATATCATTTGAGTTAGGTAGTTTAATCGTCAATCTAAATGAATAAAAAATTATTTTAAACTTTTTAGTTCGATTCGTTTGAAGTCGGTTCATTTTTCTTTGAAAAAAATTATTATTAAACCCATACCCGTGATCGATTTCTACGCGACATTTTACCGGAATATTACTTCGCTTATCGGCACATTTTTGCCGGCAGGGTGGTAACTAGCCACGGATGATGCCTCCCAATAGACCAGAGACCATTTATGAAATCTCAAATTTTTCCTGCCGGGAATCGAACTTGCGACCTCCCACTTATAAGAAAGACCACAGCACTCCCCACTGCGCCAGGGAATTCGTCAAGATTCCAAAAATTTCACTATCAGAATCAGTTAAAGCTTCATTAGTACAGCCAAATGACATCTTATGTAGAGATTTAATGATAATTAGTTAATGACTCATTACTTAAACATCAATTAAATTAATTAATGTCTCTGAGTACGGCAGTAAGATTTGTGTCAAATTGGTAGATCAGTTGGGAGGTAAAGATTTACCAAAATAAAGAAACTGAAACATTATTAAAAACTAGCATTTGCCCGCGGCTTCGCCCGCGTGAATTTCGATTTTTCACAAATCCTGAGGGGTAAGTAGATTTCTGGTCCACCCGCCCCCCGCCGCGCGGCGGCGTACCGCGGTACCGCGTACGGCGGGCGCAGGGCGCAGGGGCGTGGCGCGGCGCGGGGAGCGCGAGCGTCCGCGTCGGCCGTCGCGATCGCGCGCAGCGAAAATACCTATCAGGGCGTTTTTAACATCTGTATTTACCGATTTCAACACAACTCCTTTTTTGAAAGTCGGTTAAAAAAGTAGCCTATGTTACTCCTTGGTTAATCCTCTACTTGTCTGTGAAAGTCCCGTCAAAATCGGTTCAGCCGTTCCGAAGATTAGCCCGTTCAAACAGACAGACAGACAGACAAAAATTTTAAAAACGTGTGATTCGGTTATGGTATCGTTCAAATAACCATATGAGCTTAAAATGTGGTAGTTATTTTGAAATTACAGACAGACACTTCAATTTTATTTATTAGTATAGATAAACAGACGCCTATCTAATTGACAATGGATAGTAAGTATAAATTATTTTAACCGCTAATACCTATTCACCGCCCTCACAAAGGCTCGCCGACAGGAGGTTTTAGCATTCCGTTGAGATGTTGCATAGAAAACAATTACGTATGTTTATTCTTCTCAATTAGCATGTTCTGTCTGAGGCCCAAGGCACACCGACGGAAAGAGTGCCGTATCCAAAGGGCAAAAGGGAGCTCTATCTCTCTAACTCTGCTGTGTCTCTGTCCGTGTTGCGTAAGTCATATATCTCCACCTCCAGACATGTACTAAAGTGTATAAATGTGTAAAAGTGTTAAAAGTGGGCAAAACGGAGCCCTACTAGTGACACTCTGCTGTCTCTCTGTCCGTCCGTATGCCACATCATTTATCTGCAAGTCCAGGCATGTAGTATAAAATGTGTAAAAGTGTAAAAGTATAGATAGATTATTATTTATTGACACGCTTTACTGCAGTCATATCTAAATTGAATTTTTGACTTACAATACAGAATTTGGATTATATACATAGGACTTATGTTATTAATTTCGGCCATAGATATTTCATTTAAAAAAAACCGAATTTGTCGTGGGCTCTCCTCAGATCAGGGCGCGTTTTGGGTTTTTAGTTTTCGTAAATAATTATTACCATTACCTCACTTGAATGTACTTGTAAAATTGACGTTCAAAAAGTGTACAGTGAACCAATTTTGAATAAAGTTTACTTGACTTTGACTTTATAAGTAAAAGACGCTGCGCTACGGCGCCACTCGTAAGCGTTGGCCCTCAGGCTGCATCATCACTTGCCTATAATTAGTAGGTGAATCAAGCCTGGGAATGACCGGCGAGATGTTTTATGCATTGTGTGAGTGTATTGTTTAAAAGTCGATCAATTCCGTGATAGGTATATCGATGACATAAATGTAGAGTACTCGTGGTGGTCCTGCTAGGCCTGCTGTTAAAAGTTAGTAATCACTAGGTGGCAGTGGCGTGCAGTCCATATATGCAAATAATCACTGCATACCCTACGAAGCTATAGCTATTCTAGACTTTTCCACCACTACCACTAGGTGCTAGCCCTACTACTACTGGCACTAGCCCTTTATCTTCCCACGACTGAGCACGGAGCTCCTCTTTTACAGGAGAGAGGGATTGAGAGCTTAGACCAGCCAAGCTGTTCCGATGTGGTCTGGTGTCGAACTCAGTGCAGGTCACTGCTTTTGAATACCCTAGCTTTGAACCTTGTGCACGCCACTGCTAGGTGGTAGGTATTATAAAACAAAGTCCCCGCCCCATCTGTTTGTCTGCTCGCGATAAACTCAAAAACTATTCAACGGATTATCTAGTTAACCAATAGACACAGTGATTCATGAGAGAAGTTTAGGTGTATAATTTGTTAAGGTTTTGTGTAAATTGATTGAAATATGACGATAATTGTTGGAAATATCGGAAAAAATCATTCCACCTGGGAGCTTTTATCGTAAACGCTACCTTTAAGATATAACAAAACTGTATCATGGGATAATTACTACTTAATACCACTACGAAGCCAGGGCAGTTTGTTATATTAATAACTAGCTAGCTAACCAGAATTCATCAGTTTATACCAAATTTCGCAATTTTTCGGCCAACTTCTCTTTGTCTATAAAAGCTACTTTACAATAAAATAGATAAAGAAATCGCTTTGAAATTAGGCCATTTGTTCAAGCTCTACTAAGTATTATAATAGTATAAAAAAAAACACAGACTGACTGACAAATAGACAAACAGCCCAATGACGGAGTGAAACATCCCTCTTTTCTCATCAGGGGTTAAAAAGATACAATATCCGGTAAATACAATAACATTATAATTATACGATAATAGCAAGAACCAGTAGAAGTGTCATAAATTATTCATAAGCATTAAACGTGAAGCTCACTCGATTTGTCTGTCTGTCTGTCTGTCCAATGGGTTCACCTACGCAACCATTATCTACATTATTAGCTATTATTATTAGTCACGATTTGTATTGTATACAATATTTTTTATACCAGAGTAAATAAAATGTATAATAAATAAGACATTTACATATATATATACTCACAATTTTGTCTCAATGTAAAGACCAATATTGTCTAAAAAAGAGCTTCAATATCTCAAAGGAGAAAGCGCGAAATGAAATCGAAGGTCGTTGGTTCAAACACTATCCGTGGCATTATTGTCATACCCAGTCCTAACACAAACTCTACTCTTAAAACGGTAAGAAAAGAGGAATATATTATTAGACTGTGTTCAATAGGGCTAATAATTTTATTATTTAAAAAGTGAGAAACGATTATTTTCCAAAATTGGATTATTTGACAAAATTGGAATCGAATCCGGTACTTTTGCTTGCCATACCTACCAGTAATTAGATTCGGATTCAGATCTTTTCTGTCTGTTAATTTTTTACTGTTTAACCGCTGAACTGATTCCAAAAAAAAATTCTATCAGATGGCTTGTATCCTGAGGAAGGACATAAGTTATCTTTTGACCTAAAAAATAGAAAATTGTTTTCATCCCGGAACAGAGTTTCCCCGGGAACGGTGTCTAAAATATATGCGCTCGCGTATCGTTTATCCCACTGCGGCTGTTTGGCACAGAGATTAGCTTGCATGATGGACATGGACATAGGATACTTTTTATCCCGAAGAAGGGCATGTTACGGACATCATTTAGTAAGCAATAAAAATAATGCAATCCTACTGTTTACTTAACAGTAGCTTAGATACTAGATTAACCAAGACCTGCGGACCTAGCAATTAGTTACCCCGATGTAATCAAATCACAAGAATGAGCTTCATTAGGCTTCACAATGGCGGAATTCGATGTAAATTATGGCGTGTCAATCATTACAGAGTATTGCCCGTTCTACGTCCGATCAGGATTTATTTATCCATATTAGACAAGGTTATGTCGTACTATCTTCTAAGACCTAAGTTATTAGATGTTACAATATGACTTCTTACTAAATTTATTCGAGAGTTTTGATAGTTGAGAAACTAGCTTTTGATAGTTGATAGTAGATAGAGTATAATGTTCGATATATAGGGTATAAGGGCGTTTGTGCACTTATTCGTTTTCGATTCGTTTTCGTGTTTCGTGAAAACACGATTCGACATAGCCTTCCTTATAACTGTATGGGCGTTTGTGCACTTACTCGTTTTCGATTCGTTTTCGTGTTTATATATTCGTGAATTCTTCACATCGAATCGTTTTAAAATAAGGACGCGAGTGGAATGGTGTGTGGAAAGAGGGCAGAGATGAGTCCTGATGTTGTGAGGTATTTGGAAAACATAGGTATTTGCATTTCTTGAATTCCAACAAAACATGATTCAACGCAGTTGATTATTATTAAAAATTAATACCTACTTAGTTTGGCATTAAAATAAATCGTTTGTTTCATTCAAATTAGTTTTACTTCGAGTAAAATACCTAAATATTGTAGTATAATCAAAATTTCCATACCTGTGGTTGGTAGTCAAAAACTATCAGCAAAATATGAACATTTCATAAAAAATATCATTTCTGATACTTAGTTGTTACTGTTTTCTTACAAGAGCGTAATGTCCACTTGGTATGTTCACAAAATATATGACGTATGCTTAGATAATTTTGATACTAACCGTACCGTGTGAAATATTCATAATCACTTACCTTAGTGTTACTGCCAGCATTTTTTCTGGAGTTATGCATTCTCTAAAACGTGTGTCTTGCCGAGGAATCTTTTTTTTATATGACACAATATGAAATCGAAAGTAGCAACATTCTTTCGATAGTAATTAAAAAAAGTTTTTTCATGATGTCATGTCATGTCATTAAGTGATGATCGCCTACGAATGTATAAGAGAAGTGCGAAAAGCTGACGACGATTAAATGCAGCACACATTATGAACACGGTTTTATCTACGAAATGCTTAAAACGTATAGTGAAATCACGATTAAGTGCACAAATGTCATTCGTGAATTTCGTATACGTTTTTATGATGTTCATTAAAAAAACGAACACGAATCGAAAACGAGTAAGTGCACAAACGCCCTAAGGGGACTTCTATCGGAAGCAAAGCGCTATTATTATACTACTTAAACATACTCCAATACCAATAAACATTTGTCACTTGTTGGTTCGGTGGTTTATTATTTCATATTTTTCAAACCGGCGTTGCAGTCTTGCACGGTATACATTACCGTTACATTTACCCAACGTCCGTATGAAATATTTGTTTCGGGTTTATATTTTGTTATATCTTGTCAGGCCATATTTGTCAGGCCCAGTGGCAGTCGCAATAGAAAAAAAATGTTTTAAGTTAGGTAAACTTATACTCATTTCACAATCAACAAAGCGTAAAATGAAACTAAAAGGATTCACAATAAACATAATTATCTCATTTATAGGTCGGGCGTTTATCCCAATTTCAATAATATTCACACCGAAGACGGCACAGCAATTTTGGTGTGTTGTTTTGTTTTGTAAGACACCATTAAGTTTGATGCGAAAAACGGTCCAAGTCGCTTATTAGCTGCTTGTACACAGAAGTGGTGTTGGGTTTGAGATGTTTTAAGCGGATTAGGATTTCTGTGCGACCTACATTCGGCAATAGAACATGTACTCGTATAAACCAAAATGTAGATAGAATCATGAGAGTTCTTGCCAGGTTATTTCGGAAAACTTGAAGCATTTCTATCGAACTTATACAAGCAGTACAAAATACTATTTAATTTCAGTCATTTTGGCATAACATGTATTAGGATTGATGTGTGAATGGAGAGTAGCTCCAATGAATAAAATTGAAGTATCGTATGTGATTTTGTTATTTCGAATTATTGCATCTTATTCAACTTATGAGAAGAGCAACTGCCCATCATTCCATCACGAAGCAGCCTGCTTAGTATGCTAGGACTTTTGGTGATAAGGAATTTAGTTAGTATGGTTTAAAAATATCTAAGAATACGTTATTTTAACATTTTATAGCTAAGCCTACGGAATTAAACACTGGCTGTTCCTACGTACCTAGGTATACGTCATAGCGATTACGTTATTCTCCAACATCGCATCAGGTAGGCGGTAAGCCTTTATATTTTCTAGGTTACTACTACGCAGTTTTTACTAAATTCATCTCGTCTTTAACACAAACGTGATATATCTACCTAAATTAATTCTCCAGTGCCGTTCTAAATTGACTTTGAAAATAAGCTATATACGAAAATTCGAAATATTATGCGAAAATTCTTCTTTTGTTGCAAAGAGATACTTCCCAGATGGTCCCATGGTCATCAGGTCAGGATCTGATGTTGGGATCCTGGAGAAATCGAGGGAACTGTTCAATTTTTTTTATACGGTATACCTACTGAAGTCGGTTTAATTTTTCCTAAAATATTATAGCTTGTTAAATAAAAACTTACATTCCAACAACGAGACAGCCAAGCCAACGAGACAGACTCGAAATTCATCGGAAGCAGAAATTGGACAACTGCATAGGTATAGCTGGACCCGAATTCCACTCTTATGATGATGAAGCCAAAATCTAGTAGGTCAATTGATATCATGCAAATTAGAATAGGAAAGATGGGCTACTTGCGATGCGCTGGTTCGTGAGCTTGCACATTGCAAAACGGAACGTAATTCTAACATAATATTGCGAGTGAGCCGCCACAGTACTGCCATCGCTCGGTTATTTATGAGGTGGCTAATTTAAATTGACCCGGAGTAACGTCGGCTTTAAAATTCCTCTGCATAAAAGCATATCGGGATAAGGAACCAAACTATAAACTCTTGTAATTGATGACTGAATATAACAACCTATATGTATAGTAATCCAAAATCAACAGATCAAAAATCTAATGTGGTAAGTAAAATCTAAAGTGTTTGTCAATTGGTAAAACAGATTGAAATCTATATGCGTATACATGGGTGGATTTTAATAATAGTTCTTCAATCATTACATTTTGGATTACATAGGTTATGGAATTAGAAATGAATAATCGGCCATTAGTAGATACTGAATGTAGAAACAGTAGAACTAAAGACTCCACAACACAGGTTTGTCTGTCTATTTGTCTATCTGTACACCTGTCTGTCTGTTTGTTTGTTTGTTTTCAATTTACACTGAATTACATTTCTCTAGGAAATCTTAAAAGTTCAATTCCATTATTTACTAAAAAAACATAATGCGCCTGTCCCTTTTGGAAAATAAAATATGTTGCTTACAAGAAAATCAAGCCGCCTGTACTTTAAAGCCATGGGTAAATATAACGCCTTTTCCATATTGTAATCTAATATTAGATCTTTCACACTCAACTATTATGAGTGAAATTTATTAATTCGTGACCAAGAACGCTATTATGCTAGTTCTTTAATGAAATTATGTGTGTAGCGAATCCACTTAGCATTTCATTATTGCGAAGTGCCTAATCCTTATTCTGCAAACATTTTATCCAATTTCATAATAAACGTTTTTATAGGGTACATTAGTAGGTTTACATGAGCCACGGTTAGGTTTGAGAGGAGTAGGCTGCCAGAGGGACACCAGTAACCTGTGTCCAAATACGGGCAATCAGGTGAAATGGCCCTGAAATAGGACTTATCATCCGCCTGGCGAGGGCAGGCGTCCCCTCTACGTACAGGCTTTACGTCTCAACGTACATTATTTTCTGTGGCGATCCTTGCAAGAGACGTCTAACAGTGGACAACTGCAAAACGACGAAAAAAATAAACAAAGGTTTTGACGTCCTCCCTACTGGCGCAGTGGTGAGCACTGTGGTCTTGTCCCACAAGTTGTCTTGTGGTATTAAGTGGGAGGCCCCGGGCTCGATTCCCGGTAGGTGCAATTTGAGAGTTTATAATTTCTAAATTGTCTCTGGTTCGGTCTGGTGGGAGGCTTCAGCCGCGGCTGGTTACCACTCTACTGGCAAACGTGTGCCGCCAAGGGGTAAGCATATCTTTTCCCAGTTAGCGCACTTTCATCTTAGACTGCATCATCACTTACCATCAGGTGAGATTGCAGTCAAAGGCTATCTTGTACTTGAATAAAAAAAACCTATCGTCTAATAAACTATTTAATTCAAAATTGACATAAATTACACAACCTAGATTTATAAAGGAAACTTCTCATCTTTGATTTACCATTAAATGTATATTATATGTAAATGTACTCAGGTTAACTAAAAATACATCTAGCTTATACCTATTTATTATACATGCAATTGAAAGCTTAAAAAGCTAACAAGACGATGTCCATTTGTGACATTAAAGGCTATAGTTAAATGCAAATAATAAACGATCCGCGCATCCGCGTTACAAGAACGGAATTTATTAAATTACTAGCTGATTCGCCACAGATTCGCACGGGTGGGTTTGTCTGGTCTATAGAATAAGGCTCAGTTACACATAGGCGTTTTAAAAAGTTATGTTACGCTTACTGTTTTCTGTTTATTCCGTATAGGCTACCGTATATGCGCAATGGTTCCGTATTTGGTGCAAGGTGGCCATTCCAGTACATTAGGACCCCAAAATATCGGCCGAACCGATTTTAACAGGGCAACATATTTGGAAATAATGTGCACTGTCCATTGCCATTTCAGCTTTGCTATGAGCTAGATATATCGGTTTCTCCGTTTCTAAAATACTCTATTTCTTCAGATACAGATTCTTCTACAGATTTTCTTTCTGATTTAGCTGCAAAAACATTAACTCTAAAGCTACAGTAGGTATTGTGTTGAAAGGATTTGTAAACAAGGCCATGACATTCAATGGGAGATGGGTTGAGCTGAACTAGTTATAATCACAGGTTATAATAATAACAAGTTTATTAGTTCATGTGACAAACGAAGCGGAAAACTAATAACATCGTTGACCGTAAACTATGCCCATTTTTAACCGACTTCCAAGAAAGGAGGAAATTTTCAGTTCGGCTCGTATTTTTTCTTCTGATTTCTGTGAGATTTCTGGAATGATTTGTGTGATCACAATAAGGGACGTTTTCCCAGATAAGTAGTCCCACAAAAATTTCTGGATCCAGCTTCTTAGTTCTTATGTTGCGGGAGTAGGTAGGTACTGTCCGACTAAACTGTGGGACAACTATTAATTTTTATTGTACATTTAAATAAAGTTTCATTTAAAAGCTTAAAATAGAAATAAAAAAACCGACTACAAACGCGATTACAAAGTTCTTTTTTTTTTGTTTAGCAGCGGAAGGGTGGGTGGTGTATAATGATAGATTTAGGCAAAGTAGGTACCTAATCCTACTAATATTATAAATGTGAAAGTGTGGATGTTTGGATGTTTGGATGTTTAGATCTTTGGATGTTTGTTACTCAATCACGCCGTAACTACTGAACCGATTTGGCTGAAATTTTGAATGGAGATAGATAATGCCCTGACTTAAAACATAGGCTACTATTTTATCCTTAAAAAATGCACAGTTCCCACGGGATTTTGAAAAACCCTAAATCTATAGCTACAGCTATAGGTAGATTACTATAGCGAACTTCCTTGATAGTAGGTATAAAGGTTGGAAAAGGGAGCGGGAACGGGAACCGGAAATCCACGATTCCCTCGGGATTTGTTTAAAACCATTTCGGTTTTAAACGCGGTTTCACGCGGGCGAAGCCGCGTGCATTCTCTAGTGCTTGTATAAATTCAACAATTTTTAAATTAAAATATAATACTAAATTCCTGCAGATGATATTATTTAGAGCTCAACTATGGAGCTAAGGAATGCTAATAACGTTTATAGCTGATAAAAGGGGACTTATCTTTGAAAAATATTTTAAAATACAAATTAAATTACTTCTCCTGTAATTGTTAATAATATGACGCCTCTAGGCACAGTTTACAAAATACCAGTTTATTTATGGTTTAAAGTTGCGACACACAATAATTATTTCACAATTACCGTCTCATCTGTAGCGATTTGAATAAAAAAGGTCAACTACATTCAAAAAGGATCGACGATATTATGATCGGCTTGAACGCGGAACTTTTGGTTAAGTTCGCCATCCAGTTGAGGATTAAAGATGTACTTAGCTTTTATCGCAAACTAAAAATATACCTGTACAAAGATTTGGCCTAAAATAAAATTTTCGTTTTAAAAAAAAATATTTCATAAGAAGTATTATGAATGGGCAGTGTAAAATAAGCTTATGAAAGAGAGAATAAATTAAAATAAGAAGCACATTTAATTTTGTTACCATAATAGATTAAAATAGCGACAATCGCATAAATTGGTAGGTACTTGAATGAGTTTTGAAATTTCAACTTTCATTTCAGACAACTTAAATTGGTAGGGAATAAATTTAAATTAAAACCGAGGGATTCGTGAGATACATGACATAAAGAAGCGAAGCTCTATCTCTTCATACGTGCAGCAATAGGTACATTTAGCCAATGAGGAGCATTTCATCGTTCGTAAATTGAGATATCACTTTTGATATTTTGATTCCCATCCGACGAAAGAAAAGAGAAAGAAGAGCTTCATTTGAGAAAAAGAGTGAGAAAAAGAGAATTTTTCACATTGTTAGAAGAGAGAACAGAGTTATCATAAGAAAATTCCATTATATTATCATAAGCATAATTTGCAGTTAGAACATACGAGTAGTTATCCTAAAAAAATATATTATATCATAGCATTTGACGTGTGTTGTACCTTGGATGGTACGTAGTATCTGATATTGATAATTATGCAATTATGTTTGGCATCTAACTGAAACTATAAATCATACGTTTTTTATTCATCTTATTATCTGTACCAAATTCGGAGATATTAATGAGAGAGGAGTATAAAATATGTTAGGTATATTTTTATTTGCATACCTAAATATTTACCCTGGACTGAATGGAGACGATGTACGACTGATCTATCAACGCACAACCAAAACCACTGAACTGACTGTTAGAAACCATCTATAGAAGTTGTCTGGGAGGCTTCAGCCGTGGCTCGTTACCACCCTACCGGCAAAATCGTGCCGCCAAAAGCGTGCCGTTCCGGTACGATGCCGTGTAGAAACCGATCAGGATTATGCACACCTCTTCCAAGTTAGCCCGCTTCCATCTTAGACTGTATCGTCACTTACCATCAGGTGAGATTGCAGTCAACGGCTGACTTATAGTTGAATAAAAAAAATGTTATATATTTACGAGATAATAGCAACACTGTCACACATAATAATCTCGAATTCCGTCACTCTAAATTCTAAAACAATAGATCGATCATCGGAACAATAATCCATAATGCCGGTACAACTGAAAATTAATCCAAAGATACTCACAGAGATGTCAAGGTAAGACTACATTAAGTGTAAGCGCAAGTCATGACTTTTAAACTCGAACGCCTAAAATAATGACATTAATAAATTATAACAATAGTTTAAGAATTGGATATAAACCGTGTTATGTTAAATGCGCCTGATGCTATCGAGTCTGGCTGTTGACGTCACACGCATTTTCAGTACTGGAAAGTGAGCTACGCCTCTTTAAAAAATAAACATCTCTAAACAGTAATTAACAAGTAATTTAAGGCATATTTTTTATCCCGGAATATATCTGAAAACAGCAAATTTATAACAAAAAAAAAATGACAGGGCTTCGGCTAGTCACACTAATATTATAAAGACGAAAATTTTTGTGTATGTGTGTATGTTTGTCACTCTTTAACGCCGCAACTGCTGAACCGATTGGTTGAAAAGAATGGAGATAGATTATGCCCTGACTTAACACATAGGCTACTTTTAACCTGAAAAAAAAAAACAACACTTCCTGGGAATTTAGAAAAAATCGGAATTTGCTACAGCAATCTACAGCTGCAGCTATAGGTAGATTACTTTGACGATCTCCCTGGCGCAGTGGTGAGCGCTGTGGTCTTATAAGTGGGAGGTCCCGAGTTCGATTCCCGGCAGAGGCAATTTGGGATTTTATAATTTTCTAAATTGTCTCTGGTCTGCTGGGTTATGCTGTAACTTAGTTACCAACTGAAAATAGTTGCCAACGAATTAGTTCGATATACATTGCTGTTTTAATGTGTGAAATGAAATCACTGTTTATATTGCACACAGTAAAGCAGCAATGTATATCGAACTACTTAATTCGTTGGCAACTATTTGCAGTTGGTAACTAACTAAGTTACGAAATAACCCTGCTGGTCTGGTGGGAGGCCGCAGCCGTGGCTGTTTACCACCGTAGGGTGCCGTGCCACCAAGCGATTTAGCGTTCCGGTACGATGCCGATAAAAACTGATCAGGAGTATGTATACCTCTTCCAAGTTAGCCCGCTTCCATCTTAGACTGCATCATCACTTACCATCAGGTGAGATTGCAGTCAGGGCTAACTTGTAGTTGAATAAAAAAAAGCTATAGCAAACTTCCTTGCAAATAGCTATAAAAGTTGGAAAATAGGAGCGGGAACGAGAACCGGAAATCCACGATTCCCTCGGGATTTGTGAAAAACCGAAATTCACGCGGACGAAGCCGCAGGCAAAAGCTAGTTTTTCCATATTTTACATAAATACCATATATATGTTTTTTTTAATGAGGGGTCAAGAATGAACAATTAGGAACTTCTATTCTTCAATATTCGATTCAACCTTTTGTTTAAATTGCAATTTAAAATTGGCAACAAATAGATTAATGTCATAGAATCCACTCTTCATTAACATATAAGGCTCAATTTATACCGCGGCGGAATGGAATGGAGTGGAAGCGTCACTTTCGCCTCATGACGCGGAAGGCGCGCGAATTCGCTGGAATGCTCGAGAAACGCTTGGCACGGCACTGCTGTGACCGACCCAACGGACTCTCCGTTCGCGCCACTTCCCGCGGATTCCACAGACGCACGGCGCCGACAGTAGCTACGGGAATTCTCGAGAATGCGCGAGAATTCCGCGGAAGACGCGCGACCTTTTTTTGGCTCCTATTTAATTTGTATGTTATGCAATTGACATAAAGTTCATTTAGCTATGTACAATTTCGTTGCAAAAAGTCGCTTCCATTCCATTCCGCCGCGGTGTAAATTGAGCCTAAAGCAAAAAGATCAGAACCTTGGTCAGAACCTTTCTAATCTGCTACATCACGACAGGTCAATTGTTTCAGTATACAGTCCATACTATTATTTTAAGTTAGCTTCTGCCCGCAGCTACGCCCAAGTGAATTTCGGTTTTTCACAAATCCCCAGGGAATCGTTGATTTCCGGGACCCGCTCCCTTTTCCAATCTTTATACCTACTTTCAAGGAAGTTTGCTATAGTAATCTCCTATAGATGTAGCTATAGATTTCGGTTTTTTCAAAATCCCGTGGGAACTGTGAATATTTCCAGAATAAATAGTAGCCTATGTGTTAAGTCACGGCAAAATCTATCTCCATTCAAAATTTCAGCCAAATCGGTTCAGTAGTTGCGGTGTTAAAGAGTAACAAACATACACATATACACACATACACACATACATACACACAAACTTTTGTCTTTATAATATTAGTGTACACACAGCCTAGACCGAACCATGAAATAATTTACAACATTTGTATGAAATAGGTAAAAATTATAAAATTAAAAAAAAAATAACGTGGACGCAGTCGTGGGTATCACTTCCAGTTTTTGATAAATATGCAACAATCTTCAGTACGGATAAACGTTTATCTTCAAATAATAAGATATAGCCCAGTGTCGATAATTTTTGAAACAAAGAAAAATCACAGTAGGATGAAACCCATTGGAAATGGAGGAGAATATAATAAGAATTAAAGGAAAAATAATTTACGGGCGATCTGAGCTAGGGAAAAAAAATGGGGGGAGTTTTAAGGGTAAAAAACGGTTTATCTCGATTTCCGACAAAACTACAAGTCCTATGGAAAAAAGTCCAATGGCAAAGTTGTAGGTAATAAAAAGTTCAACAACTTTTGTCTACACACTTTTTTCACTTAACCTCAAAATGTATGTGAAAAACTCAAAAAACCATGTTTTTGGTTTTTTATTATTATCTTTTATAAAAACATTTTTTTTTTCACGAAATTTGGTGAAAACTTACCTTTTCATATCCCAAATACACTGTAATTTATTTGATTTGAAATGTTTATTATTTCTCCTTATTTTGACTTAATATCGAAAAAGCACCCTAATTTTCAATCGAAAAATCATCCGTCAAAATGTCAGCTTTTTTCAAAAAGTAGGTGTGCTTTCTGTTCGTTGAAATCTCTACTTTCCGATGGTGTTAAAAAAAATATATATTACTATAGTAAATGTTTTCAGAAAATGCAAAAAATCGAAAAACCAGAATTCGAAATTTATTTTAATCATTATATACAATTTCATCAAAAATGTGACTGCTGCAATTTTTTCCAATTAAAAATTTGATTTATTCAATGCTAATTACATTTGTGTCATAGAAAACTCATAATATATAAAAATAAATGTAAATCGTACTATATTGAATTTAGATACTTTATTTTGATTACGCTATATAGTCATTACAATGTTTTTAAATGCATTAATCTTGTTATTCATAAATACTTTATCTTTAATAGAATAGAATATAAATGTTTTTTATTCAAATAAACTTTTACAAGTTTTACAAGTTTACTTTCGAATAGTCAATTGAATCTACCACTGGTTCGGAATGCCATTCCAACCGAGAAGAACCAGTAAGAAACTCGGCGATTGCTCTTTTTTAAATTAACAATATCAATATAACAAAAACATTCACAGTTTAACTCATCCCCCATTTAACCCACTTGGGGGTATTTTTTCCAAAATTTCTTAAATGCGTAACTCTTTATTATTAACCGAAAACCTAAATACCAATTTTCTTGGATATAACTTGAAAAATGACAGACTTTCATACAAACTTTTATTCCCTATTTAACCCACTTAGGGGTGGAATTTCCAATAATCCTTTCTTAGTGTGCGCCTACGTCATAAAAGGAAACTACTGTCAAAATTTCAAGTTTCTAGCTTCAGTGGTTTTGGCTGTGCGTTGATAAATAATCAGTCAGGACAAGCTACTTTATATTATTAAAATACATAGATAGATTTGTCAGGGTCTCCCCATATTCATCGACGCGGAATCGGCTTGAGTTGGTCTGAAAAAGCTTTACGTCTACGGTTATTAGGGCTCGGACGACGTGACGCGCCAGCCCACGTGAAAACAGTGAATTGCCAATTTGATTATATCAAGTGCAATTTTAAACCGTTAGACTAATTACTCAAGAACTACAAAAAAATGTATGAAGATGGGTAATATGAGATAGCGTTATGCAAGCCAACTTGAACCAGTGACCCACATCTAGTTAGTCGAACGAGTAACATAGAGCTATAAGTTAGATAAGAGAGTATAAGTTTTTCATACATAATTTAATAAATTCAAAAAACTATAAATCACTTCATTTGTCTTTAAATCATGCCCGCACTCAAATAGGTAATTGAATTGACTCTTTGGTGAATCACAAATAATTAATTAAGTTTAATTTAAGTCAAAATAACTATTCCGACATTTTCATGGGATCGCCTTTTATGGATTAAAACACACAAAACAGAAAACATTCCAAGGTTATAGAAAAGGAAAGTTTGTTGTCCATATTATTATTAAGTAGGTAAGGCTCAGACGATTACTGCCCGTAATCCCACATTCAATGATAGAATGTGAATTACATCACAATTTGACCTACATACTTACGAGAAGTTGAACAGTGAAACTATATGCGTCTCATTCTAAAAGTCTGTTTATACATTCAGACATATCGTACTTATACTGTATGAAGGATATCGTACGATTATAATCAGAGGAAGGAATTACGTTAATTTGTTTTCCATGTTATCTAATGCAAAAAGCGTTTCTGTTTAACAAGCAGTAGTCCTGATTCCTATTTTTAAAGAAAGGAAATTATTCTTTCAGAAATAACTTTAGTTTGCTTTGCAATTAAACTAATTAAACTATTTGTTAGATAGTATTACTGATGGGCGATTTTAGAACAATTTTAATAACGTACAAAAAATTGGAAATTAGGTGTTGAAGATAATATTTTTAGTCTGGGCTTCTAAATTTATTTAAAAAAATAGTATAGGTTAAAGGATTTTTGTTGTACTTATCATTACCGAAACTTACACCGATAACTAATTAATAATTTTTTGTACCAACTTACGTAAGTAATATTATTAATAGTTAAGTAATTAACCACTAAGTAGTGTTAGCTCTACTATACAACAGTATCAGTCTCTTGTCGCAATTGCTGACATCCAAAACATCATCTTCTTCTATACATCTATTCTATACATATAATAAAATCGTAGACTTGCCGTATCTGTACATTGAAGATTTTTGCAAAATAATAACTGGGGGATGTTAGGGATAAGTAATAGAACGTAAAAAAGCTATTTTTGAAATTTTTGTCTGTTTGTCTGTTTGTCTGTTTATCTGTTTGTCTGTTTGTCTGTATGTTTGTGCGCGCATCACGCAAAAACTACTGAATGTATTGAAATGAAACTTGGCACGATTTAAGTTCATACTACGGAGTAACATATAGGATACTTTTTATCCCGAAATTCAGCTCGGTTCCTTTGGGAGAGGGGATGAAAGTTAAAAAGTATACTTAGCTGTAATTCATTAACGCGTGGTCCGATTTCATTCATTCTTTTTTTTGTTAGAAAGGAGATACTTTAAAGATTACCAGCTAATCTCAGAAAGGCTGGATCGATTTTGATGGGACTTTTACTGGCGGATGTTTACATTTTGATCTACCTAAACATCCGCCAGTGAACTTTTAACAGTTTTTAGCATGATATGAGCTCAAAGGAGCTTAGGAAAAACAAAATAATTCCTACGGGATTTTTAAAAACCAATGTATATCCACGCGAACGAAGTCGCGGGTTTCCGCTTAAAAATAATAAAATTGAGAAGGTAATAGAAAAGTGTAAAAAGGACACGAATTTTTTTTAAAGAGCGTTAATAAAATAAATCATGTAAAGAAGACCATTTTCGTCAAGATGTAAAGAAATAACATTATGATAGTACGAGTAGATCGTACCTACCGAATATAATGTATTATTTGAATCGGTGGGTATAAAGATTCCTTTCACTATGAAACAAACAAGAAAGAGACAAATAGAGTTTTAATGTTTATCTACTATTGCTTTGTTGCTATAAAAGCGAATCTTCTGTTACTATAACTTACTATTTACTAAAGCATTGAATGAATAGGTTATGTTTTAAACACAATACTTTGACACATTTTCGAGAACTCTGTTACTCAGTGCTGCAAACATTTGATGATTTGCTTTGCTCAGGAAAATGTAGGTACCGGGTTTGATTCCCGCTAGAATTAGATTAGAAAATGATCATTGTTTTCCAGAGGTTCGTAATATGGAAATACCAAGGCCAGCCGCGGTCCGGTATGACGTCGATGGCATATGTAGCACTACTTACGATATTTTTAAGTACTAGCTTTTGCCCGCGGCTTCGCCCGCGTGAATTTCAATTTTTCACAAATCCCGAGGGAATCGTAGATTTCCGGTTCCCGTTCCTGCCCCCTTTTCCATCCTTTATTGGACCAACCTTCCATTCTAACCTTTACTTACTTTCAAAGAAGTTTGCTATAGTAGTCTACCTATAGGTAGCTGTAGGCTATAGATTTCGTTACATACGGAAAGTCTACGATTTTATTATATGCAGGTATAGATTAATAAGTAGGTATTTTAACTTTGACCGACATATTGAGAGTAAAAGGAGCGTCCAAAATAAACAAGTCGCATCAATTAAACAAATTATTGCAATAAACCCAATAAACTCGAGTGCATCAAAAAAAGAGCAATCATAAGCTGTGTGCTTAGTCTAAATCGGAGCACTCGAAAACGAACTCGAAAACTATTGATCGATTTCAGAGTAAAATAGACCTAAAAAGGCTTGTATTAAGGTTTGAGTTCGCCAATACATTCAGCATTCGAACAATGCTCTACTACTACTCTGAAATCGATCAATAGTTTTCGAGTTCGTTTTCGAGTGCTCCGATTTAGACTAAGCACACTGGTTAATTGCGACTCGCTGTGATGTGTGGTACAAAGCATAGAAGGTAGCGTCTTTTATTATTATACAGTAGAGGAAATATGGGCACCCAGTCGGCCGGTTCTTACCGACTAAAAACCCCTACTGTCTCCCTATTGGTCTTTTACGCTACTTACCCCAGCGTGGTGTATAAGATAGCGTCTGGTGTACTTTCATTATATGCCCAAAGAATAACCACGTTCACAGCTGCAACAAATGCAAATTCAAAATTCAAATCATCTAAGATATTATCTAAGATGGAAGTGGGCTAACCTGGAAGGGATATGGCAGTTTTATTTTATACTAGATGATGCCCACGGCTTGGCCCGTGTGGATTTAGGTTTTTAAAAATCCCGTGGGAACTTTTGATTTTCTAGAACAAAAAGTAGCCTATCTGTAGTAACCCGTCCCCAAAACGGAAAAATCCCGTGGGATCCCCACGATTTCGGAATGCAATTCCTTACAGCATCAGGGTTGAGGAGTTGGGTATGTACCTACTTGAGTTTATTCAACGATAAAGTCTTTAATTGGTACCCCCAACATCAATTTAAATAACCGACAGTTCTTAAATCCCATTAGTTTTGGGGATCAGGTCCCCTACAGCATCAGGATTGAGGAGTTGGAACCCAAATTTTTTATAGAACAATGTCGCAATGTTTCTCTATGGATTAAAAAAAATTACACAAATCGGTTCAGAAATGTCGGAGATATCGGTGTACATAGGTAGAAAAATACAACTCCTCCTTTTTTGAAAGTCGGTTAAAAAAGTAGCCTATGTTACTCCCTGGTTAATTCTCTACTTGTATGTGAAAGTCCCGTCAAAATCGGATCAGCCGTTCCGAAGATTAGCCCGTTCAAACAGACAGACAGACAGACAGACAGACAAAAAATTTAAAAACGTTTGATTCGGTTATGGTACAGTTCAAATAACCATATGAGCTTGATATGAGGTAGTTATTTCGAAATTACAGACAGACACTTCAATTTTATTTATTAGTATAGATAACCCATACCTACCTACCCCTAAACTCGAACTGAAGTCGATTTGTGAATCGCCCTTAAAAGTCTTAAAAAGTCTATAACTTAAACCAAACGGTGCCTATCTAAAGGCTGTGCTAAAGTTGTGTAAAGTCAAGGTTCAGAGTTAATTCATAAGCACCGTTGATTTACTGATGATCGCTATTTATCAATTTTTAAGTGCAATTAGAAGATCTAGTCTAAATTGCACAATTTTGTTGCACAGTAGGCGTTCATTTCAGTTGCCTCTATCAATCATTATGCCTACTATAGAGTACTTAACCAAAGAGTCACAGTTCCACATTAGACGTATGGATGTACAAAAATAATGCCTTTCCTGAAATCGGATCACGGATCACCCGTTTAAGAGCTACGGTGAGACAGACACATAGCGGTTAAACTTCTTACTCCTCTCTTTTTGCGTCGGGGGTCAGAAACAGTAATGTATAGCAGAAAGTGGGGTGGAGGGGGAGAGGGTGGTGTGGTATTAAAATATTCTGTCACAGCAACAAGTTAACTAGGCGAAGCTAAACTTACGATCTTTGCGGATTATGTTAACATATCGATACCAGAAATTTCAATCGTCCTAAAGGACATGGACAGGACTGTCCTTTACGACATTTGAAATTTCTGGTATCGATATAATATTTTGAGCCATTAAAAGTTTTATGTGTTTATATATATACATATATATTGCCCGTACGTAAGTACTAATATAAAATTACAACGTGTACAAGTACATGTAATCTTGACGAATAATTCTTTCATAGGGTTAATTTGCCATTAGCTGATGCCTGCGACTTCGTCCGCGTGATTATTCATTTTTTGAATCCCGTGGGATATAACTTCGATTTCTCGGATTTCGAATGTCTGTCCCAGGAAGCTATCTCTGTGTCTCTGTAATCTGTATTTTATCCCGACAATCAAAGAGTTCCCACGGCATTTTTGAAAACCACGTGGACAAAATCGCGGGCATTGGCTAGTTGTAAACGCTTTCACATTCCAGCATAATATTATGAAGGTCCTAAACCCTACATATCCAATCTTAGATAATATGTAATCTATGAAATAAGTTCATCTTTAAACCAAAAGAAAACCAACTCTGTCTTTCAACATTAGAACCTAATTTCCTTATTTTCTTCTCAAAGGCAATTCAATTCTCGGGAATTCAATTATAGTGCTTATATGAAATCTATACTAATAAAATTGAAGTGTCTGTCTGTAATTTCGAAATAACTACCTCATGTTAAGCTCATACGGTTATTTGAACATTACCATAACCGAATCACACGTTTTTAAAATTTTTGTCTGTCTGTCTGTTTGAATGGGCTAATCTTCGGAACGGCTGAACCGATTTTGACGGGACTTTCACATACAAGTAGAGAATTAACCAGGGAGTAACATAGGCTACTTTTTTAACTGACTTTCAAAAAAGGAGGAGTTGTGTTTTTTTACCTATGTACACCGATATCTCCGAGATTTCTGAACCGATTTGCGTAATTTTTTAATCGATAGAGAAACATTGCGACCCTGTTCTATAAAAAATTTGGATCCCAACTCCTCAATTCTGATGCTGTAGGGGACCTGATCCTCAAAACTAATGGGATTTAGAAACTTTCGGTTATTTAAATTGATATTGGGGGTACCAATTAAAGACTTTATCGTTGATCCCGCGGGATTTATCCATTTTGGGGACGGGTTACTACAGATAGGCTACTTTTTGTCCTAGAAAATCAAAAGTTCCCACGATTTAAAAACCTAAATCCACACGGGCGAAGCCGTGGGCATCATCTAGTATGAAACAATTAGTTAGAATTTAATTATAATATTTATCGTATGATATATTATGAATTTTCGCAAAGTAACGCCTGCTTCTATTCTGTATATTTATTAAAAGAAGACATTTAACCATAACATGACAATTAAACCGTAGCATGAACTTTTCGTCATCAAAAGGCACTTGCCTACCCACTACAGCCGATGACGTGAAAATTCAAGTTCGTGATGGTATTTAGATCAATACCTATATCATTAAATGCAAGCAAAACCTACAATTAAAAGGCAAAACCTTACTTCGACTTCGTACTTGAAGCGACTCCTCTCATACACGACATAATTTGCCTAGCAAGAAGTTTTGGTTTGAATATCATTTGGGAAATACAAAATTACGAGTAAGTAGTAAAAAGTAGGTCTTTTTTTTTCTTCAAAATAATTGTTCATAAATTTTAGACTGAGCAACAATAACCTCCTGACAATTAAGCTGTGCTAGTGGCCATAACTTCGAAAAAAAACTCAACCTCTCAAGGCAGCTAAAAAAATGCTCTTTTTCGGATGAGTGTCTAGACATAAGAGAAATTTTTTCGATCTACGATGTAGAAAGTAAGTAGATCGCAAGCCGACTACAAAATGGCAGTTTGGATGAAGTTAATTGCAGTAGACGTAACTTCATTGCAACTGCCGACCAAACTAACACTGAATACACGCCAACTGCATGCCAACTGAGCGCCAACTATACGCGGATTTTATTTTGTGGTAAAATCGAAAAATTATAGAAGTTAAACTCATTCGTAAAATAAAATCTCTCTGCCTCTTAATATTCCTCATTCGTTAGGATTTTTGATGATTTTTGGGATTAGGTATACCTTATGCAATAGACTGACGACGTAACTGTATTACAGTAACCACCTACCTACGTATGTATTAGCCAAATATCTCCAGCGCATATTCTATCAGTAGTTTGGTAACCGACCCGGTCACCGGTCTCAAAACATCCCTCCGAAACTGAGATACTGATTTATAAAGACAATGGAAGAAGCTAGTTTAAATTACAACAAACAAAGTCATGAATATGTATGTGCATCATGTTTATGAGTCATAATTCATAACTCATAAGTCAAAATCATCGTAACTACATGCTGACTATGAATAAATTCTTGCACTTTCCGTTCAAATCGTCATGAATGCTTTAAAAGTCAATGGCTTAAAATTTAAGAATATTATAAACCACTTAATAATTCGTTTCATAATTAATTTAATATTTGCTACTGTGTTCAATGGCGATTTGATGTACGTAATATTCGTTTGGAGGTTTTTGCAAACTTCCGCTGGAAACTAGCATTAAAATTATTTTAATGGTAAAATTATTGATGTGGATGAATGGGATTAATGAAGGAATGAAATGCAAAAATAAAAAAGTTAAGTAAATAGAACGAAGGTAGATACAATTATTCGGCCTTTCAGCCTCGCTGTACCGCAATCTCTTTCAGGCAACCAAAAAGGGCGTAAAGGACTAATACGAGGTAACGTAACGTAATAAGTAATGACTACAAGGTAATTGTAAGCTACGTATACATACCTAATATAACTAAAGCAGGAATATATATACAAAAAAATATATAATTACACATATACAGTATACATACAAAATATAAAATATTTATGAGGTGTACCGGGTGAAGTATATTGTGGAAATTCAAGCCATTTTCTGTCATCCTTTTTTCTCTGAAAATAGATAGGTTAGGTGTGTAGATATAATAATTTATTATTTTTATATGATTTCTAAACGATACTTTTTCGTACAATCATTTTTTTATTTTATTGACAATACACAATAAGATTTTATTGAAAATGACGATAATATTTTTATGATAATTTATATGAATGATATGAATGAAAAATCTATAATATAATAAAACTGTAACAGATCCAATTCTGTACATTGAAGATATTTTGAAAATTTTTATCGGAGGGCACTCTATAATCGATACTGAAGCCAAAACTGCAATTTTTTTCATTTTTGTCTGTCTGTCTGTCTGTCTGTCTGTCTGTCTGTCTGTCTGTCTGTCTGTCTGTCTGTATCTTGGCCGCGCATCACGCTGAAACTACTGGATGGATTCGAATGAAACTTGGTACGATTTGAGTTTATACTCCGAGGTAGGACATAGGATACTTTTTATCCCGAAATTCAGCACGGTTCCCTTGGGAGAGGGGATGAAAGTTAAAACGTGTATTTAGCTGTAATTCATTAACGCGTTGTTCGATTTCACTCATTCTTTTTTTGTTAGAAAGGTCTTTATATATTGTGTCGTAAATATTTCAAGGTCATAGATTTTTTAGTTCAGAAATGATAGACATTTATTGGGTTCAAATAACTTGGGACCCGGATCTTTGTACGTACGGCTTATTTTAAACTGGCGTGCGTTTAAATTTATGTTTATCGGTCTGTCTATTTGTTTCAACTAATCTCAGAAACGGCTGGACCGATTTTAATGGAACTTTCAATGGCAGATGGGTGATGTTATAAGGAGTAACTTAGGCTACATTTAGTTTTGGTACATAAAAGAATTATGGGATTCCGATCCTATATAAAACCTATAAACACGCGAACGAAGTTGCGGGGGTCAGCTAGTAATTAATATAAAGTATGAAATTTTTACGACATAGCTACCTACTCACTTCAGAAACTTTCTACATAGGTATAATTTATTTAGGTAATTATTTCGTTACTCTTAAAAATGCGTGATCGATTTTGATGCAATTTTTGGATTGATAATAATATTGTTAAAAAATCACTTGATAAGATTTTATTACAGAATATGAATATAATATGAGTATACTATAGAGATATATAATATATACTCGTATATTATATAGTGAAAAACAAGCTTATTTTGCTGTAATCCGCCAAAAGCTATAGGCGAATTAGAGCAAAATAATTTTGTTTTTCATTGTAGGTAAGTATATCATACAACTTCGCAAAGTAACGCTTGCTTCTATTCAACATACTCATATATTCATGTTTGTACATAATATATCATAATTATAATTTTCTTGTGAACATAATCCGTTGGTATTGGACGATTAACTAGTTTTCTTGTTTCTTTTAAGACTATTAATGATAGCCGTTGTAATCATTATTAATGTAATAGTCATTAATCGACTTTCTATAGTGACTATACAATTTTATTCTTTTACGTCATAAAAATATGACGAAAAAGCTGCACCGACCATCTGTAACATTTTACGTAGTAATAGAATAACTAATACTAGCTGATGCCAGATTAAACTAATGATGTTGTTTGTTAAAACTTGGGATGCGCTCACCTGGTAGATATGGCTCTATGACCCACATTAAAATACCCAATAGGTATTATGGTGAAATCACATTTCTCAGGACAGAATCCCATTTCATGTATTGAAATAACAACAACAGACTAGCTAGTAGCTAGCGTAGGCATCAATTATAATTGATAATATAATATATTAGATTATATTATTATAATAGAATAATTATTCTCCTTTCCGCGTCAACAAACTCTAAAATATATAGGTACAAGGTGTATAGCACTTGATTTTAAATATCAAAGTGCTTACATGAAGTAGGCATGGGAACGGATGCTAAAAGCATGCGAATACATCTTAATTTTTTTTTCCTCGATAATCGTAACTTACGTCCACTTACATTTTTCCTGCAATTTTCTTTTCGAAGACACACTAAGTAATACAATCAAAGGGCATGTGGATAATCAAAGAATACAATGCAGTTTATTTATACAAATGCCAACTGCGACATAACACTTAAAAATATACTATTTAGTTACTTTAAGTAGCGATTAGCATACGATAGCATTACATCGAAGATCAAAGCATACATAGATGCTAGTTTTTGACTCAAAATACGTATAATTACTGTTTGCAAAACTACCAGCTAAAATGCTAATGGAAGCTGACAAATGTGATTTCACCCTTAGGGTGTTACCAAATATATCCGATTGACGTCGATTGATTACGGATACTTTTGTCGATTGCTAACCATCTATCAGTTAAATCATCCATATTAACCGATCCACGTTGATCGACTACATCAATTGACGTCATTTATGGATGTGGTAACACCCTTAGCAGGATGAAATTCTCAACTCCGTGAAATATTCTGCAACCGGATCAAGGGCTCGCAAATTATTAGTCCAATTAACCTTATATCATCTCAAACATCATACCAATTTTTGCAATACGTGATCCTAACGGTACCCTAAACTGATAGTTATCAGGATATCGTCGACCTTGGGGTTCCGTTGACTCCGAGCTCTTTAGATATTTTGCAAGCTGGAAATCGTTTTTGAGGCGTTTTAAGTTTTTTCAGACTGTGCGTGTCATTCGAGCTCAACTCTCACCGATTTGGTTTCCCCAATTATATTGCGTTTAGCTACCGTTTTTAAATCTCCTGATTCTTTATTTGCATCCAGCCACATCCTTACATTTGGTTGCACTCCAGAATCTTTTGGAATAATTTCCTTTGAGCCACAAATGGCTTATTGTCCTAATTTGTGTTAATATCTAGGATTTAAAATTGAAGACCACAGTCTTAGATTTAGGTGTCTGCTGTCCAACATGGAGTCCTACTTAAAAGATCACAGCGCTTACTACTGCACCTTGAAAACATGAAAGACAGAGTTACATACTTTCGCTTTTATATTATTAGTAAGTATATGGATAAAACGCATCATCGATCAAAAACGTCATGCCAAACAGTCAGTCCGTTGCTAAAATTATAATTGCACAAGCAGTAAATCGTTTAGAGGCTTCTTCACCCAATGTCGCACCTTGCACGGCGCGCGCTCTAAATACGACAATTATAATATCATTGCACGCGTTAATGAATAACAACTATGCCGGATCGATCGTCGGCATCACTATCGGCTGAGAGCTGGTGGTGGAAACTTTTAAAATTGTTCGATCATCTTATGCTTCGTCTTATAACCGTTCCGGTATGGCCCACGGTCTGAATGCAGAAGCTCTATTATAGAGCAAAAGGAATGCACTGTAATATCCTGATTCAACAATTAATGATAATATTAATCATGTTGCTGATGCTAACCAATAACCAAGGCCCACCGAGGGCTGTAGTTTGTTGATAGAATAGAATAGAATAGATAAGTTTTTTATTCAAATAAACTTTTACAAGTATGAATCGTCAATTGAATCTACCACATTGATAAATAATTGGAGAGTATTTCTTCGCAAATATCCTAATATTTTTGTGTTTAATATTTTAAACACAAAAATAGTTAGGTAATCGTAATAATCAATCAATGGAGCCAATAGTAAAACAGCCAATAGGACTCCCACATTTCTAAATGGACAAAAAAGCCAGACAAAACGACATATTAATGATTTTTGAATAAGGAAACATTTTGAATCAAAGGAACTAAAATATCTGGATGACTTCACAAATACCTACTAACTATTTATTTTTATGAAAGTTCATAAATGATCATAGTTTTAGCAAAAACTCCCACCAGCTCCTCAACTAAAACATATAACAACGTGAAGGGATCTAAGATTCGGATGCTGTTATCAGTCTCAGTATATAACGGCAGTTCAAGCTTTTCAAGCCATCATTTCACTATCCGCTTCCATAACGAGCATACATCAGATCTCAAACCGGCCATGAAATTAGTTAGTACACATTTTTATTGCATTACTTATTATGAGTAGTAGTTTTTAACCCCCGACGCAAAACGACGGGGTGTTATAAGTTTGACGTGTCTGTGTATGTGTGTGAGTGAGTGTGTGTGTGTGTGTGTGTGTGTGTGTGTGTGTGTGTGTGTGTGTGTGTGTGTGTGTGTGTGCGTGTGTGTGTGTGTGTGTGTGTGTGTCTGTCTGTCTGTTCCCCTGTAGCGGTCAAACGGGTGGACCGATTTGAATGCGGTTTTTTTGTTTGAAAGGTGAATTAGTCGAGAGTGTTGTTAGCTATGTTTGATGAAAATCGATCCAAGATGGCCGCCGCTACAAAATGGAGGATTACATCTTTTTTCACAACTCCCTTAATATGGGTATCAAATGAAAGGGCTTAACTAGTAGAATAGCACTATGCAAATCCAAGATGGCCACGTCACAAAATGGCGAATGTCGGGGTTTTTTTTAATTTTTAATTTATACTTGTTTTTACTGCAGCAACTGCAGGTTGTTTCCTGTAGGATTTGAGACGACGCGCCGGTAGGGCTTTCCGCATTTTAGCAGTTCATGAGTACACAAGTCTTGTGTTCTAGATATTATTATTACAAAACAAAGTCCTCCGCTGTGTGTGTCTGTCTGTTTGCGTTATCAAAAACAACTGAACGGATTTATATGCAGTTTTTGCCAATAGACAGTGGATTGCCAATTTGACAATAAAATTGTTGAAAATGTCGGAAAAAATCAATTCCTGGGAGTTTTCATCGGAAACGCTGCTTAAACACTTTGAGATATAACAAAACAATGTATAGTGGAATAGTAGTGAATTACTACCCGTGCGAAGCCGACACGGGTCGCTAGTAGCGATTATAAAAGTATATTTATTTCATTTCCAGCTAATCACCTTAACATTCGCCTCAATGACCGCTGCGGCGCGGCTAGACGCCTACTTGCCACCCAACAGCATAAACACAGGACTCCAAACCCCCCTGGGACCCGACACCTCGAACTCAGGCCCCTACAAGACTAAGTCCCAAAACTACCCCAGTCAATCCCAGGATTATGCAAATCAAGGTAAAAACTATATTTTATAAATTACATTTATACATATAACACAATACAACTTTAACAAAAATAGCTTTTTTAACCGACTACGGCAAAGCCAAAAGGAAGGGTTGTGATATTAGCAGTCTATGTATGTAATATGTATGTATGTATGTTTGTGGCCGATTTTTGTATGAGATTCTGTGTGTACCACTGTGTGTTCCCTCGATTTCTCCAGGATCCCATGATCAGATCCTGACCTGAAGACCATGGGACCACCCTGGAAAGTTACGCTTTCAACAAAAGAAGAATTTTCCAAATCGGAATGGGCGGCTTTGAGTAATCGGGGGACATACATAAAAGATTCCGATGAATCGAGAACCTCCTCCTTATTTCGAAGTTGGTTAAAAAGTAGTTTATAAAAGCTAATCTACTTAAATGATAAAAGTTTATACTTACCTACTTACTACTTTTTTTATAAAATAAGTTATGTAGTGTTAACTTTTGTTAAAGACCAGAATTTCGGAAGTCAGTCCCAGAAATACGCTAATCAGGGCCAGAACTACGCCAGTATCCTGAGGTACGAAAATGAAATCGATGACAAAGGATGGCATTATGCTTATGAAACCAGCGATGGCACTAAGGCTGAACAAGACGGTAAGTAATACTTACGATTAACTAATTGTTTAATGTTGATTGACCTTTAACCTTAGTCATATACCTAACTAGTGTAAGAGGACCGCTCTCAAAAACGAAGACAGTTGTAATTAGCGCTATGTTTTCCATAGCGGTCACCTAAACCCTTTATGTAGACCCTTAACTTTAACAGTCATCATGATCAACCCATTACCGGCTCACTACAGAACACGGGTCTCCTCTCAGAGTGAGAAGGGTTTTTGGCAGACTTCACACACCTTTGAGAACGTTATGGAGAACTCTCAGGCATGCTGGTTTCCTCACGATGTTTTCCTTCACCGTTAAAGCAAGTGATATTTAAATACTTAAACCGCACATAACTCCGAAAAGTTAGAGGTGCGTCATGCGTGCCCGGGATCGAACCCATGACCTCCGATTAGAAGTCGGTCGTCCTAACCACTAGGCTATCACAGCTTAGCTTTAACAGTAATTTTACTTAAATCGCCTCACGTGCATCTGACGTTGAGTCAGCTTGTTCGCCCTACAAATTATTATATTATAATTACTAGAAGATGATGCCCACGGCTTCGCCCGTGTGGATTTAGGTTTTTAAAAATCCCGTGGGAACTTTTGATTTTCCAGAACAAAAAGTAGCCTATCTGTAGTAACCCATCACCAAAACGGAAAAATTCCGTGGGATCCCCACGATTTCGGAATGCAATTCCTTACAGCATCAGGGTTGAGGAGTTGGACATATACCTACTCAGTAGCTCAGGTAGCTGTACCTACTCAGAGTTCATTCAACAATAAAGTCTTTAATTAGTATCCCCAATATCAATTTAAATAACCGACAGTGCCTAAATCCCATTAGTTTTGGGGTTCCCCCCCTACAGCATCAGGATTGAGGAGTTGGAATCCAAATTTTTTGTAGGACAGTGTCGCAATGTTTCTCTATCGATTAAAAAAAAATTACGCAAATCGGTTCAGAAATCTCGGAGATATCGGTGTACATAGGTAGAAAAACACAACTCCTCCTTTTTTGAAAGTCGGTTAAAAAAGTAGCCTATGTTACACCCTGACTAATTCTCTACTTGTATGTGAAAGTCCTGTCAAAATCGGTTCAGCCGTTCCGAAGATTAGCCCGTTCAAACAGACAGACAGACAGACAGACAGACAGACAGACAGACAGACAGACAGACAGACAGACAAAAATTTTAAAAACGTGTGATTCGGTTATGGTATCGTTCAAATAACCATATGAGCTTAATATGAGGTACTTAGTTATTTCGATATTACAGACAGACACTTCAATTTTATTTATTAGTATAGATTATTGTATTTACTCAATAACCTACACTTGTTCTGTTTGGTCTTGATTCACTTTAATCTAATTGGTAAACATCGGCACGTAGATCGAACACTGAACGAAACGTGGAGGGGATAGCTGCGTATGGGAACTGTCACGCACGTTATACAATAGCTTACCCCCTCCACTTTCCTTCAGTGTTCGATCTACGCGCCGATGTTTATATGGAAATATTTCCAAATACATATAAGCATTAAAAGTTAAAACTATGCAAACACTTGAAGATATTATCCAGTAATCCTTGAATTCATGTTAATCCCTTGCACAATAAGTTATGTCAAAGGTTTGTCTCAAGTGTTTCATTGCAAATCAATCTCTCGCATTGCCTATCTAATGGGTATCTACAGATGCATGTGTTACATAATGTAACGATGATTGAAAACCCTCCACTCCTCACGCAATATACTTACATGCAAGTGAATTACTGTCAGGGAATCATGTTTTCCTTCGATGGCGAAATCTGACATTGTTACTGAATAAATAATGTCATTCCGACCGAATTTCTGCCACCATGGCCATTCCTGTGACTAGCCAAGCACACAGGAGATATTACACTGCACTAATATTGCGTAAACATGGGTGCACTCTCAATTCCTTCACTCTCATAGTCCGATGGGACGCCAATATGACACGACCGGAGAGAGATCAGGCGCAGGACCGACGGCTTTACGTGCTCTCCGAGGCGCTGGGGTGTTTACCAATTTCCAACTTTAGCCTCAGGCACCCATTAAGAATATTCGACAGGAAACCCCAATAACTTTTCTTTTTCTTAATCCAAACCGGGACTCGAATCCAGGACTATCTCTCTCTATCTAGCCACTAGACCATTCTAACTCATATTTATTTTATTCAATATATTTCGCTAAGACTGTAAAGGCCAAATTAGATGGTGCCCCGTTCATCGTTCATTTTTTCGATGAACGATGCACGATAAGATATTCACTACGGCAAAGTGCCTGTGAACGATGAACGGTCTGTGTTTAGACGGTTTCATTTCGATGATTCATCGATGATGCCTCGAAAATGAAAGCAAAAATCCCGGAAAATGAAGCGTCTAATTTGATGCGATCATTTCGATGATTCATCGATGATGCCTCGAAAATGAAAGCAAAAATCCCGGAAAATGAAGCGGCTTAAGAGACTTTATGGTAGGTTTCTTCACTAAAGCTTTGGAATAGTAAAACTTACTTGTGTCTATTAAATGAAAACTAAACTAAATTCAATTAATGAAAAATGTCACTATAGCATTTAACCGAGCTCGTTACCTCGATCTGCGGCAACTTGAACTTTAGCCAAAGTTTACATCGTTACTCTATCATGAACGAATTTATCGTTTAAAATGGATACAGTTTACTTTCAATGCAACTTTAAACTAAGCTCTGTTTATTTTACTGCACGATCATGGTTTATCTTATAATTTGCCTCTAGATATTATATTGATTTAAATAGCGTGCTAATCTTGCGTAAGTAACTCTGTCTATCTGTCTGCCTGCAGTGTATTACCTTTTCACACCTAAACCGCTGCACCGATTTCGATGAAATTTCACAAGGAGATAATTTGCATTCTGGCAAGTTTGTGCACTACTTATGCATTATAAGTGGTATAGCAAGCAAGCACTATAGTGGTGTTGTAACCGATGAGACGACGGTTCCAAGATGCCAGATTGGCGATCTCGCACCGAAAGGGCTACTTCACGCCTAAACCGCTGAACCGATTTTGATGAAATTTGGTACAAAGATAGATTAGACTTTCGAGACGGGCATAGGCTACGAAATAGAGGCTTGAAACGAGGATGAAAGTTTGTATGAGATTTGTAAGAATCCGCGCGGACGAAATCGCTGGCATCAGGTAGTAAGTATATTATAAAATCTTCTTCTTCATCACTCTCTATCCTATATCGGCTATCCTATCCCATCTCTCTGTTATACTCTCTAATATCTATATCCTATCCAGCGGATTCCTGTAACTTGTATAATATTTTGATGGAGTCTGTTTATCCAGGAGTCATTTGACGTAACTGACAGACAGTTACTTCCGAATTTATAATATTAGTAGGGAAGTAGGGATCTTGAGTAACTAGTTGCCTAGGTTTCAGGTAGTCGAAAGTTTCAGACTTGAAGTAGAAAGAAAACACTTAATAAAATACTTTTTTTTTCTTAATATTTCCAGGCCGTATCCTTCCCGGCGCGAAACCTGAGGAGGGTTCCCTGGCGGTCACCGGCTCGTTCTCGTACACGGGAGACGATGGTCAGACGTACGCCGTCACGTATACCGCCGATGAGAACGGCTACCGCCCCAGTGGCGACCACCTACCCACCCCACCACCTATACCCGAGGAGATCCTGAAGAGCTTGCAGTTGACGGCGGCTGGTAGTGACGGTAAGTCTAACCTTATAACGGGGGTAAAGGGACCGCAATCGAAAACGAAGACAAGTAATAGTAGTGATGATTGTGACGAAATACCATAAAAAAATGCGCGCGCCGAGTTGTGCACGCTATACATTGCCGGTTTTAAAAATACGAAATATGTACTAAACCACTACACGTATAAGACATAATAGTCATTGGTATTGGATTGTGTTTAGGTAGAATAATAATAGCACTACGTTTTTGGTAACGTTCCCCGTATACCCAGTAAATTAGGCACCTTACAGTCCGTGAGGCATAAGCTTAGCTTTGTTGACGGTCACCGGCTCGTCGTCACGCTGCAATGGTCAGACGTACACCGTCACGTATACCGCCGATGAGAACGGCTACCACCCCAGTGGCGACCATCTATCCACACCACTGCCCATACTCGAGGCGATCTTGAAGAGCTTGCTGCAATTGACTGCGACTGGTGGGGAAGTCTAATCTATACTAATACTAGCGGACCCGGCAAACGTCGTCCTGCCCGCTAGTAGCGCCACCTACCGGGTCCAATTTTTCTACTTATGAACCTTCCTCTTGAATCACTCTATCTATTAAAAAAAACCGCATCAAAATCCGTTGCGTAGTTTTAAAGATTTAAGCATACATAGGGACATAGGTATATAGGGACAGAAAAAGCGACTTTGTTTTATACTATGTAGTAGTGATAATAAAGCGGAAGAGTTTGTTTGTTTGAACGCGCTAATCTCAGGAACTACTGGACCGATTTCAAAAATTCTTTCACCGTTGGATATGTACGTGATCCTTGAGTGCTATAGGCTATATATTTACCACGGGCGAAGCCGGGGCGGACCGCTATCTCTTATAAATACAGTCCGTGAGACATTAGCTCAGTTTTGCTGGCGGTCACCGGCTCGTTTTCGTACACGGGAGACGATGGTCAGACGTACACCGTCACGTATACCGCCGATGAGAACGGCTACCGCCCCAGTGGCGACCACCTACCCACCCCACCACCTATACCCGAGGAGATTTTGAAGAGTTGGACTGCGGCTCGTGGTGACGGTAAGTCTAATCTTCTATATCGGGTGTAAGGGGACCGCTTTCGAAAACATAACTATAATTATTCTACTACCTAAACATAATCCAATAGCAATAACTATTCGTCTTATACTTGCTGTATTAGTATTTAATATTTTTCAAACGGCAATAAACGTCCTCACAGACCGCGAGGCATAAGCTCAGCTTTGCTGGCGGACACCATCGGCTGGTTCTCGTACACGGGAGACGAACAACGATGGTCAGACCTACGCCGTCACCTATGTATCTACCGCTGATGAGAACGGCTACTACCCCAGTAACAAAAAGTGAAAGTGGCCCGGGTTAAAATAAGCAGCGTGTACAAGTCACGGCAAATAAGTCTAGCTTTGACCTTCAATAAGTCGAAAATGAGGTATCTCGGGGTGTGAGGGGGTCGCGGGAAGGCGTGGGCATCGTTCGTAAGCACTGATTAGCTCTCGCTTATCCATCGTAAGCGCTGATTGGCTCTCCAATCGTATTGTGTCCCGTTCACTCGTACGACGTTGCGCGCACTTGAAGATCACCGCTCGACTTACGTGCCGGGGGTTATAACAACAAGGTCTCTTCTTATCAGTTTCAGGCTACGACAGTCAAAGAAGCAGCTACGATGCCGATGCGGGTTACTAACCACCCGACGTGACCACGGTTCTTCACTCACTATCGTCAGTCTCCCACCAAATCACACGAAGCGTACCTATTCACTCGTCGTCGTCGTCGTCATCAACTGATAGACGTCCACTGCTGGACATAGGTCTCCTGTAGGGGCTTCCACACGTCACGGGCTTGCACCGCTTGTATCCAGCGGCTCCCTGCTACTCTTATGGTGTCGTCGGTCCATCTATTCACTAGTTCCCCGTAAAAATACAAGCTTGCAAGCATCACGAAGTTCAATGTTCTTCTTATAGCTACTATTTCACTAGAAGGAAGGAATGCAAAAATGCAGTTTGTATGGGTATAGTATTGTTACGCTTGGCTACTAAGCGTGCGTGACTCATATATCGGAAAAGCTTTATCTAATTTGACTGTAGGTATAACTTATTTCTTAAAAAAACAGTTCAACTGTATTTAAGTGTAGCTTTAAAAGTTTCTGACGTTTTTGTAGCCAGCGCGCATAATGCCTTTACTAACTCACGCCTGAAAATTTATAATACCAAATGCACAGTCAAACGCATATTACATCCAAAATAATATTTTTATTGTACATACAAAGATCCTATTTCTAAAGTAGCTGCATAATGGCCAGTAACTGAAGTAGTAGATACCTACCACGACTGAGCATAGGTCTCCTCTCTTATAGGAAAGAATTAGAGGAAGGAATTTAGAGCTAAGACCGCCACGCTGCTCCAATGCAGGTTGGTGGGTAGATAAGTACCTACTTAAATTATATTTTTTTAATAAAATTATTGTAAATATTGTATGTCTTTTCTTTAATTTCGTTTCATTATTGATCAATCTTTCATTCTTATCAATATTGAATATACTAATAAATAAAATTGAAGTGTCTGTCTGTAATTTCGAAATAACTATCACATATTAAGCTCATATGGTTATTTGAACGATACCATAACCGAATCACACGTTTTTAAAATTTTTGTCTGTCTGTCTGTCTGTTTGAACGGGCTAATCTTCGAAACGGCTGAACCGATTTTGACGGGACTTTCACAGACAAGTAGAGGATTAACCAAGGAGTAACATAGGCTACTTTTTTAACCGACTTTCAAAAAAGGAGTTGTGTTGAAATCGGTAAAAAACGCCCTGATAGGTATTTTCGCTGCGCGCGACGGCCGACCGCGACGCTCGCGCTGCACGGAACTTCCCGCGCCGCGCGGCGGGGGGCGGGTGGACCAGAAATCTACTTATCCCTCAGGATTTGTGAAAAATCGAAATTCACGCGGGCGAAGCCGCGGGCAAAAGCTAGTATTGAATATGTAACCATCTAGGTAGGTAGGTTTCATAGATTGAGGTGTATATTCTATTTCTGGATTAAAATTTAAGACTACCTAGTAGGTAGGTATACTTTACTTGTGAAGATTAAAAAAAACGCAAAAGCTATGAAATAACGGATGTAGATACATATTGTCGTATTTGCCGTAACTAAAATGAAAGGAGTAGGTATTATATAGGTACACAACTTGTGTATTAAGCCGACGAACAATTTTTTTAGTGATTAATAACAGGATGAATCTTCGTGAGTAGGCGCGTTTCGACGAGACGAACAAGTTTTCCTCTATGAAATTCTCGATGGAGGTAGCTAGTCGAGTGCGCAGGTGTTAAACATTTCGATTCGCTCGGGTGGGAAATCGTTCGACTTTTGTAGGACTATGAGCCATTTCATTATACAAGTATTTACTAAGCTGTATACAAAAAATCAGCTGGTTATTAATCATTTTTATGACCTCATTATTTGCAAATATTCGGAGTGAAGGACGCTGTAGAATATTATTAATTAACTCGCTGTAGACTGAGAAAGCAAGAGGAGGACATCGAGCGGTGTGTGATAGCCGGCTACTGAGGGCGGTAGCGAGCAAAATACAAATATGAATGAACTGCAACGGTTTACGTGCTTGTGTGGGTCTGATAGGCCCTACCGCGCATGCCGAGGGTTAAATGTAAAACGTAGCAGTTACAGTACACAGTTTCTCATCTCATCCGTGTATAGTCTGTTCGTTTTCTTACGGTCGCCTTTTGTGTCTAGCCGCCTTTTGCCAAAGACACCGCCGTGACTTCAAAGCATGCTGCGAGGGGTGTACAGGCACAAGGGGTTTTGGCGTTTTATACCTACTCATATTTTTTCTTTAAAATTCTCTTTCCTTTTTATATTTTTTTATATTCGTATTTTATTACAATATAACCATAAACATAAAATATAATATTCTCATGAACACGGGTCTTTTCTCAAAATGAGAAGGATTTTAACCGTAGTCTACTACGCTGGCCAAGTGCGGATTGGCAGACTATTCGGAGATTCTGTTAGAATAGAAAAAAAATTACAAACAGAAAAAAAGTAATAAAAATAAAAGCAGAATACTAAGAGCACCTGCGCCTGTACCGACACTAAGTTACCGAACGAACTATAGATACATATTAATTGCGCATGTGAGCCACGGGGGATCACAAAATTTGGCGAAAAATATTTCTCGCGCATTCATTACGTGAAGCAAGAGCACTCAGCCTTGTAATGTTGTAATGTAATGTTGTCATCATTTATATTGATTCCACTTCACTATCAAAACAAATCGTAAACGAATTGTAATGGATTGTTAAATGATATGGCTCTAGTTATTATATAATTTGTAGGTGCCAGGCCGCTGACGGTAAAAAGTTCAATCATCATGATGTCATTCGTACTTAGTAACGATTGAGATTTGAATCGCTTGAATGCTCATGACATCAGGTAGGTAATATTCTAGTGTCCGTTACAAACTTTTGATTTTCAAATGCAACCGTGGATTTACGTCTGGTTTTTAAAAAGTCGATAATTGCGTTAGGTACCTACGTCCGATTCGAATTTCACTAGTTTTCTAAACTAAGTACTTACCTAAAACTTATGTACTTATAAGCGACTAGCGGTCCGCCCCGGCTTCGCCCGTGGTACATATATAGCATTCAAGGATCACGTACATATCCAACGGTGAAACAATTTTTGAAATCGGTCCAGTAGTTCCTGAGATTAGCGCGTTCAAACAAAAAAACTCTTCCGCTTTATTATATTAGTATAGATTACACTTACACTAAAGCGATAAGCGGAGAGAAGAGAAGAGCGACGTTGTGGGTAGAGTATTTCCAACAAACCGGAGAGGAGACATAATAAGTAATTATATTGACTAGAATAGAGTTGAGTTGATGTCTCACATCGCTAAAATAATGTGAGAGGCAAGGTTTGATCAGGCAAGGATCAGGCACAAAAGGCGAGTCTTGCTCTGGCCAGAAGCTTGCTCGTTGACACAGCTTTGTTTCACTATCAGAGTCAGTTAACGCTACAATAGAACCCGCAGTGGCGGATTATCCTTTAGGCAAACTAGGCACATGCCTAGGGGCGCGAGATTACAAAGGGACGCCAGAGGAAGAACACCCAAAGACTTTACAGAATAAAGACCTTGAAACCATTTACCCAAACACTGTTATTTATTGTCCACGAGGTAGGTACTTGCTAGAGCGCTGTTGTCATCTAATGCGCCACTGAGTACCTACAGCCATATCATGATACCCTAATGAAAGCTTTTACTTAGACATTTAATGATAATTTAATTAGTTAATGATTAATTAGAGAAAAATTAATGCTAGAGTGCGGCAGTAACTATAGTTATGAGCTTTTTATACTTTAAAAAAATCTCTACTTTGCAAAAGTCCAACGGATACGGAAACGCTAGATATATTTTAAAATTTTGAAACAATTCATAGATAGGTAGGTACTTAGGTAGGTACTACACCTAAGATGACGAAATGTATGAAATCATCGACGCTAAGTGCACGCAAACTAAGTATTTTATCACAATCACTAAAAAGACCTCCAAAGCTCTAGAGTCAATATTTAGCAACATATTATCAAGTCGCATGTTTTGTCAAATAAACAGTAGGTATAATAATGTATTAGGTACCATAATCATACCTGTGTATTGATATCATAAGATATCTGTAAGTATTGAATCTATCTAAAATCTGGATACGAACGGCGCAACACCAAGGCGTGTGGAAGCGTCTTCAAGAGACATGACCAGTAATTCGCATCGCTTCCAACCGATCAACAATCGCTTCTTTTCTTATTTTATTTTTATTTTTTATCAACATAAAATAAAAACAAGTATAAAACTAACTTATGAGCAGGACAAAACCACCAAGGTAACAAAAATAAATGAAAAATCAGGGACATATTTTATCGCTTCAACGGTCATTATATTACTATGAAAACTTTATCAATTCTGCGAAAATTATAACAGTGATAAGGACATGAATGCACGAAACATAGACTCTTGCTTTCTAATCACCAATTTTTTTTTAATTTAACTTCTTAACTTCTTTTTCATAGCAGAACAGACTGTCCCCTTTCAAGCGAGAGGTACGAATTCGATTCTACGGAAAGTCCTAAGTGCTTTTACCATTTGGATACTAAAAATCTAAAAACATTAAAAAAAGCAAATCAAAGAAAACTAGATGGTAACGGTCCATATGTAATAGGTAGGTACTTTAATAAACTAATTATTATTAAATAATTGATTACGTCACTTAGCCTGATCTCTGACGTAAATTATAAAATACCTACCACATTGCCCATATATGAATGAATTTAAGGGAAGGAAAACCGATCATGTCCCTACTAATAATAGATATTATACCTACCTACTATGCAACTACGATTTACTTAACGGTACTTAGGTAGCTATTGACGAATTAATGACAAGTCAGAACCCATTGACGTATGTATAATATTATGTATGTATGTAAGGGCTACATGCAATTTCCAAGGTGCTGGAATGTCGACATCGCACCGGATAGCAAAACCTCACTAGCTGAACTGACGATATAAAACCAAATCGCACGGAGCAGCTGGATACAAGCAGCCTAAGATCGGGGCGTGTGGAAATCCCGAGACAATATATACCTACCTATGCTCAATATAAGCAACTAGCTGTATCAAGACGTACACACGGTCAATCTTTCCTATTGTTACCTACCGTCGGGTAACTCAGAAGAAGAAGCCGATCATATTATAAGTATTATCGAAGTTTGAAATTGGTTCTTGCTGTGAAAAAATAAAATAGATAAAAGCTAGCTAAGTTAAGCTTCTCGAGCGAGCTAAGACAGAGATATACAACGTTAGTTTTACTTTGCGCAAAAACCGAAACACGTATCAAATATTTTTACATTTGGAATAGTTATACAAAATTTCGAAAACATATAATGTAAACTTACGAAGTTATAAGCTTCTTCTGTTGCGTCATTGTCCTCAAAAAAAATGGTCACCCGAACTCGTAAGCCATCGTCACCTTGACTCCCGAGTTGAATGACCGCGCGCAGTATGCCGATCGTCAGCTGATGCGCGTTTCAACCACTGTGCCTAAGCTTGCAGGATTTTAAAATATTTTTGGACAAAATTATAACACAGTATAAGAATACTTGGATTCGATTCTGTTACTGATTCTGAGCAAACTACTTTCAGGTTTTGCTTCAAGTAAAACTAACGTTGTATAGAGCATACTCTTGACTCTACTTATAAGGCTGCGTCGTTTTAACTCAGCCTTGAGTCTCAGTGGAATCAAAATACGCTCTATAGATTTTACCCGAGTCTCCAGCAGGTACAAACGAAGAACATGGCATGTGCGTTTCTTGCAGAACGGCCACTTGGTTCATCCTGGGGGAGAAGATTGTCCACTCCCAAGTCCCACTAGGTGGACTGAACCGCTTAGTGGGAGTGCAACACTACAGTTTCCGTGTTCGCCATTCCAGCACCTTGCGACCCCGATGTCTATCCGCGGCTACCGATAGCACTCTCTGGGCTTCTGATCTAACTTAAGAACGCAATATAACATACATACCTACAAACCCCTTATCATGAGACCGTCAAATCTCAAAAAAATTATAACGATTATACCTACATAATATTATGTCTTGTTATCGAATATTACCGAGCCCAAGCTTTATCAGGTGACCTTACATATTTACAAAACTGATAAGAATTGTCAAAATTCTGCCTAGTACATAAATATGAATCTGAGTTAAACCAATGCAGACCAGAAAAATGTGCATGCATACCTACCTATCAGTCAAAATGCATTCGTATCCATTTTGTTTACGACAAAAATGGTCATAAAAATAAAATATTAAGTATAAATTACAACTGCAGTTCTAAAACAATATTTCCATAACTACTCCCAAATAATGATTTATTCTGTAAAGTTAAACATAAATATTCTTGTAGGTTTTTATTGGAATATTTTTTTTTTATTTAGGTACGTCCCGAATAGGAGAAAATCTTGAAGAGATTTCAGCATTTCCAAATTTTTCCGTAGATAGTTTTTTATTTTAGCTAATTTGTACTTAACTAAGTAGTTACCTAGTAAATTTCAAACTAATCTACTTACATAAAATTAAAATAAAAAATATACTTAGATACCAACTTAAAATGTAGCTTTTTGGGTTTTTAGACCTAGATCAGTTTAAAAAACAATCATAATACCTACCTATGTAGGTACATGGGGAAAAATACATCTTACCTATCTAATAAAATAACTTTGAACTGGGGTATTCCAGCCAATCTAAACCAGACCGCAGCTTCAATTTACCGCCAGAACCAGAGACTAAATTGAAATTGAAAGTTATAAACCGTTACAGTAATGTTTCATAAATCGTATCTATACTATGTTATAATATTATACTATACTGAATCGTTCACGAGGCGTACGTTTACTTTTAGCCGAAACGATTGCGCGATTCGATTTACTTTTCTCGTGTAAACGCTGCCTGACCCGTCCTCCTAATTGGTTAACGATTGTATGATCAAACGATACGATTTAGTCGTACGATCGAATCAAACAATATCCCCGAAGAGTGTCCTAATTGAAACTTGCAAGTCATCGCGCGGTCGCAGTAGGTACTAATTTTCATCGTACGACGAAATCGCATCGTTTCATCGTACAATCGTTAACCAATTAGGACGACGCCGAAACCTTGAACCTGAATGTAGAGCGACCATTTTTATGAGTCGTATCGACAATATTCACTACCTATAAAGGAGTAATCTAACAACTTAAAAACTTTATTAAAGGCTATAATTTATAATCCTGGTTGCTCTTAATTGTATGTAACTTATTAACTTTTTTCTGCACTAATGAAAAATGATGCAAATTCGGACTCTTCGTTGGTCTAACTTAGACCAACGAAGTTAGTGGCTAACTTATTCGGCTGCGGATACGTTAAGTCGTCGGTCACGCGCCTGGTCTCTCTCTAGCTTCCCGATCGTGTCAGATTGTCGTCCCGACAGACTACTGTCATAGTCTTAGAATTGAGAGTACACCTTTATTTGCATACACACTTTTGCACTATAATATCTCCTGGGTGATTAGCTAGTCTCCGTTGAGATTGACCGCAGTGGTCGAAACTTAAAGTACGTAATTAATCGTAACTGGTCTGTGTGAACGTGGGTTTTCACGAAATTAGCAGCAGACTGCGCAAGTTCATGCTTCATGCTGCTTATTGCTTAGTATGTTCCTAGCTTTGTGAGTGTGCGTCCGTGTGTGTGACCATGAAAGTGTGCCTGTTCGTTGTTTTGCTCTGGTCGCTCGATTTTGGATGTTGTGGCCAGGTGTGTTATGTTTTTAACTATAGATTATTATTTTAAGTATAGTTCTGTTATTTTCGTACAATTGAATACATTATTGAATAGCTTGAAAAAAAATTCAATAAATGCGTGGATTTAGGTTTTTAAAAATCCCTTGGCCCCTCTTTAATTTACCGGGATAAAAAATCCTATGTCCGTCTCCGGAAAGAAAGGTCTTTCGTCGAAATCAACTCAGTGATTAGGCTATGAAAATCTAACTAGTAACCTACACACCTTATATATTTTCCCTAATTGCCGTCGTTATTTTTTTTACGAAGGAACTCGTAAATATTCCCGGATTGAAAGAGCCTTCATCGCTCCCCGTTTAATTCCCTACCCCCCAGTGAAAGTTTCAGCAAAATCGGTTTAGTCGTCCCGATGTTTAGCTCGCACAAACAGGCGGACAGACCAAATTTTAAAAACTTGTGTTTCGGTTGTCGGTTGCGGCATTATTGCGAACTAAGAATGATTTACATTTTGAAGTAGATTTTTAAAATATCTAAGAAAATCATGTGTGTATTTTTGTAAGCGAATGTGTAAAGATTTTTTTGAACATTCAAAATAAATAACAATATGACATTTACTACAGTGACGTAACTTTAAGGTGTTTACACAGCAGGTACATTTCACACATACCTATATATTATTATACACATACCATATATCGTCTGATTCAGTACAATTTAATAATCACATTTTGTAGGTAAATACTTATTAAAATACAATATAAAAGTCTCAGTTTCTTCAGCCGGTACAAAACTACACCTACCTACTTCAAATCAAATCAAACTTCAAAATAGGTACCTATATTTTACTAGGAACAAGTATCTATGGAACCGAAATATTTTAGACGAAATCAAACATCTCTTTGACTCACTCACTCGTACCGATTTTAAGCATAAGAAAGAAAGAGAAGTCTGCTACTATCAGTTGTCCTACTTTAAACAAAAATAACCACTTTTTCCTAGAGTCTGACGTAGTTCAACCGTGGATGTAGTTTAGCAGAAAGGACCCAATCCACAAAATGGTAAAAATGAGTTATACAGGGTATAAGGAGACCGCTTCCGAAAACTTGTCGCTATTATTAGACTACCTAAACACAATCCAGTATAACCGCAATAACCTTATAGCGTAGGTATCACGCGCAACAACGTGACTGCGCGAGGTCAAGGTAACGCAAAGTTCGCTGTCCTCCAGCGTCAGCTGATTTTATTTGGATTACTTTTAACTTTTAAAAAATACAGGCAATATTTTTTTTATTCCCCAAAAACGGGAATTGCACAAAAAATGCATTTTTTGTAAAAACGACTTTTTTCACATTTTTTTTAATAATATCTTATCAGTAATCTTTGGACACGTCTCCCAACGTGAGAATGACTCCATAGAGCGACTTGTCGTACAGGGCAAAATAGAGGGCACCAGAGGGCGAGGAAGGTCGCCTATGCGATGGACCGACCAAATCAAATCAGCTGTGGGCGGTTCCTTGCACGATTGCACCAGGCTGTCGGCCAGCAGGGAGAAGTGGCGAACACTCGTGTGGCGCATAAATCTGCCCTTAAAGACGTCACTTCTGGATGACCACGACCGCTCTGTTAAGAGTGAAACGAAGAAGAAGATCAGTAATTATCAGTACTATCACCTATCTTCGTTTTCGAGAGCGTTTCGCATACACCTATTCAAAGAGATCCTAAAGGTTGTTTCTTTCACTCAGAAAAAAAGATCCCTGATCCTACAATGTTATCATGGTTTTTTATGTTATGTATGAAATTATGTGTGCGTTGGGCGTTTGGGGGTGCCTAATAAACTCGTATGTTTGCTACGAGAATTTCTTATAAATCATACCTTCCGTTACCGCCTGGACCAAGAGCGTCACCAGCTGATGGGCAAAGGGGGGAACTAGATTAATAATATATACGGAGGATGGAAAGAAAAATGAATTTTAGGTCCAGTCGAGAGGTTATGAAGGTGTAAAGCAAGTATTACAAGTTCTTGAATTGACGTGAAAATCATCATCATCATCATCATGATCAACCCATTACCGGCTCACTACAGAGCACGGGTCTCCTCTCAGAGTGAGAAGGATTTTGGCCATAGTCTACCACGCTGGCCAAGCGGATTGGCAGACTTCACACACCTTTGAGAACGTTATGGAGAGAACTCTCAGGCATGCAGGTTTCCTCACGATGTTGTCCTTCACCGATAAAGCAAGTGATATTTAAATACTTTTAAAACGCACATAACTCCGAAAAGTTAGAGGTGCGTGCCCCGGGATCGAACCCACGACCTCCGATTAGAAGTCGGTTGCCCTAACCACTAGGCTATCACAGCTTTTATTTGGAAGACGTGAAAATAGTTATTAATTATAAGTAAAGTGAGTGAATTTAGGACTTTGTTTGCATTTGGCTATACTCTGATTTTTAATTCGGTGGAAATCCGACGTTTCGTAATGTTACCAGAGATAAAACAATTCTCACAAAAGAGATAAAAAAATCAAAACTTATTGTTATAAAAATCAACTGCCTCATGTAGCAAGTGCCAAGCGGGAGCAGATAGACATCTGCCCCCTTAGAGATTTGATAAAATTCATAATTTTATCAAATCTCTAGGGGGGCAGATTTCCCTATCTGCTCCCGCTTGGCAACACCCATGGCCTGGACGGCATCTTATCATTTCCGAGACCACTTGGTGCTTGAGTCCCCCGGCAGTGCTGTTTCCTCTCTTGTATGCGCTATTTACCAGCGACATACATTGCACCCCAGATGTTATGTTAGCCTAGTTTGCGGACGATAAGATGACATAATATACGACCCATAACCAATTCTCGGTCATTCGATCTCGACTCCAAGTTACGACTAACATCTAGGGTCTAGGCGACTGGTTCCGCTGATGGAGGATAGAGATCAACGGTGAAAAAACGGAACTGTGCTTTTTACAGGAAAGCGTGGTAGCAAGTACTCCGGCAAACGTGCCGAAATAATTTCTATACGGCGTTCTTTTCCCCTGGCAAGACAAAGCCAAATATCTAGGTGTGAACTTAGACGATAAGATGAACTTTGCCGCTCAAAGACGTAAAGCCCCAAAAGGCAGCATTTGTGCTCAAGTTGTGCATTGTGATCGAGCAAAGAACCTGTATTCGCTCAATAATGTCCTGCACATACATAGTATTTGCACATATCCCTCCCTTCTCGATTAAAGCAGACTAGGTAGTTTTGCAAACACTGCAGAATAAGTTTCTGCACACGGCAATGGGTGCCCCGTGGTTTGCGCGCAATATTGATCTCCAAAATCTCGATCTCCCTGTTCTAGCCCAACACTTTAAGCAGTTTTCAAAGAATTACCTTGAGAAAGCTGCCCGCCATACTTTGACGTGAATCCCTTCCTCTGTTACGGGGACGTATGGATTAGTCTATTGCAAAACTAGCATTCCAACGTCACGTAAGCCGAGTTTCGAGACTCACAGGAGACGCCCTTAAGACGATGTTCTCCCCGACTTTTTTCAAGCCCTTGGGCTCTAGCTCCGCTGGCAGAGTTTCTGCGCTCGCTTCCCCCTAAGGGCCTAAACATTCCGAAATAAATCATTTTTATTTAAAAATATCAATTTGTTTAGAAAGTTTTGTTTTTAGTTCCTTTCTGAGCATTAAGAAAAATACGCCGTAGTGTTAAAACCAATTTAGCAGAAACGACTCAAACCCAAATTTTCCCCGATAACCGTAAGATACGTCAGTCTTTGAAGTACAATAAAAATATTAGTATTTTTGCCCATATTTGACAATATTTTCAACTATTCCAAAGACAATATCATTGCAGCAATTACCATCCAAACTTCAAACCTCGATTACTCAGAATAACTTTTTATGGGTTGGGTCATTTCTACTAAGCTACGTCCAGTTGACTGTCAATTTCTCGTAGGGTAAACGGCAAGTATTAACGACCCCGTAAGATAATTTTAAAATCGATATCAGTTATTAACAGTAGTATATTACTAAGTAAATTACAAAATAGCACTAGCTTTCACATTTTTATTTGTTGTTTATGTTATTTTATGTTACTTTCATATTCTATAGTTTATTTGCACTACCTTAAATGCTTTTAAATATAAGATTACCGTATAATAAATATCCATATGCTTATTTGTAGGTACTAACTATAACATGTACTAATTAAAAAGCGGTGATAGCCATCATTTGCTGTAACAGTGAAGAAAAACCTGCATGCCTGAGACTCTGCATAATGTTCTCAAAGGCGACCAATCCACACTTGGTCAGCATGGTGTACTACGGCTGGTATAGAATGAGAAAGGTTTACCTTTCTCATTCTGAGACGAGATTCGTGCCCTGTAGTGGGCCGTTAAGGCGTTGATAATGATGATGATGAATTATAACGTGTCTGAGAAGTAGTCTTTAATAGAATCATATCGCGTTTGAGCATTAGTGAAACTTAACCGCGTGTTATTCTCTCATAATACACCTATTCGACTTTTACAGCGAAGCTGCATAAACCGTGACTAATTAATAAAGGGATTGTCAGATAAAAAATTTCACACAACAAAGCACTTAGAACTTAACGTAATTTGACTTAGTTATGTGGATGCTCTATAAGTCGGCAGTTTAACGTCTGTGTCACGTTTAAAAATTCGTAGACATGTCAAACGAAGTAATTTCAGTACAATATTTTTTCTTCTAATACTTGATTCTTTTGACTTTTTGAGTCAACTTATAGTATTTGCTTTTTGTATAAAGAAGTAATTTTCAATTTATTTAAAAAATAAGTACTAATTTGCCTAAGCTCGGCACCTTTGTGCCTTTTTCCAGCATTTGTGTCCTCAAAGTCGGCCCTCACGTGTCTGAAAGAAAATCATATTTTACCCGCGACTTCGTCCGCGTAAATTAATGTTTTTCTTAATATTTATAGGAACTCTTTTCTCCTTTTCATTTTATTTTATTTTCCCGCCAAATAAATACCCTTCTCCAAAATTAATAGAACTTTTGAAGAAATGGATAGAATTTTTTTCAACAGACAATTTTTTTGTATAGACAACATCAAGTTTATCCAATAGGATAAACAGGATACCTCACAATAGGATACCTTAGAAATAACCCAAATTCTAAAAGGTGGCACCCCCTGCCGACCCCAGGTACCTCATATTACTGGTTTTCCTAAGTCCACCACCCTTGTTTTTTCTTTAAATACGTAAAATAATCGTGTTATACTACCATTACAAGACATCAAATATTATAACAAATTAAATTGCAACAACAAGTCTTAAATATTATTCATACGTAATTTATATCTTGTCAAACGACGCTCGGAAAGCAGAAATTTTATAAGAAATTAAGCGATTTATGCACTTGCACTCGTTCTAAGCGATAATTGAGGGATAGGGATGCAAAAAAATGCTGCCTTATTCTAAAACTATTTTCCCATTAAAGCAAGCTATATGTACACATAAAATACTCAGTGTGCCTAAGCGGCACCCAAAATGTTAATATTTACAAACATAGAACTGAGTGCCGACTTTTGCTGGGCGGCTTTAGGAGCATCCACCCTATCACCAGACGGTTAGCAAAATACAAAATTATTCACAATCTGTCTTTCAAGATGACACTGAAATTATATTGCGATCTTTTTTTTGACAGTGCATATTGACATAAGCAAAAACGAAAGATATAATAACTATTTCTTCGTCTTAAATACACGCCATCTAGGAAGAAGAGGAGGTACTTATACTTTATCTTAGATATTTTATATACACTTTAAAACGTCAATTTTGACAAATACCTACATAGAAATGAGGTTAATGGTGATAATTACTAATGAGAACTTAAACCACACTACATTTTTACCTTAAAATCGAACACAAAACATGCTGAGGCACGTTAGTTGTAAGCCGTAATAGATCCTAACAAGCTTTTGGAGCTTTGGAATGTTGGACATTACTGAGAACAACCAACAAAAAACTCAATAGTTTTTTTTGATCAGGAAAGGCCTAAGGGGTAGTCGAAGAAAAGGGTATCAAAGGATGCAATTCGTGAGAGCCAAACATTTTACTATTAGACAGTTTTTTAAGTTTCTTTTTTCATTTCGAAAGCCGGTGAACTATCTCTACCAACATTAATGATGCGAAAGTGTGTTTGTTTGATGGTTTGTCCTTTAATCACGCCGCAACTGAGCTACGGACTGAAATGGTTTTTTTAAATACCTAAAGAGGATATATTTATATAGGATACTTTTTACAACGAGAAAGGTAAAAAAATTGACCGAATATTTGTGCGTCGTCCCTACAGGTGTATATTGGCTTTAGTGCATTGTATTATCTTAAGTCCTAATGACCTACATGATTGAAACACTGGCTAATCACGGATTATACCTAGTAATAAAATGCTAATTTTGTACCTAGTTTTAAAATGAAAATCTAGTTAAATACTTCGCCATAGATTAGATAGTAGTATTCGTATACTAATACTTACTTTAAAAATAAAGTTTCTGAACCCAATATAGTAGGTAAGTTATAAGTTTAACACTTCGGATGCATGCAGGAGAGAAAGGGCCAAATAAAACGCTATCCCCCACTGTGGCTGAAAATAACCCCTTTATTTTAAGCGATTATTATTTTAGTATTAATTAAAACTGGGGATCTACCCGTATGTAGACAAAGCCAGACACGTATCTAGGTACATACATACATAAATGTTACTATGAAAAAAAAATTAAAAGTAAAACCGTACATAATGACATACATAAAAAACTTCCAAAAAGTTTGCATCCCGGGGACGTATCTACATTTCTTTTAATCCCGGAAATCCCGAAAATGAGTTTCCACGGGACTTTTTAAAAACCGATAACGAGGACACGCGTGGTCGAAGTCGCCGGCAGCAGCTAGCATAACATAAAATAATTCACTTTAGTGCAGATGTTCAAATAGGCTTGCATCAATATTTAGATATACCAGGTCAGGACAGCCCATATGGCTCTTCAAAGGAAGTTCAACAGTCGTAAAACTTATTTTAGAAACCCATTAAATCAAGTATCGACCTATTTTTTGAAGCCCATACTTGTACCATTTTTGAAAGCGTTACAAATTGAATCCAAGATTTCATCATCATCATGATCAACCCATTACCGGCTCACTACAGAGCACGGGTCTCCTCTCAGAGTGAGAAGGGTTTTGGCCATAGTCTACCACGCTGGCCAAGCGGATTGGCAGACTTCACACACCTTTGAGAACGTTATGTAGAACTCTCAGGCATGCAGGTTTCCTCACGATGTTTTCCTTCACCGTTAAAGCAAGTGATATTTAAATACTTAAAACGCACATAACTCCGAAAAGTTAGAGGTGCGTGCCCCGGGATCGAACCCACGACCTCCGATTAGAAGTCGGTCGTCCTAACCACTAGGCTATCACAAATCCAAGATTTACTAGACTGCAAACAAGGGATAGATGGTAATCTCTCCTGGTATGTATGGTAATCACTTTAATCTCACCCAGGGGCAATTTAGAAATCATAATCGGTTCTTCAAGCTATGTACTCCGCCCATTGCCATTTCAGCTTCGCAACCCAAGCTATGACCCTCTAATGAGGATTTCGAAAAGGAATTCTTCGTTATCAACCAATAGACGTCCACAGCTGGACATAGGTCTCTTGTAGGAATTTCCACACGCCGCGGTCTTGTACCGCTTGTTTCCAGCGACTCCCTGCGACTCGTCTTATGTCGTCAATCCACTTAGTAGAGGTTCTGCAAACACTGCACTTTGCGAGGGCGCCACTCTAACACCTTGGAATCCCAACATTTATCGGTTCTTCGAACTATGTGCCCCGCTCATTGCCTTTTCAGTTTCGCAACTATTTGAGCTATGTCGGTAACTCTGGTTCTTCTATGCATCTCCTCATTTCCGATTTTATCGCGTAGAGAAACTCCGAGCATAGCTGTTTCCATCGCTCTCTGAGTGTCAAATCTCCACAATTATTTTATTTTAATTTCAGATGAGATCCACATCGTCAATCAAATATTTAACACAACAGAACAAAGACAACAATACTATAACAATAAAGGTGATGGTGCACTTCGACAAGTACCTAACGAGGCAACTGGTGAAGGAATACAGCGCCAGAACTCGCAAGAAATTGAAAATGATACCGCACAGGATCCTGAAAGACGCCAAAAATTACTTCAAGCATCCGAGTTTGAATCTGACTGTCGACTTCGTATTACTGGAGACAAGGTAAATTTGTAAGTTAATCAACCCAGAAACCGTGACTTCATCTACACAGAATAACTGATTTTGATAGTAGTACCTACCTACCTAGTTGGTACTTAGTAACTGAAATAAATAGACAGGCAGATAAAATATCATGCTAGTCCGATTACTTTGTTATATAATATTTTATAATACAGTTTATAATATTAATAAAGAACAGAAACTTTTTTTTACAACACAATTTTTTTTTAATTTGTCTCCACAGTCTACCCCAATAGAAGTCCGAAAAGTCGAAAGTAAACCTCATTGTCCTCAATTCTAGCACAAGCTGTACGCTTCATTTTAAGGGATAAGAGTATGTGTGTTTTAAACATTTAAAATATATAAGAGAATATATCACTTATATATTTTAAATGTTTAAAACACATATAACTCCGAAAAGTTAGAGGGATATAGTTAGAGGTAAGTAGCCGGGGATAGAACCCGGTCCCCACGAAAGGGAGCTCGAAGTCTGAACCACTAAGCTATCACTCTTTTGTGTGATAGCTTAATGGTAGGCACATGGCAAATATTCTTTAAAAATATTTGTAGGTTCTTGAGAGACAGCAAGAACATGATTGGTAATGAGAACGCTCGGGAGTATTTGAAGAGCTACTGCGATTGGCAGACGAGGAAGAAGATGGCTGCCAAGACTCAATATTATTCAGTTTTACTGACCGGAATGGATATTTTTCATATAAAGAATGGGAAAAATGTCAGGACTAGTTCAGGTAAGAAAAAATATACCTACTGAACAAGAAGTTTTCCAATTCTAACTAAGTACTACAGGCAGAAAACTTCTTCCAACATCGTTCATCGTGTTTCTATTACATAACCTGTCCTTTGTGTTCTTCTCTTCTGTGGTATGTAATAAAGTTAAAAATACATACATAGATACATCAAGTGGCTACTGAGAGAGAAAGTAGAGTAGAAACTGTGGCATAGGCGGGGTACTTAGCTCGAAAAACCAAAGTGGGGTCCCAATGTGCTCGAATGGTGACCCTGCACCGACAAACGCATCGATGATAAGTTTATATTAAAAATTTAAAAACCCCCGACATTCGCCATTTTGTGGTCGCGACCATCTTGGATTTGCATAGTGCTATTCTACTAGTTAAGCCCTTTCATTGATACCCATAATATCGGAGTTGTGAAAAAATATAACCTGCCATTTTGCAGCGGCGGCCATCTTGGATCGATTTTCATCAAACATAGCTAACAACACTCTCGACTAATTCACCTTTCAAACAAAAAATACGCTTTCAAATCGGTTCACCCGTTTGAGTGCTACAGGGGAACAGACAGACACACACACATACACACACACACACACAGACACGTCAAACTTATAACACCACGTCGTTTTTGCGTCGGGGGTTAAAAAAGTCGATGTCCAGACATAGGCCTTTTTGACGGCGCAGCATCTACCACGATCCTCTGCCTCCCTCATCCACCCGTTTCCCGCCATCTTCTTGAGGTTCACAGGCTGGAGTTTTGACGTAAGATAACTATATTGTGTAGTATTTAAGATTTTGAAAAAGAAAAAAAGGAAAAATAGGATGGATGGGATAGAATGGATGAATGGAGAGTATTCAACTATTTTTAATAACTTTTCAGGTCGAAGCTACACCAGAGGAGCTTGCCATATTAAGAAGAGCTGTGCAATAATAGAGTGGGATCCGAAGCTTATTGGGTTTTTATTTGCACACGAAATTGGTCACAGGTAAAACGAATAGAAAAATAAATAATAATTTCATCGTGATAATATATAAACGAGAGCGAAGCGAGCGCTGAATATTTTATGTTATTTTACTGAAACGATTCTTAAGTAGATACTTACCTACTTATTACTGGCTCTTACTTAATATAATATTATGCCATATTCAGCCTGATTTGGGATTGGACTAAATAGGATTTTGAGAAAGTCCTCTTGTTTAGACTACAAAACCTAGACCAGAAATAATGTGACCTTTCACAAAGTAGCATTATGCTTACTTAAATTATAATTATAATTTTGATGTGTGATAATCACAACTTCATTTTATTTCACAATTAAACCGAACTGCCCAACTAACACACAAGCAGTAAAAGCAGGCACTGTAACGCTCACTTACAAACTCACTTATACCCTATCGTACCGCTACTGTAGTGCTGAGACCCGTATAACGTGGGCCCTTTTTGGTGGTAAAGAAGCGATATAGAGTCCTCTATCGCTACTATAGCGCTTACTTATAACGGTGAAGCCGTATTGTATACCTGTTAAGCGGCTACTCTAGCACTTGTAATAACGCTTGTGTGCTACTTGGGTGGCTTATCATAATTATGAATTTTAAATATTGGTTATTTAGATAGGGGGCCAACTAAAATCTGAAACCCTCAAATAATAGGCCCCCAAATCAGAGGCTCCCAAATCAGAGGCCTCCAAATCTCAAGTAGATTTGGTAATAAATAATGACTATATCTACTTTGATTTTCAGTCTCGGCATGAGACACGACGGTCCTCCCCACAACCGATGCAGAGAGCAAAACCACATCATGGCGACCAGGTACGAGCCATGGCACCACCCGAGGACCTGGTCATCATGCAGCTTGAACACGTTGAAGCAGTTTCTGAACAAGTAGGCGCCTACTTATATTTTATCTTATCATTGTATGGAAAGAAAAAAAATCAGCCAAGTGCGAGTCGGGCCTCGCTCTTTCAGGGTTCCGTACATAATTATGAGCAATATAATATTTTGGGTCTAAGAAATATTTAATTTCCGAGCTAGACATCGCAACAAACCGTGAAAGAAAAACCCAAAAAAATGTTCGTTTATTTTGGTCACAGCTTATAAACTATTTAATAAATCGTTGTTTTCAGTATTTGTTGTTTAAATAGAGCATATAGTACATAATATACTGAAATATCATATTCCCAACTAGTTTAGTTTTTGAGATAGCCCCCGTCACAAAAATGGTCTAAAACTGACAACTTTGATGGCCTCCCATTCCCTTATTTTTTGAGATAAAAATTAAAAAAATATATATTTGTACTCTACTTAATGAGCTCTAAACAATGATACCCCACAAGCTAGGGTAAAGAAAAAATTTTTTTTTCCGGCTCCTTTTTCATGTATGGGAGCCCCCCTGAAAAATAATTTAATTCAATTTCTAATTCAATATTTGATTTTGGGTTAACGTTTTACACTAAATACCAAAATTTCAGGTTTGTAACTCATTTCGTCTGCGAGCTAGAGACCTGTGACCGGCGGACAGACGGACAGACAGACAGACAGACAGACAGACAGACAGACAGACAGACAGCCGAGTGACATTAATAGGGCTCCGTTTTTTACCCTTCGGGTACGGAACCCTAAAAACAACATTTATTTTAAAATAGTGTCACAAACAAACGAATATTCACTACGACGCCCTCCCTAGTGCAGTGGTAAGCGCTGTGGGATAAGTCCCGAGTTTGATTCCCGGCAAGGCAATTTAGGATTTTATAATTGTCTCTGGTCTGGCTTTAGTTGGAGCTAATTTGTCTACCGGCAAAGCCGTGCCGCCAAGCAATCGTTCCGGTAAGATGTGTCGTAGAAACCGATCTATTCGAAAACACTTTCACTTAATAGTAAGAAAATGTAAAAGTTTATATTTTGAAAAATAAAATAGTATTCTTCTTGAAAAAATTCAATACCTACTATATTTATATTTTATCTTTTTTTTCAGTAACTACCTATCATGGTGCGTCAAAAAAGAAAACGAGCGAGGGGTTACATTCAAGTACTTACCATAACAGCTATCACTGGTAACCTATTCTGTGATAACGGATAATAATCTTTATTACCTACAACGTGATTTATTCAAGCCTATAAACTATGCTGAATTTTAAAGTTAGACTTAGTTGTAAAGATGATGCATTTATTTCTTCGATCTATATCTAATGTCTTTGATAAATTACTAATTTATCAAAGATCTAATGTGTTCGATCAATTATCATTCAGTTGTCGAAATTAGTCATTGAAAAAATTTAAAATGAACATTGAAAATAGTCTTGCGTGATTGCGATCTTATTTTCAGTGAAAAAATTTACGACGATTTAGTGATTTATGTAGTAAAATAGGTCTTACTGTATTTCAATAGTATTTAATTCTGTCTCAGGTTCGGTTGGCTTTGGCTTACTTACTGAACAAAATATAAAAATATCTAGTCATGTCCAATTTAATCACTACATAGTATAAAACAAAGTCGCTTTTTCTGTCCCTATGTCCCTATGTATGCTTAAATCTTTAAAACTACGCAACGGATTTTGATGCGATTTTTTGTAATAGATTGAGTGATTCAAGAGGAAGGTTTATAAGTAGAAAAATTGGACTCGGTAGGTGGCGTTAATAGCGGGCAGGACGACGTCTGCCGGGTCCGCTAGTATTATATAAAATCTGTTTTAATTATTACCTTATTATTAAACAATCCTCACTTATTTTTACCCGACTGGTTATACCATACTATTTTATGTTATATTTAGGCATTACAGTTATTTTTATTTAAAAATATATTATAGTAAGTACCTACTTTTTCTTTTCAACGTAAATATTGTACCTACCTACCTATTAAATAAATTAAATAAATAGGTACACTTGAATTATTATTTAAACACAATTTTTATCCTCCTTCTAAGAGATTTTAAAAGCAAATCTGAAACATTCATTACTCAGCCTGGGAATCGAACATGACTACCTCTTCCTTGCTTGATGCTTCCATTAAATCTTCGAAACCCCTGTCATCAAAAGTTAATAAATTGTACACAATAGTGATTTTTGCTACAATATTAATGTTAGGCGCTTTTAAACTGAAAGCTGCCCAGATTGCAATTGCTTTTTAACCGCTGAACAGGCACACGTATCATAAACACTAACAAACTGAATAGGAATACGTTGAAGACTAAAGTGTACTAATTAAATGTATCTGTGTAAGTAAAGTACAGCGTAGCTGTATCTAAATGACGTGTCGGAAGATCAGGGATCTAAATTCTGTTACATGTAACTATAAATATATATGTATATTAAAAGTTTAATAATTTAAAAATCATCTTTTACATCGACGTTGATTTTATCTTTGTAACATTCATTCATATTTTTTCTGTATTATTAATATTTAGAATAATGATTTAAATTGGTACCAAATTGGTACATCGGCACTGGGATTACCCCGTAGATAGGTAGAGGACTTCTATTCTGGATGTCTATTTGACATGACCGAGAATTGAACATAGGACATTTTTATGATATATTTCTAAATTAAAATATTATATATTATATATATATAATATTATATATTTCTAAAAAAATAATCAAAATTAAACCTACTTGCTGTGCCAAAAAAAAAATATTTATACAAAACACTTTCCCTGTATGTTGCATACAAACAATGCCAACAAAAATTATTTCACTTATTCAGGTCACGTGCATCCATCTGTGTCTGTTACACATTTAACTATGTACAACTATACAACAATGTTTGTTTGTGCATCTATGTAACTTGTTTACAGTTTGAAATAGGATGTGTTGGTTTAAATTATTTGGTTAATTTCCTCCTTATTTATTTTTACAATATAATTATAAGCCTACATACGTCAATGTAAGCCTATACATACCTAACCTATACGTAAATATGAATAGGATATGTAACTCAATTTACAGACAGTTAGGTAGGTACTAACTTAGCTTTTAATTTTAATTATTGTGAATAAGATATCGCGGTAGAAGTTAGGTATCGCTCAAGAAGTTTCATACTACATTTCAAAATTTATTTTTCCTTAGAACTTCCTATAATTATTCAATCTACTAAGCCAATAGTTTCAATAACTTTAATTTTCAATTAGATACCTACCTTTTAACCTAAGCACGAATATTGTATGTAACAAAGCAAAGCCGCGCGCGGAAGCTGGTCAAATAATAAATCTCTATATTAGTATTCGGGTGATACACAAAACTGAAAGTTTGTTTGGCCATTACGCGAAAGTTACAGAGATAATGCAAGTAAAAGTGAAGTTGATGTGTAATTTATTGTTAGATAGGTAGTAACAATTGGGAAAGCTGATTCTGCAGTCTGTTATTTATTTAGAAAACTAAATAAATCCGATCAATCAATGGATTAGTATCCATATTATTAATATCTACCTATTATAAAAAACGAAATTGTGTCTGTCTATCTGTTACGTTTTCACTGTTCAACCATTTAACCGATTTTGACGTTTGACACTAAAATACTTATGTCGTACCTAGCTTGCATTTTGAACCCTGAGTGGTAAGTTTGTGTAAAATTGTAATTTGCATGAAAATTATTAACTTTTGCGAAAACGTCATGATTTGACATCTTCATAATAAATAACAGATTTACGACCAGTTAGTGTTATATCTACTTAAAAGTTACACTATAGCCTGCATACAGACTACGTAGTTACGAGTATGATACTTTGTATACCGGGAAAAGAGTTCCCGCGGGATCTTTAAAAATCTCAATTCACGCCGACCGCGACGAAGTCGTGAGCAATGAGCATCAGCTAGCTGGACATACATAATATGTAAATAGGTAAATAGATTTAATATATTTTTAACAAGAATTTAGTTTAGCTATAGGAGAGCATAAGAGTGGTTAGCCCGCTTCTATCTTCGTCAGCTCATCAAGCATCATCAAGCAGCATCAAGTGAGATCGCAGTCAAGGCCTAACTTATAGATGAATTAAAAAAAAATACACAACGCACCTGCAGGAATGCCGAATTTTTGGATGAAATTGCTTTTGTGGGTTCCATTTAAAAAAAACTATATGGCCCTCTTTACAAAGGTTACCAGCACAGAGTACCTACAGAGGGGAAGCTTCTAGTAAGGGGCCCGCTGTAGGTACACTCACACATATGCGCATGTTTGTCACCAACTGTACCGGTTAGTGGAACGAGCGCGCGTCCGTGAACCGTTGGTGAGTGTGTTTGTGTGAGTATACCTACAGCGGGCCGCTTGTGGAAGCTTCCCCTCTGTAGATTTACTACTCGTGTGGTAGATTTACTACTCGTGTGGTTACCAGCCTCTGATTATCTGCTTAACATGCCCTAGTGACCTAGACAAGAACAAAAGGTACAGAGTCGACGCGTCCCATTGTATTTATATATATAGGTGTTTACACTAATTCCGACCGTCATAAAAGACAAAAGAAACGGTAACACGTTTACACTCCGGAGAAAGTACCTACCTACATACATGAGCACTTGCACATTACATTAGAGTGAACAATTAACAGCCTTTGTCTTCTAAGTAGATAGGTACGTGTACTTACTTGAAATTACCGAAAGCATTGGCAGCTCATGACCACATCTACCACGACCATAACTAATAAAATCATCAGACGCCAGCCCAAGCTAACCGATGCTCTCTCATACGGAAAATAACTATAGATCCTAAGGGACCTTTCAGACAGACCGGCGCGGAGAGCGTCGGAGAGCATTTTTTTTTTCACACAGACCGGCCGTTCAAATTTGCTCTGCTCTCCGCGCCGGTCTGTGTGAACGGACACGCGGATGCGCTCGGAGCCGAGCGTACGCTCTTGGGCCGGACGGCAGAGCATATTCGGCCTACGGTCGGCTGTGCGAGCATGAAAGAGCACGCGAACGGAGCCGGTCGGATGCTCGAGCGCGAAAGGGCACGGGCATGGAGCAGCCGACCGGCTCGACGAGTAGCCGACCGGCTGCTCTCATATAATATTTCACACAGAGCGTATTGGGAGCATGCTCGAGCATCCTCTTATCATAAAAGAGTTAACATGTAAAAATAAAGCCTATTTCAATGTCTTAAGATTCTATTTTAAATGCGATTAAAATTTGCTCTGCTCTCCGCGCCGGTCTGTCTGAAAGGTCCCTTATACACCAAAGCTAAGTGGAAATGGGCCGGTCCATTGAATATTAAACTCTTCTAATTCTTTGATTTAATTAACAGTCTCGGGTGACTAATTAAATTAATTAAATCAAAGAAACCTTTACTAAAATTATAAAAAAGACACAAATAAGTCAAAGTCAAAAGTCAAAATTCTCCATTCAAAATTTAAATACAAGTACCTAGGTAGTAAGTACTTATACATTCGACAACTAAAGCTGAGAGGGTTCAAATAGCAACCTATACAATATACCTACATAGTTAGATGGGTATATTTAATATTAGTACAACTGAAACCCACTTGTATAATGATTAATATAACTAGTCATTGAATCATCAGAGTCGTCAGTCTGAAATCAAAATTGCAGCAAAAAAAAGTTTCACGTTTCCTTTCTCTTTCGCAAGATTCGCTCCAATACGTAGGTACATTGTACAGTAGTAACTATAAGCTCATTATACAGTAAGTACGTACAGACGAGCTTAATATCTGAATATTAGGAGAAAGGTCTCGCTAACAATGCTTCGTACACCGCATGTGACATATCAAACACATCTCGGCTATTCAGTGGAACAGAAGATGGCATAGAGACGCCTTTGAAATATTAACTTTTATCACTACAGATTTTAACATTTACCTCTTTAACGTCCCACTGTTAGGCACAGACCTCCTCTATTATAGAAGACAGGGATTTAGAGCTTAGATTTGCCACGTTGCTCCAATACGGGTTTGCGAGCTTTAGTAATGATTGTCACATGGTTATAATGATAACCTGGTTCCGTGGCCGACGGCTTAACGTGTTCTTCGAGGGTCTGGGGTTAAAAACCGCCAACTAGGTACCTACCAACACTAGCACTTAGAATTTTTTGACATAAAAACTCACACCAACAGAAGAGAGGAGACACCTTTGGAATATTTACGTTTATTTTACTTCAATTTATTCTTATATTATCCACGGCACAATATGTATTGACAAGCTATATTGTGGCCAATTCTGTTGTACACAATCTCTAAACCTAAACTAAATTGACAGGTTTAAAAATAATGCTATCCCCTTCAGCAGGGAGGATTGTGAAAGAGACAGGAATATATTTAGACCTGTCATTTTAGTTTAGATTTAGAGATTGTGTACAACAGAATCGGCCACATCATATCTCTAAATTAGAAGAAAGGTCTTGTTGACAGCTTGGTACACCACATGTGGCATCAAAATAGATCTCTGCTATTCAATGGAAAAAAGACGCCATTATTACACAACCTAAAAAAGGAGTGTAATGTTTTCAGGGTTCATGTATATATTTGAGTTCATTTATTCCATCATCTATAATATAATAAAACTGTAACAGATCCAATTCTGTACATTGAAGATATTTTGAAATTTTTTATTGGAGGGCACTCTATAATCGATACTGAAGCCAAAACTGCATTTTTTTTCATTTTTGTCTGTCTGTCTGTCTGTCTGTATCTTGGCCGCGCATCACGCCGAAACTACTGAATGGATTCGAATGAAACTTGGTACGATTTGAGTTTATACTTCGAGGTAGGATAGGATACATTTTATCCCTAAATTCAGCACGGTTCCCTTGGGAGAGGGGATGAAAGTTAAAACGTGTATTTCACTGTAATTCATTAATGCATTGATCGATTTAACTCATTCTTTTTTGTTAGAAAGGTAGTACTTTAAGTATTGTCCCGTAAATATTTCAAGGTCATAGGTTTTTTAGTTCAGAAATGACAGACATTTATTGGGTTCAAATAACTTGGGACCCGGATCTTTGAACGTACGGCTTATTTTAAACTGGTGTGCATTTAAATTTATGTTTGTCGATCTGTCTATTTGTTCCAGCTAATGTCCGAAACGGCTGGATCGATTTTGACGGAACTTTCAATAGCAGATAGGTGATGTTATAAGGAGTAACTTAGGCTACATTTAGTTTATGTACAAAAAAGGATTATGGAATCCAATCCGATCCTTTATAAAAACCTATATCCACGCGGACGAAGTCGCGGGGATCATCTAGTAACTTCTAAATGCCTGAAAGATTTGGATGGATGGGGTATGGTTAGAATCTTGTCGTGCCGAGTGACACTGGCTAATGTTTTTTAACTTTTTAGTTTACAATTTTTGCCAGGGTAGTCGTGTTTTTTTAGTTTTTTTAATTGTAGCTTGTTTTATGAATAATGAGGAAGTTTCCTGATGTTGAAAATATCATACTTAACACAATGAAATTAAAATATAGACTAAAACTAATAAATCAGTGAAAAAATTTTGAAATCCATCAATAAATGGCGGAGAAATTAATTATTTAAGTATACACAAAATGAGTATCACCTCTCACTCGAGTATGACGTCACCGCGTCTATTCGGAGGTATATTTTCCATGTAAATTTACTTGTTTTACTAATTTATCTGAGATTACTGAATCAATTTGCGTGATTCTTGTTTTAATTGACATCTGAGGATGTTTTAAAAACTGACCCATAGATTTTGTCAAAAAAAAAATATTCTCGGAGAAATTGGTAAAACAAGTCGTAGAAATAATACCCTGAAACCGTACCTTGGATGTTACGCTTGGTACCTTGGATGACGTCACACGATGGAGCACCGCCTTTTCGGGAAAGCGAAACTTTAAAGTTCGATAACTTTTCAGTTTTTGAGATAATTTAATAATTCTTTCAGATTTTTGTTTTATTTTACTTAAATTTTCATAATTAATTAAAAACAAAAATTAGGAAACTTGTCCATTGTTACATAGGGCAGCTAAACTCTTTACCCCTCTTAATTACAACCAAATTAACCATAATTATGAACCACAGCAATAATTTTTTTATAATGTGTAGGAAATTTTAACGTAAGCTTAAAATAATAAATTATTAATTAAAAATAATTATAGGTGACTCCACATCTCCCTTATTCTAACGCCGCTGCGTGTGAGACGGAACTCTTGATGCAGAAACATTTTCACTGTTTCTCCCATTTTCAAAGGAAGGCGATTCCTATTGTATTCCAATTAATTAGGTACCTGCCAGATAACTTTGAATTAATTTTAAGGAAAAAATAATTTAAAAAATTTAGTATATCCTATTAATCTTTTAGTTTCATACCTATATATTTTTTAATGTTGGTTTTCACTACATTGTAGCTGGAGAAGTTAACTTTTTAATAGTCTCATATGATCTGAGATTTTATTTCATCGATTTCGGCAGATTTTTCTTATAAGTTCTAAACGCAAAATGAGAAATGGAATACTATAAAAAATTTCCACAAATCAACACCCGTAGATACTTATATCTAACGTATATAATTATATTTGTGAGATTTTTTTTACTCTACATTAGAAAATCAACACCTTCCCTATTTATTTAGGTGCCTACTCATGAACATCGAACACAACCTTTAATTCAATTACAACAATGCAATTTGCAATTATTTCAAATTCGCAAGCGTTCGATCCCGCGACCCTCCCTTCTAAACCGCGATCTAAATCGCTTCCATCAGACTAAACGCAGTCGCGGCTCGCGAAACGACGCGAACTGTCGTAGAGCAGACATATTATTTGTATCTCTATTTTACAACATAAACAATAGAAAACATCAATTAAATATAATTATAACTTAAAGTAACAATTAAAAAAAGAAAAAGTTTTATTATGTATTCGACTGTTACATAAAACCTCGTTGCTTGGTAAATTAAAAAGTTAAGTGTCAAAATTGCGCGGGAAAGTCGAAAAGAGTATGGTCCGCGAAAAAATTAAATTGATGGTCAAATTATAAATTATAATTTGTATTATATTAAAATTATTATTAAGAATTTTGTAGTAAAATTTCAACGATTTTAAAGTACTTTTACTTTTAAGTTTTCAGAATTTTTGAGACGGTTTTAGACGAATTTTTGAAAAAATGTTGTTTGGAATAGGTAAAGATTCATAGCAGCTACGAACTATTATAATGATGACTTTTTAAAAACGATCTTTGTGAAGTGTGAACCACCGTGATGCTTTGGAAGCGAGTGCTTTTAGTTGCAGCTTTTTCGTCGTTTGTTGAAGTTAACAGCGAATATCTTTCACGAGATGATGTAAGTGAAGCACTTAAATTTTCTTCCAACATTATTCATTCAAAAAAGAGCTTTTTTATGAAAGAGTTTTGTCAGAATTTATAATTAACAATTCTAGTAGGCACTTACTAATATTTTAACCAGTCTTAGGTATAAAGGTTCTTTGACCGTTCTTTTTCTTACCAGCCATATGTTTTTTTTTCTTAATTCATCCCAAGGCGAAGGTCAAACATCATTCAGCATTTTGTTTATGTTTAAGTTTTTTGCACTGGTTCCAAATTGAAAAGTAGTACCTAACTAAGTATACGTGCTCACTTGTACATTTACGCTTTTTAATAGTACCACGTATTTTTCGTTGTCAACCGATAGACACCCACAGTTGGAAAAAGTCTTTTTTTTATATTAATTGCGGGCAAACGAGCAAGTGGGTCACCTGATGTTAAGTGATTACCACCGCCCATGAACATTTGCAGTACCAGAGGAACCACTAATGCGTTGCCGGCTTTAAAGTCTCTTGCAAGGATAACCAATCTAGTGCCGCTTGTTCCTTATATCGTTCCCCGATTATGAAATTCAACGTAGGAGTTGTACCTACGCCTCCCGTGGACCACACTTAGCTTAGAGATGTAGTAAGAAGTTGGAGATCACTTTTTGTGGACCACATTTGTTTTGCACGACAACCATCTCTATGTCTGTTTGTAAGGGCTATCTTTGGCGTAGCTGAAACAATATTAGATGAGCTTATCATCATCATTGTAGTAGGTACAGAATGATACAGAGAGTGATCAAGGCTAATTTTTATCCTGAGAATATTTATGGTCCCTGCGTAAAAAAATTAAAACCGTCGATATTAGGGGAACAATGTGTGAATACATTTTCACAGCCTAATCTCTTCTGAACCTATCTTGATTATATTTGGCACAGAGATAGTTTGCATCCTGGAGAGTGACGTAGGTTACTTTTTATCCCGGGAAATCAAACAGTTATCACGGGATTTTCAAAAACCTAAATCCACGCGAACGAAGTGACGGCCGTCGGCTAGTATATATATCTACTATCAATATATTTATTAATCATTACCATTACTTCTATTTATATTAATTATACATACTATAACAAAATTAATAAGTTCTTGTGAAATAAACGAGTTTTATAATATTATATTAAGTAGGTAAGTATTCGAAACGTGCCTCCGATTTGAACATCCAAACCTGATTCATTTTTTATGTGTTTGTTTTATTAAATAATAGTTTGTTTACGTTTATTTTAGTCTGGTTTCCTACCTTAAAAAAGTGTAAAATAAACTTATAAAGGAAAAGTTCTAAAATCGACATCCAAAAAGGAGATTTCAAATACGGCGTTACGGTCAACGGCCCTTTAATGTAAAAAGGTTTCCAAGATATCAGGAGTCAATTAGCTAATTTATTATAATCCCAAACCCTGCCTTAACTCCAAATCCCAATACCTTTTCCTTATTTTATCAACATTATAGTTTTATTACCATTTTTTGAACAGCAAAGAGGAGGGTGTTGTGCCGATTTGGAATCTTGATTAATTGCCTCAACTTTTGGAGTAAATTGCCATGGGTATGCACTATTTTTTACGCGATAAAAATACATGATTTGATGAATAAAAACTTGAAATAAATTAACTCTTTATATTTTAATAACTTTCGCTATAATATTTTGCACACATGTCCAATAAATTGATATTGTTATATACAAAATACCCAGGGACAAACCTCTCATGATTTATGCATGGTGCCTACGTTTGTGAATCCATGCAAAAAATATAACCTCCATAAATATTCAAATACAAAGTATGTTCACGATTTTCTACACATCTTAAGCACGATAAATACCTAATATGTAAAGTATTCATCTAAAAAGCTCGTGGTCTAGGATCCCACCTTAGAAATTTCTACCCTCATCTGTTATTTAAACGAATTATATGTCAAATGAAAGATTATTTTATTCTTAATCGAACCGTATTTGGTTGCCTGGTCAAAAGTGGTGCTAAATCATGGTTGCCTGGATTTTAAGATATAAAATGTTCGGTGCGAGTGTTGAAAGTGACAGAAAAGTGTTGCGCGCGCAATTTCATTTGACAGACAAAGATGCAGTGAGGCAGGCGTGCACTCGGCAGGTGCTTAGTCTATACATAGATTAAAACCATAGACTTTCTGTGCCTGTCCATTAAAGATATTTACAAAAAAATAAGTGAGTGACGTAAGGGATAAGTAATAAAACGTAAAAAAGCTGTTTTTGAAAATTTTGTCTGTTTGTCTGTATGTTTGTGCATGTATTACGCAAAAACTACTGAATGGATTGAAATGAAACTTGGCATGATTTAAGTTCATACTACATAATAGCATATAGGATACCTTTTATCCCGAAATTCAGCAGAGTTCCCTTGGGAGAGAGGATGAAAGTCAAAATACACATTTTGACTTTCATCCCCTCTTCCAAGGGAACTGTGCTGAATTTCGGGAGAAGAAGTATCCTATATGCTATTATGTAGTATGAACTTAAATCATGCCAAGTTTCATTTCAATCCATTCAGTAGTTTTTGCGTAATACATGCACAAACATACAGACAAACAGACAAAATTTTCAAAAACAGCTTTTTTACGTTTTATTACTTATCCCTTACGTCACTCACTTATTTTTTTGTAAATATCTTTAATGGACAGGCACAGAAAGTCTATGGTTTTAATCTATGTATAGACTAAGCACCTGCCGAGTGCACGCCTGCCTCACTGCATCTTTGTCTGTCAAATGAAATTGCGCGCGCAACACTTTTCTGTCACTTTCAACACTCGCACCGAACATTTTATATCTTAAAATCCAGGCAACCATGATTTAGCACCACTTTTGACCAGGCAACCAAATACGGTTCGATTAAGAATAAAATAATCTTTCATTTGACATATAATTCGTTTAAATAACAGATGAGGGTAGAAATTTCTAAGGTGGGATCTCCTACTATCGCAGTTTTTAGGGTTCCGTACCCAAAGGGTAAAAACGGAGCCCTATTAATGTCACTCGGCTGTCTGTCTGTCTGTCTGTCTGTCCGTCTGTCCGCCGGTCACAGGTCTCTAGCTCGCAGACGAAATGAGTTACAAACCTGAAATTTTGGTATTTGATGTAAAACGTTGACCCAAAATCAAATATTGAATTAAAAATTGAATTAAATTATTTTTCAGGGGGGCTCCCATACATGAGAAAGGAGCCGGAAAAAAATTTTTTTTTCTTACCTTAGCTTGTGTGGTATCATTGTTTAGAGCTCATTGAGTAGAGTACGAATATATATTTTTTTAATTTTTTGCTTAAAAAGTAAGGAAATGGGGGGTCATCAAAATTGTCAGTTTTAGACCATTTTTGTGACGGGGGCTATCTAAAAAACTAAACTAGTTAGGAATATGATATTTCGGTATATTATGTACTATATGCTCTATTTGTACAACAAATACTGAAAACAACGATTCATAAAATAGTTTATAAGCTGTGACCAAAACAAACGAACTTATTTTGCGTTTTTCTTTCACGGTTTCTTGCGATGTCTAACTCGGAAATTAAATATTTCTTAGACCCAAAATATTATATTGTTCATAATTATGTACGGAACCCTGAAAGAGCGAGGCCCGACTCGCACTTGGCTGATTTTTGCAATCTTAATATACCTTACCGGTCAGTGCTACAATGTTTACGTTATGTTAGGTTATTTTTATGTTCTGCAGAGTCGTTTCATCCAGGTTTGTTATCTAAGGGCGCCTGTCATGTCCACCGCAATGTAGCAAAGCTTCCCGAACGAAAGGTATTTTATCCCGGAAAAATATCATAACTGCTCGAAGAAAAAAAAATTAAAAAGCTAAATAAATGACACAAAAATCAGAAAGATTTGGACCAACCAACCAAGCGTATCTACGTAAATAGCGCATGGTTGCATAATTTGCTGTAAAAAAATAGTCCCTGGTTCGATTTATTTGCTGCCAAGAGTATTTCAAATAATATAATGTTAAAACACATTGGTGTTCTGCATTAGATAGTTTAGCAGTAGCTAGGTAACTCACCAACGTAGATCAAGAGCGTGGGTTACTTTTATTCTAGTTTCCGTCAGTCGAGTTCAAGGCTGGTCTTAACAATAATGAATCCGCAGTTAGGTCATATTGAAATTATTCGGTGACCTTGAACTGTGAAAAATGTCGTTATAAATATCTGGGGGTTGATTATTTAAAAATAATTGCAATAGTCTGACGATCGCATCACCTCTGATTGGCCGACACTCTCTCAATTGGCTCTATTAAAATGCATTTTAACCTATGATAAATTTAGTTAACATCCTCATGAAACAAAATGCACTTTGTATAAAAGGAAGATTACAATCAAATTCAGTGCAGACTTTCGCAAGGCATTTTCGACATCTTAAGCGCAATGGGAAACTTATTCATTGGACTGTGACTTCCATGATATAATTTTAAAAAGTAGGACTGTATAACTACCTCGTTGGTCTGGTGGTTAGCATGCTCGATTGCGAATCATGAGGTCCTGGATTCGATCCCCGGATCGGGCAAATAATTGTTAGGTATTGGGTTATCCTGTCAAGAAATTCTCAGTGCCAGCCCGGATTTTATAGTTGGCGGTGTTTCAGTTTTCATCCCCGTGCCTCGGAGAGTACGTTAAGCCGTCGTTCCTGGTTATTATCACTATAATATGACAAGGTGGTGGAGGAGAGAATTAAACAAACACAAAAGCTCGGTTTTTCTTAAAGTATAATATTAGTTATCTACTAGCAGATGCCCGCGATTTCCTGCGCGTGGATTTCGCTTTTTCAAAAATTTCGTAGTAACTCTTTGATTCTCCGAATTAAAAAGTAGCCTGTGTGCCGTCTCCAGGATGCAAGCTATTTATGTGCCTAATTTCGCCAAAATTTGTTCAGCAATTGAACCGTGAGAAAGTCACATGCAGAGATACAGAGTTACTTTCATCATGACCAACATCATCATTACCGGCTCACTACAGGGCACGGGTCTCCTCTAAGAATAAGAAGAGTTAAATGCCGTAGTCCACCACGCTTGCCAAGTGCGTATTGGTAGACTTCAAATGCCTTTGAGAACATTATGGAGAACTTTCATTTATGCAGGTTTCCTCACGATGTTTTCCTTCAGCATTAAAGCATGTGATATTCAATTGCTTGAAATGCACATAACTCCGAAATGTTAGAGGTGCTAGCCGGGTATCATACTGGGTCCCTCCGAAAGGGAGACCAAAGTCTTAACCAGTAGCTATCACTGCTTCAGTTACTTTCACATTTATTAAACATCGTCAATATTGTAAAAATATTATGTGTATTCTCTATCAACAATAACTTGAATAAAATGTGTTGTAGAATATTTTATTACTGACATTTTCCTATTTTTCGAAACAACTTGTCCTTAGAATACGAAATGCGTTGTAATCCTACATGTACATTACGATGTGTGAAATATGGAATTTCGATTTGAAGATAAGAAGTTTTAGTTTTTAATTCATTTATATTTTTATAATGTATGTATGTTTTAATGCTCTTTATAACCAACGATACGAAGGTCAAAACATATTATAAGCTTGGTTATAAGGGGCCCAAGTTTAACTGCCGTAAACATACTTCGGTCATGGCTACTTTCTACTCTACTGAACTATTTTACTACAATATTATCAGCTTAGACCAAAGAACGGGTCATAGCCGAAACCCATCCAATCGAAAATCTGAAACCTAAGCGGGCTTTCAACACCACATCAATACGCTATTTAAGTGTCGTATGGAAATTATAAACCGCAATTTGATCAAATCCCAGTTTTTATCATTTCCCTGCGATAGAGGTATTTTTAACATGATGAGGTTATCACAACATGATGATTTTTTTTTACCAATACTTAAGTAATACTTATTACTAGCAATTTTTTTCACGAAATTGCTGCAAAGATGTCGAATAGAACATCTCGATTTGAAATTAGCCATTAAATTGTATTTAAGTCATAATTATTTAATTATAGATACGATTATACGGTTAGTTCGCATAAATTCGCAATAAAACAAGTGAAGTGTTGCAGATCTAAGATTCTTACTCAAGGCAAGATTGTTTCAATTCAAGAAACCATCGTGAAACTGCGAAGAATTATTTTTTACTCATAATGAAATGTAGGTTCTGTCCGTCTTTCATACTCGATGATTCTGCCTGCTGAGTGCTGACGAAAATCTGGTGATGGGGCATGAAGATGCTCATAGGAATAAGTACACTCTACTTATTATTACCATTACTATTTCAAGCAACATTTACGGGTGTTAAATAAACGTTAGTTTTTACTTGACTAATCAATATTTTAATAAAATTGATTGTCGGAAAAGTCGGTTTACGGACGATAATTTTACGTGATAACGTCTTATGAAAACGCTGCAGCCTCCCGATCGCTTGTTCCGCGCAATCGCTTGCACGCGGTACGTGACAATGAGTCATGCTTTTTCGTGCGTGTATTCGGCGTTCATCGATTTATAAGACGTTATCACGTCAAAAATACATTTGAAATAATAATATACCTAAAGTTATTGTTAATAATTATAAAGTTAGGTATGTTTTAATTAAAGTCTGTTCGTTTACTTACGGTCAACGTTCGTTTACTTACCACGTTCGTTTACTTCCCACGCTGGTCAAGTGCGGATTGGCAGACTATTTGAAGATTCTGTTTTATTCTTAGAATAGAAAAAAAATTACAAAGTGTAAAAAATAATAAAAATAAAAGCAGAATAATAAGAGCACCTGCGCCTGTGTGGACACTATGTTACCGAACGGACTTTTTTTTACTGCCTCATTGATCTAGCGGTTAGCAGGTTAGACTTGACTGCGGGTCCCGAGGCCCTGGATTCAATTCCCGAATCGGGCGCAAAATTATGAGGTTTCGGATTATTCTGTCAAGGAATTCTCAGTACCAGCCAGGAGTTGGAAATTAACGGTGTTTCATCCCCGTGCCTCGGAGAGCACGTTAAGCCGTCGGTCCCAGTTATTATCACTGTCATGTGACAATATTCGTTAAAGTCTGCTAATCCGCATTGAAGCAGCGTGGCGGGTCTAAGCTCTAAAAATCCTAACTATAAGAGAGGATGACTGTGCCCAGCAGTGGGACATTAAAAAGGTTGTAGTAGATGCGACGCAAGACGCATGCACGTTCAAGTATTTTGTTTATTATCTTGATTGGAGTATCTAAGCAGAGTTAAGCGTCCACTAAGATATATTATAGGCCCTGTGTTTTATTAATTGAACAGATTGTAAACATATTGTGTCAAGGAGCTTTTAATCTAATACTGGTTCTACGACCTTAATATAAATAGAACAATTTGTTTTTATGATGTAAAGGTCAGAGAAAACAATGATCCGATTCCTATTCATTATGCATTCTTAAGGCATAATAATAATACCTAATAGATTATATAATATTATGTAAATAATAAGAATATCGATTGCTACCGTTCGCTTAGATCGGTGAAATCCACATAATGGATATTAAAGCTCAGTTGCGTTAGAGAATTCAAGTAAGGATTACCGTTATAAGTTTGACTACCAAAAAACAACCGAAGTCAGTACACGTTAAACTTTCATATTTAAAGTAAGGATATTTTGGTCAAAACTTATTTGTTTAGCGAACTTGCATGGTTGGTGGTTTTTTGGCGGGTCAAATTTAATTTTTTAACATTTAAGTATACCGCCTTATATTCAACTACTAGATGATGCCCACGGCTTCGCCCGTGTGGATTTAGGTTTTTAAAAATCCCGTGGGAACTTTTGATTTTCCAGAACAAAAAGTAGCTTATTTGTTAAGTAACCCGTCCCCAAAACGGAAAAATCCCGTGGGATCCCCACGATTTCCGAATGCAATTCCTTACAGCATCAGGGTTGAGGAGTTGGATATGTACCTACTGGAGTTCATTTAACGATAAAGTCTTTAATTGGTACCGCAATATCAATTTAAATAACCGAAAGTTTCTAAATCCCATTAGTTTTGGGGATCAGGTCCTCTACAGCATCAGGATTGAGGAGTTGGAATCCAAATTTTTTATAGAACAGGGTCGCAAAGTTTTTCTATCGATTAAAAAAAGAATGACTAAAATCGGTTCAGAAATCTTGGAGATATCGGTGTACATAGGTAGAAAAACACAACTCCTCCTTTTTTGAAAGTCGGTTAAAAAAGTAGCCTATGTTACTCCCTGGTTAATTCTATACTTGTATGTGAAAGTCCCGTCAAAATCGGTTCAGCCGTTCCGAAGATTAGCCCGTTCAAACAGACAGACAGACAGACAGACAGACAGACAGACAGACAGACAGACAGACAGACAGACAGACAAAAATTTTAAAAACGTGTGATTCGGTTATGGTACCGTTCAAATAACCATATGAGCTTAATATGAGGTAGTTATTTCGATATTACAGACAGACACTTCAATTTTATTTATTAGTATAGATATCAGCTAGCTTACGCCCTATAGGGTAGGAACACCGGTTTCCGGACACGCACCTGTTATCGTCCACCGAGCGGATCACTCTTAAGAAACGCTTAAAAATAGAAACATTATAAGACTTACATAAAAATAATGCATCTCTATGCCAACTTGAATGTCTTATCAAGACACAGAGAAAGAAAAAAGTCTATTTCACTTAAGTTTCTTTGAAAACAAAGCGATCGAATTTTGAGTATGCAATTAAGGAATGAAAATGAGCCGTGTGGAGCAAAAAAATTAGTGGCATGCTTCAACTATCGCGAGAAGTTATTAATTATTTTACTATAAGATTTAGTTTGATTCTTCTTTGTAGCACTTACTTATGTTTCATAAAATACTGTGAACGTGTTTTTTTACTTTTGATTACATTAGAATACAAATAAAAGGGGTGGACGACAACTAGTTCACTATTTTCTTAAGAAAACCTGTTATCGTCCGGGCGGTCAGACACAGGTTTAGCGTCTTAATTTTAGGTAGTCTTGTTATCAATAGAGGTGTGCACAAAATTGGAATTAAGTTTATTAATTCGAATCCTATACACATACACTAGTTAGTGACTAGTCTTCGTCCACTTTTTTCTCATTGTATATAAAACTATGGGTCTTCAAAATCACGCGTGGACGATATCTAAATTTGCACTGAATAAATATTCTAAGTTTCGACCACCAAGCTATTATTTGTAAATAAATAAATTTAGTAAAAATATAAATAATTAAACTTGTTTGACAAAAGAATTACCTTATATTTTATGTGTTTCTCCTTGGAACTTTGATATATTTATAAGTTAAGATAATATTGTCGATCATTATAATTTGTGGACAAAATTTAAAATAGAGAATCTGAAGTGCACCGGTTATCCGTCCACCTATATTTTAAACTGTATGAAAAACATATATTTTTTAATATTATGTTATTATTTAGGCGAATTTTGATTATTACTCATATCTATAATTTATTTATTATTCATCTACAAGTTAGTCCTTGACTGCGATCTCATCTGATGTTAAGTGACGATGCAGTCTAAGATGGATGCGGGATAACCTGAAAGAGGTACAGCAGAATCCGTACCCTTAAACGCTAATGACTTGGAAGTAAGGCATACTAGACTAGAGACAATTTTAAAATTATTAAATTGAATTTACCAAATTGGTCTGCCGAGAATCAAGTAGAGGACCTTCCACTAATAAGACTTACCCCTGCGCCATGCCAGGGAGGCTGCCAAATTATATGTACCTAATTTTATATAATGTAAGTGCGATGTGGTAAAAGACGATGCAAGATAGATAGGCGCAAAGTTGGTAAAGATATTATGTCATATTGCAGACTCTATAAACCGCGTTAACAAGGCAATAGTTTTTTTATCTGTTTTATTTTAAAACAAGCAGTTGACCGCTATTGCGTATGCGTAGAAAGACCACCACTTTGTATAAAGTTCTTTATCACCCTGTGAAAGTTCTGTCAAAATAGGTTCAGCTGTTTTGAAAAGTAAGTACATATTACGAATAGACGAAAAATAGAAAACAATTTTTCTATAAACGGTTATGTGGATTTTTAATAATGTATAAGTTAACATAAGTTCACTAATAAAAACCCATTATATTTCGAAAAGACGGACAGGAAGTTAATTTTAATTGGTATAGATATTAAATACATATTAAAGTGGTGTTAATATTACATATTCAATTACTTACTCATTACATGCATACTTTTTCATAGTAAATTTCTCATAGAAATCAGTGGACGGATAACAGGTACAAGGGTGGACGATAACTAGATTTAGTGGACGATAACCGGTGAAATCGGCATTTTCAGCTTTTTATTAGGATTTAAAAAAAACTAGTTATCTGACTAAAAAAATACTAACATGCAATGAAAATAGACTATACTAGAAGTATATTTTAACAAGTTTTTGTTTAATTTTTTTTATAGAACATATATTTTCACCCTCTCAAACTCAGTAACTCCACTAAATGGACGATAACCGGTAAGAAAACCCTATACGGTAAAAATGTACCTATCGCCTATAGTAAATTTTACCTCCGTTTACACATTTCATTATAAAAAGTTTTTTGATTCGATGGCAAATTAACTGTTTTTTTTTGGCAGATTATAAAAAAATATAAAAGTAATAAAATAATAAAATATTAAAAGAATAATATCGTTTGCTCTTCAAGGAAATGGAGCAGCACCAAAATAAATGTCAAGGTTTGGAGTAAAATTAATGGTAGATGTACAAATTAATTATAGATTAAGTAGGTGAATATAATAATGATGGTATTAGTATATATTAATAAAAATATGTACCTAATTAAATAATAAAAATATCTACTTGCTATAAACCTGCTATAAAAATTGTTCTACTAATCTTTTGATGTGTGTGATTCACTCATCCTAATTTGGAAGAAAACGAATGCAATTATCTCTTAGAGCTTTAATGACTTTTATCTGCAATGGCACCATCCGGCTATTAATTTTGTCCACTCAAAAAAGAGTTCGTAAACCAGACACGTAGGTAGTCCAGTGGACATTTATACATTCCCAGTGTATAATATGTATGTGTAATTTATGAGGTTACCAAAGAAACACAAACCCTTCGACTCAGCTTGATATAACGAGCGTTCAGTTGTGTTAGGCCGTGCTCACTTTAGATACGAATATTTATCGTTAACGTAAAAGTTACAACACTGGTCGTATGAATAGAATATACTCACACTGGTTATGTTTAATCTCTCTGTCAGAAAGGTAGTCATCGGGTGCTGTGCCGTCAAGATCGTTTTTGTATTTCAAACGCACGCACGCAGATATACCAACAAGATCCCAAGGGATTGAACTATAGGTACTATTGCGTATACGTCTACAACCAACTCGCAACCATTGCAAGCGCTTCCATAGTACTCGAAGTATCGGGATCATTCGTGCCTTTATTAACCTAACAGCATCTTCAACACAGCGCCACACAAGCAGGTGAAGAAGCATTCGCAAGTAGACTAGGTTAGGCTTAGGTTTAGACTTCTTCCACTGCATCGTCATTTACTATTAGGTCGCCAGTCGTCAGGTCGTCTTTACGGCTAACTTTGAGAGGTTTAAGAACTTTTTATCTTGAAATCTTTCCTGATACAAAAACAACGTGATACAACGATACTGCGATGGGGTCGTGACTCGTTAATGGCCGATTTAAATGCAAAAATCGTACCAGTCGGGGAAAAAACTATTTTTTTTTTTAGATTTCACTTGGATCGTTGCCCACATAATCTTGCAAATGTAATGTAAGTTTAGAATTAAACAAACATAATACTTATACTTACAGTTTTTATGGTAGGTTTAAAGTAAAATTATTATGAACTTTATTATTTACAAGCGGACCTATTTACTATTTACCTGCGACTTCGTTCGCATGGATATTGATTTTAAAAATCCCGTGGGAATCATTTTGTTTTTCCTAAACTCCTTTAAGCTCATACCTTCCTAAAAACTGTTAAAAGTTCACTGGCGGATGTTTAGGTAGATAAAAATGTAATCATCGCCAAGTGAAAGTCCCATCAAAATCGATCCAGCTTTTCAGAGCTTAACCGGTAATTTTTAAAGTATCTACTTTCTAACAAAAAAAGAATGAATGAAATCGGACCACGCGTTAATGAATTACAGCTAAGTACACATTTTGACTTTCATCCTCTCTCCCAAGGGAACCGTGCTGAATTTTGGGATAAAAAGTATTCTATATGTTACTCCGTAGTATGAACTTAAGGGGCAATTTCAACAAAGCCGTTTTTTCTTGAATTTCGGTGGACTTTTTTATTATTAAGTTTTTTCAACTTTGAACTATGGTTTATTGTTCTTCTTGTTATTGTTAATGCTCTTATTGAATGCCATCAAAATATGTCTTATAAACTCGTGAGAATACGTGTTTAAAATTTTAATGCCACCGAAATGATAAAACTAGCCACCGAAATGATATAAGTAGCCACCGAAATGATAGAAACTGTCCACCGAAATTAAAATTCACTGAAAATATATTAAATATACTACTGAGCAGCCTCAACTATACACTTTAACTAAATAGATGCACTCTTAGCAAGTGTGAAAGATTGTATACTATCATGAGTGACAATGTGTTAACCTAGTTACGTATGTTCTACTTAATTTTAGATATTCCTCTGGATTTCACACAAAAAATGCACCTACCTACAAAAAAAGGAATAGAATAAAACTAAATGAAAAGACTTATTTTAATTAACGATTTTAATCTTAGCTTAGCAATAATCAGTCTTTTAATTTCTACTATTCTAATAATTTCGCACTTACTTAAATACAGTGTAAACTCTATATTGCGATACTTAAGGGGCTTCTAATTTTATGGAGTTATTGAGATTTCAGAGTTTTGTTTGTCGTTAAATGAAGAGAAAAAAAAAATCAATATTATGATGCATACAGTGACTAATAAGAATAGAATAGAAAAGTTTTTTATTCAAATAAACTTTTACAAGTGCTTTTGAATAGTCAGATGAATCTACCACTATATAATAAAGTATACAGTTTGAAAGTCTGTGACCAACCAAGAATATGATAACGTATAGATAATGCAGATGCATTATTTGACTGTGTATTTGAAGTTCCATTAGATTCTAAATCACCATTGATAATTGAGTGTCACACTGAGTGTTTGTCGAGTTGTCTGAATTTTGTATTTTTTTTTTTCTTATAATAATATGCTTTCGAACTGGCTGCATTTTTTTTGCGTAGATTTCGGAGCTTGTGAGAATTTAATGCACTTTTTTCTTGCATATCTTTTCTTCTTGCATATATCTAATCTAAGAAACTCTATCTTTTCTAAGAAACTCTTCTCGATCGATTCGTTGTTTTTTTTTCTGTTCGTATAATCTTCTTTTTTCCTTTCTCTCATCTTTGGTCAATGTTCTCAATGGGAAGGAAAAAATTGTAAGGAAACCTGCATGCCTGAGAGTTCTCCATAACGTTCTCAAAGGTGTGTGAAGTCTGCTAATCCGCTTGGCCATCGTGGTAGACTATGGCCAAAACCCTTCTCACTCTGAGAGAAGACCCGTGCTCTGCAGTGAGCCGGTAATAGGTTGATCATGATGATTTTACAAAAAACTGATGAACAAAAAATCAAAACTTACCTATATTTTAATATACATAGGTACTAAGCTCGTTATCTACTAGAATTTTCCTTTTTGGTTTGGTTTTCGTTTATTTTTCAGTGTTTTTGACCACCTACCTTCTACCTACCAACAGTTCATGTATTCTTTTTGCGACTATTTCATAAATTTTCTCTATTGAGTAAAAAAAAATTAGTGTAGAACCAAATATGGGGAAAATCAGTGTACAGATTCAATATTTTGATGACATAAGTAAGTGTACACTTATGTCAATTTGTACATATGAATTATATGAACGTAGGTATAATATTGTTACAAAAAACTCCCTGAAAGTATGTTAATTACGATAGCGAAAAAATTATCAAAATCGGTTCATTAGTCTTTGAGATAATTGCGGCCATACATACATACATACATTCGTACGGGTCAAATACATAAACTCTTTTTTTGAAGTGGTTTAGTTAAAAAATTACCTGCTGGCCTGAATTTTCATCGAAACAAATAATAATCTACCAAAATAATAAAACAATCCACCGAAATGAGACAATTAAACACCGAAATGATAAAGCAATCCACCGAAATGAGATAATTAAGATTTAAAAAAACCGAAATGAGAATTTCTATCATTTCGGTGAGATTTTTGTCATTTCGGTTGACAATTTAGCCCACCGAATCCACCGAAATGATAACACCGAAATTAGAAATACGGACAAAAATTAGCATTACAAGAAGACTATTTATTACAAGATGATATGAATATTACACAAATAAACGTATTGCCATTACGCACTCTTGAATAGTTTTTTATATGTATTAACTAATTGCAAGGCAAGTTATACCTGTACACGGAAATGATAAGAAGTTTGTCACATGCCACCGAATTGAACTACTTACTTTATTTGCGGGAACACGCAGGCAAGCGGCGCATTTCCTCCTACGATAAGCACATAGACCACACTGTTACCTACATTTTAAGCGCACGAGGGGGGAGCTAGAGTTATCCTATGCAAAACTACAATCGATTAAAAAAAAACACCGAGATGAGAGGACTTTCTCGGACACAAGCATTTTTACTTACCAGTTATTAAACTAAGTAGATATTATCATAAAATTATTTTATAACTATACTGTCACTATTCACAATTTAAATAAAAGTAGCCATATACCTAAACTAGTATGGCGCGTGGGTGCGCGGCCCGCTAAAGCGGACCGCGAGGTTTCGGTTTTGGGTATTTTGGTTTGAACAGCCTCCACCTATCTCTCTCATATTCCTAACCCTCGATCATTATCACTCTCCATATTTTTTCTCCGAATCATTTGTCAGAATGAGAGTTCTTCCATAAAAACAGATTTTGAAAAGGAACTGTATCAAAGTCTTGCATAGTTCCCATTTTGTATTCTCTTCAACATTCGCCATATATTTTGTATGGAAAAATAAATTTCGCCATCTTGTTTTTTTCTGTTCATCAAGTAAACCACGTCTTGATCATCTTTTGCCAAAAAACCACTCTTCCATCTTTTATACTCAGTGAGATAGACACCGACGAAATTTGTATGGCCACTATCTTGAATCCGCCATTTAGGATTTTTTTCAGCTCACTGCCAATTGGATGAGGTTTCGAGTGACTTTTGTTTGAGCACCTTACACCTATATTCAATACCCTGGCTGTGCTCGTCACCCGCCTCTGAAATCTTCAATCATCAGCTCTCTCCATATTTTTTCTCCACATAAATTTTTGTCTTTTATACGAAACCATCAATAAAAAAATTATTTGTGTGGAAAAATAAATTCCGCCATATTGATTTTTTTTCTTTTCATCAAGTAGATCTTTAGGTCTTGATCATATTTTTCCAAGAAACCACTCTTCCATCTTGTATACTTGGTAAGATAGACATCGACGAAATTTGTATAGCCGCCATCTTGAATCCGCCATTTTGGGGTTTTTTTCAGCTCAGTGCCAATTGGATGAGGTTTCAAGTAATTTTTGTTTGAGCACCTCCCACCTATCTACAATACCCTGCCCGGGCTGCTCAACCGTCTTCCAAACCCTCAATCATCATGTTTTCCCATATTTTTCTTTGAGAGTTCTCCAAAAAACCGGATCACAGCCTTGCATAGTTCACAACTTGTAGTCTTTTCAATATTCGCCGTACATTTTGTATGGAAAAATAAATTCCGCCATTTTGAATTTTTTTTCTATTCTTTGAGTAGACCTTCAGATCCTGATCATCTTTTGCCAAGAAATCACTCTTCCATCTTTTATACCCTCCGAGATGGAGACTGACGAAATTTGTATGGCGGCCATCTTTTTTTCGCCATTTTGAATTTTTCTTCAGCTGACTGCCAATTGGATGACGTTTCGAGTGACATTTGCTCGAGCACCCCCCACCTATCTTCAATACCTTAAGCGTGCCCGTCGCTCGTCTCTGAAATCCTCAATCATCAGCTCTCTCCATATTTTTCCTCTTAATGAATTTTTGTCCTCTATACGACACCATTATTGAAAAAAAAAATTTTCATACAAAATTGTTCAGGAGAGGTGATCAATCAGTCAGTCAGTCAGTCAGTCAGTGAATGAATCAGCACGAGCAGCTATATATCTATACACTAGTAGGGCGCTTGGCTGCGCGGCCCGCTAAAGCGGACCGCGAGGATTTCAGTATTATTTTTGTTTTAGCAGCCTCCACCTTCTTCTATCATTTTCAGCATCTTTAACCCTGGCCGTGCTCCTCATCCATCTTCCAATCCCTCGATCATCATCACTCTCCAAATTTTTTTCTCCGAATCATTTGCCAGAAGGAGAGTTCTTCCATAAAAACAAATTTTGAAAAGGAACCGTATTAAAGTCTTGTATAGTTTCCCAACTTATAGTCTCTTCAATATTCGCCATTATATATTTTGTGTGAAAAAATAAATTCCGCCATCTTGATTTTTTTTCTGTTCGTCAAGTATACCTTCAGGTCTTGATAATCTTTTGTTAAGAAACCACTCTTCCGTCTTTTATACTTGATGAGATAGACACCGACGAAATTTGTATAGCCGCCATCTTGAATCCGCCATTTTGGGTTTTTTTTAGCTCAGTGCCAATTGGATGAGGTTTTGAGTAATTTTTGTTTGAGCACCTCCCATCTATCTACAATACCCTGCCCGGGCTCCTCATCCATCTTCCAAACCCTCAATCATCATGTCTTCCCATATTTTTCTTTGAGAGTTCTCCAAAGAACCGCATCAAAGCCTTGCATAGTTTACAACTTGTAGTCTCTTCAATATTCGCCATACATTTTCTATGGAAAAATAAATTCCGCCATTTTGAATTTTTTTTCTATTCATCGAGTAGACCTTTGGATTTTGATCATCTTTTGCGAAGAAACCACTCTTCCATCTTTTATACCCTCCGAGATGGAGACCGACGAAAGTTGTATGGCGGCCATCTTTTTTTCGCCATTTTGAATTTTTTTTCAGCTCACTGCCAATTGGATGATGTTTCGAGTGACATTTGCTCGAGCACCCCCCACCTATCTTCAATACCTTAAGCGTGCCATTCGCTCGTCTCTGAAATCCTCAATCATCAGCTCTCTCCATATTTTTGTTCCGAATGAATTTTTGTCGTCTATACGAAACCATTAGTGAAAAAAAAATTTTTCATACAAAATTTTACAGGAGGGGTGATCAATCAGTGAGTCAGTCAATGAATCAGCACGAGCAGCTATATATATATTAACTAGTATGGCGCGTGGGTGCGCGGCCCGCAAGCGGACCGCGAGGTTTTGTTTTCAGGTATTTTTTGTTTGAGCAGCCTCCACCTACATATCTTCCCCCATATTCCTAACCCTCGATCATTATCACTCTCCATATTTTTTTCTCCGAATAATTAAAAAAGATTTTGAAAAGGAACTGTATCAAAGTCTTGCATAGTTCCCAACTTACATTCTCTTCAATATTCGCCATATATTTTGTATGGAAAAATAAATTCCGCCATCTTGTTTTTTTCTGTTCATCAAGTAGACTTTTAGGTCTTGATCATCTTTTTCCCAGAAACCACTCTTCCATCTTTTATGCTTGGTGAGATAGACTCAGACGAAATTTGTATAGCCGCCATCTTGAATCCGCCATTTTGTTTTTTTTTCAGCTCAGTGCCAATTGGATGAGGTTTTGAGTAATTTTTGTTTGAGCACCTCCCATCTATCTAACATACCCTGCCCGGGCTCCTCATCCATCTTCCAAACCCTCAATCATCATGTCTTTCCATATTTTTCTTTGAGAGTTCTCCAAAGAATCGCATCAAAGCCTTGCATAGTTTACAACTTGTAGTCTCTTCAATATTCGCCATACATTTTCTATGGAAAAATAAATTCCGCCATTTTGATTTTTTTTTTCAATTCATCAAGTAGACCTTTAGATCCTCATCATCTTTTGCGAAGAAACCACTCTTCCATCTTTTATACCCTCCGAGATGGAGACCGATGAAATTTGTATGGCGGCCATCTTTTTTTCGCCATTTTGAATTTTTTTTCAGCTAACTGCCAATTGGATGACGTTTCGAGTGACATTTGTTCGAGCACCCCCCCACCTATCTTCAATACCTTAAGCGTGCTGCTCACCTGTCTCCGAAATCCTCAATCATCAGCTCTCTCCATATTTTTGTTCCGAATGAATTTTTGTCCTCTATACGAAACCATTAATGAAAAAAAAATTTTTCATACAAAATTTTACAGGAGGGGTGATCAATCAGTGAGTCAGTCAATGAATCAGCACGAGCAGCTATATATATATTAATAACTAGTATGGCGCGTGGGTGCGCGGCCCGCAAGCGGACCGCGAGGATTCGAGTAGTTTTTGTTTGAGCACGTCCCACCTATCTTCAATACCCTCGCCGTGCTCTTCATCCGTCTCCAAAATCTTCGATCATCAGCTCTTTCCGTATTTTTCCATCAATAATTTTTTTTTGTGTAGAAAAATAAATTCCGCCATCTTGTTTTTTTCTGTTCATCAAGTAGACTTTTAGGTCTTGATCATCTTTTTCCCAGAAACCACTCTTCCATCTTTTATGCTTGGTGAGATAGACTCTGACGAAATTTGTATAGCCGCCATCTTGAATCCGCCATTTTGTTTTTTTTTCAGCTCAGTGCCAATTGGATGAGGTTTTGAGTAATTTTTGTTTGAGCACCTCCCATCTATCTAACATACCCTGCCCGGGCTCCTCATCCATCTTCCAAACCCTCAATCATCATGTCTTTCCATATTTTTCTTTGAGAGTTCTCCAAAGAATCGCATCAAAGCCTTGCATAGTTTACAACTTGTAGTCTCTTCAATATTCGCCATACATTTTCTATGGAAAAATAAATTCCGCCATTTTGATTTTTTTTTTCAATTCATCAAGTAGACCTTTGGATCCTGATCATCTTTTGCGAAGAAACCACTCTTCCATCTTTTATACCCTCCGAGATGGACACCGACGAAATTTGTATGGCGGCCATCTTTTTTTCGCCATTTTGAATTTTTTTTCAGCTCACTGCCAATTGGATGACGTTTCGAGTGACATTTGTTCGAGCACCCTCCACCTATCTTCAATATCTTAAGCGTGCTCTTCACCAGTCTTCGAAATCCTCAATCATCAGGTCTCTCCATATTTTTGTTCCGAATGAATTTTTGTCCTCTATATGAAACCATTTGTGAAAAAAAAAATTTTCATACAAAATTTTACAGGAGGGGTGATCAATCAGTGAGTCAGTCAATGAATCAGCACGAGCAGCTATATATATATTAATAAGCAATACTTTTTGATTTATGAGGGAAATTACATTGAAAAAGGTTGTGAGGACAGCTACCGAAATGATAAATTCGGGGCTTTAAAATTTTTTTATTTCCTAAACTGCAGTCCTAATCAATAAATATTTATTGTCTCGCATAGGTATCTACCTATTCTACCTAGAAAAAAATATTAGATCTTTATACTAACGTTGGACAGTACCGATTTCACCCATGCCGTGCGAATTTTGCTGTTGGGAAATCCACCCTTAAATCGTGCCAAGTTTCACTTCAATCCATTCAGTAGTTTTTGTATGATGCGCGCACAAACATACAGATAAACAGACAAACAGACAAAAATAGGTTTTTTACGTTTTATTACTTATCCCTAACATCCCCCAGTTATTACTTTGCAAAAATCTTTAATGTACAGATACGGCAAGTCTACGATTTTATTATATGTATAGATGTATAGATATAGAAGATAAGAAGATGTATAGATAGATAGATAGAAGATAGATAGATAATAGAAGAATAGAATAGATAGAAGATGTATAGATATTTAATGAAGACACAAATATTTAGATTTTTGGACGATGATGATCACGCATAAAGTGTCGGAAATGTTATGGGAAAATAATTATATTGAACCATAAAATCAAGAACTTTCTGTAACCGCATTATTTGATTCTTTCCATATTCCTGCTTAGATTTTTACACAGATAGATTGCATGATACGAATTACGAGCAGCACACTTTGGATGCGCATCAACAGAAATTGACATCACCTACCTACTGCAGGTGTTAGAACAATAATATTTGGCAGTTTCTGTCTGTCTAAACTGCAATGTCGCAGTTGACTTTCAGTCCAAATTTTGTCCGTCGGTGATACAGAAATTTTCCGTGTAAAAAGTCACTCGAAGCTGGGGTCAAAATCTAGGCACGAACTTATCTATTTCCAATAATTCGAAGCTGGTTTAACCTTTACAAGTTTCTCGTATTACACCTAAGTCTAAGCGCATGCATTACGTAGGTTGGTTAGGTCTATGTACATAGATATAAGGTACAAATGGTTAATTTATTGGTGGCATGAAATGAAAACAAAGCTCGCGCGTGGCTTGCACAATCAAGTCATGCTCTAGGCTCAGGGTTTAGGCGTGCTGTCTGCATTCTGACGACGTCCCTTTCGCATTCTTCAGCTTATTTATGAACGATTTATACACATTCACAAATAGGTAATCTTCTATATCTATTCTATACATATAATAAAATCGTAGTATTGCCGTATTTGTACGTTGAAGATTTTTGCAAAATAATAACTGGGGGATGTTAGGGATAAGTAATGAATCGTAAAAAAGTTATTTTTGAAATTTTTGTCTGTTTGTCTGTTTGTTGTATGTTTGTGCGCGCATCACACAAAAACTACTGAATGGATTGAAATGAAACTTGGCATGATTTAAGTTCATATTACGGAGTAACATATAGGATACTTTTTATCCCGAAATTCAACACGGTTCCCTTGGGAGAGGGGATGAAAGTCAAAATGTGTAATTAGCATTAACGCGTGGTCCGATTTCATTCATTCTTTTTTTTTGTTAGAAAGGAGATTTTTTAAAGATTACCGGTTAATCTCTGAAAGGCTGGATCGATTTTGATGGGACTTTCACTGGCAGATGTTTACATTTTGATCTACCTAAATATCCGCCAGTGAATTTTTAACAGTTTTTAGTATGGTATGAGCTCACAGGAGCTTAGGAAAACAAAATGATTCCCACGGGATTTTTAAAATCAATATCCACGCGAACGAAGTCGAAGTATCCGCTTGTTCATAATATTACAGAAGTTTAGCTCCTCTCACCAATGGTTAAGATCGCTCTAACTAATAAGACCGCCTTTGCAAGTGAAACTGTAAGTACTGTGTCTAAGCTTTGTTTAACTGTTCTTTTTCTCTATGTATGCAATATTCTAAATAAATAAAAACTTTAGAAAATCCTAAATGTCTCTATTTTAGGTAATTTTATCGAACCTTCTCAATTTTAAACCAATCTTGTTACGGGATTTATGGCAAAAATTAAAATAGTTAGGAATTCGGCATTTCTGTAGTGTGCCATACAGCATTTAAACAACAAATACGGAATACAAAGATTCATAATGTAGTTTGTAAGGTGTGACCAAAACAAATGGTAATTTTTTTTATTTGGTCATATTATACCTACCTACTTAATCGTGCTCATGGAACCTCTATTAAAACGACGACCGATGAGAGCATTTGGCTGGCTTTTTTTTTGTAAAATAATCATTAATTACACGCTTTATATTAGCTTCACCTGTATGTATGTTTGTAACCGACTTCTTTGAACGCGATTTTGACCCACTTTAAACGGTCAGATTTCATTCAAACTTTGTAGATTTATCGAGGACCGATGACAATACACTAATTTGATAAGATTATATTTTCATTATTCAATTTGGAAAATAAGATTTTGTGTTCATTTATCAAAAGTCGTCGGTAAGGAAAAACAATAAACATTCAAAATCGCACGGTAACTAACTGTAACTAAGGTAAACAAAATAGATGTCACACACAACTAAAATCTAAGCACAAAACGCACGAATGCGAAGATAAAACAATATTAAAACAAAATAATAATATTATTAATTAGTACTTATTTACTTTAATCCTAATGTACGATTTACAATAAAAAACAAATAAAATAATTTATTAATAATTAATATCTGTTGTATTTTAAGTGACGTGATTTTTTTAGTGTTTTATAAATCAACCAAACTAAAAAGTAGAAAATAAATAATAGTTTAAAAAACTAAGAAACACGCTTTTTATAGAAAACCAAACTAAAAAATAGAAAATAAATTTTAATAAATATAAATTAATAATAGTGTGCATATGAAAAAATGTATTTTATTTAAAAAAAGCGTGGGGTGATTTTAAGATATTATCGAAATGATAATCCTCTATACACCCATGCACCCCACGTTTTTTTTTAAATAAAATACATTTTTTCATATGCACACTATTATCTATCTATCTATTATTATAAAGCTGAAGAGTTTATTTGTTTGAACGCGCTAATCTCAGGACCTACTGGACCGATTTCAAAAATTCTTTCACCGTTGGATATGTACGTGATCCTTGAGTGCTATAGGCTATATAATATGTACCACGGGCGAAGCCGGGGCGGACCGCTAGTTAATTTATATAATTTATTAAAATTTATTTTCTATTTTTTAGTTTGGTTTTCTATAAAAAGCGTGTTTTTTAGTTTTTTTAAACTATTATTTATGTGTTCATAAGACGTGACTTTTGCAATTTCTGAAATGATCGTTTGACATGCCTGCTTTTAAAAGCTCGTGGCGTTCGCTCACGGCCAGCACGTCATAGATTAAATAGTCTCCTATATTCTTTGCTCACGGTGCAAAACCTTTACGTAACATTTCCTATACCTAAACTATTTTGCCTACTCGTAAAATATTAATAACATCGAGTTATGTACGTATAAAACCTTGGCATTTCGTTTTTCGTTCATTTTCCAATATTTCAGAATGTATTTTTACCACGAAAATCTAGTAGGTACCTACCTAATTCGAGTCGTTTTACTGGTTTATATTTTATTTTTAACTAGCGACCCGCCCCGGCTTCGCACGGGTAGTAGAGCATGTTACGCGTAGGTACTACCCGCTCAGGGATTAGGCAGCGTTTTCGATGAAAGCTCCCAGGCGGCTTGACTTTTTACGATATTTTCCACAATGAACTTACTATATCTCACCTTATACCCGAATTACTAAATCCGTGGAATTCTGACGTTTCATAATGTTACCAGAGATAAAACAATTCCCACAAAAAAGATAAAAAATTCAAAACTTATGCAAATACAAATCAACTGCTGCATGTAGATATGACAAATGCCTGACAGACACTTCATGGTGATAATGTCATTCGACTTCCATTTTTGAATACATTTTTTCAATGTGCTTCTTTTGTTTTCTATTGCTGTTAGTGTGCACTTTCTAGTTTCCATTCTTAGCAATTTCTATTTTAGGGCGAAACAATTAATATTATTAAGCGGCTTAGAGCTTTATATGTTGACAGGGAATTAAAGTAGTTTGGGGTAAAATCGTACTTCGTAGATGTTAACCTTGTTCTCCATATAAATAACTCATCTGTAAATGACAATGACAGCTGTCAGAATTAAGTCGATATTAAGTCAAAAATAAGGAGAAAAACTAAATATTTCAAATCAAATAAATTACAGTGTATTTGGGACATAAAAAGGTAAGTTTTCACCAGATTCCGTGAAAAAAAATATTTATTTTAAAAGATAAAAATAAAAAACCAAAAACATGGTTTTTGAACTTTTCACCTAAATTTTGAGGTTATGTGAAAAAAGTGTAAATACAAAAGTTGTAGATCTTTTTATTACCTACAACTTTGCGATTTGTTTTTTTCCATAGGACCGGAAATCGAGATAAACCGTTTTTTACCCTTAAAACTCCCCCCCTTTTTTCCCGAGCTCAGATCGCCCGTAAATTATTTTTCCTTGTATTTTTATAATATTCTCCTCCTTTTCCAATGGGTTTTATCCTACGTACTGTGATTTTTTTTTTGGTTTCAAAAATTATCGACACTGGGCTATATAGGAGAACCGCGGCCACCGACGCGCTTATAGGCACGCTCCCGCCGCCGCAATTTTTAAATCTGTAATATCTTCGAAAGTATTCATTTAAATCATATGCTGTAAAGGGCCATATGGATTTATATTAAATCAACAATGTATTTAAGGTATTTAATTAGATAAGGATTAATGCTGTATTGGTTGAAATCGCTTCGAAAATTAGCCATTATTTGTCGTAAAAGTAAATGACAAAAATTTTTTATTGTGGGATATCCATAAGAGATAGACATATACCATCCCGGACTTTTTTGTAGACCTTTTCAATGTGTACAATACTTAGTACATTATTTTGATAAATCTCGTAGGGTTCAGCCTGCGTTTGCAATGTAAGCGGAAAAAATGTAATTATTTACGACATTACATTAGAAACCTCAAAAATAACAGTATTTCTCCACTATTTAATGGATGTTATTATACATATAAACCTTCCTCTTGAATCACTCTATCTATTAAAAAAAACCGCATCAAAATCCGTTGCGTAGTTTTAAAGATTTAAGCATACATAGGGACATAGGGACATAGGGATATAGGGACGGAGAAAGCGACTTTGTTTTATACTATGTAGTGATGAATAAATGATAATTAAAAAATAACATATTATTATTATATATTTAATAGCTATTATGACCTGTGACATCAACGATATCTGCTTTTGTAATAAAATAAAAATAGAACTTCATAATTAAAATTCATATATTTAGGCTCATTTGAATTAAAAATACGTGTTTCAAAAGAAGTAGTTTTGACACATAAATATATAAATAAGTATGTCGATACTGGAATTCAAAATAATTTTCGATCATATAGGTACTTAGTTTAAAATCAGCGTTGTAGATTTTCAAGAAAACACACTGATAAACACACAATCTCTTACGTTAAACGCATTTAAACGGCATAAACTATCTTCGTTCCGTTGCGCGTAAAAAAAAAAGTCACGCACAGCGCGTCACTGACGCGTTTCGCAGCTTCAAGTATAAATTAAAAATTTAAAAAACCCCCGACATTCGCCATTTTGTGGCGGCGACCATCTTAGATTTGCATAGTGCTATTCTACTAGTCAAGCCCTTTCATTTGATATCCATATTAAGAGAGTTGTGAAAAAATATGTAATCCACCATTTTGAAGCGGCGGCCAACTTGGATCGATTTTCATCAAACATAGCTAACAACACTCTCGACTAATTCACCTTTCAAACAAAAAAAACCGCATTCAAATCGGTCGACCCATTTGAGCGCCACAGGGGAACAGACACACACACACACACACACACACACATACACGTCAAACTTATAACACCCCGTCGTTTTTGCGTCGGGGGTTAAAAAATAGATTTTAGGCTCTGCTTACTCTGAGATTTTAGGTATTCCATTCACACTGAACAAATTCTTGTTATTCTAGTCTAGTTCTTCGTTTTGTAAATTATTTACATTTATGTCAGTTTCATAAGAATCGTTGAATCCATTTTATACCGTTTTAGTGTTGAAATATGTGTAGGAATACATGTAAGTCACAGAGACAGAATACTTACGTCTCATTATGGCCTCTATCACGGCAAATAGCTCGCAAAAATATCATTATTTCATTGTTTATTATCATAATATTAGTTGAAACAAATAAATATTTGTTTCAACTTTATCTAATGAACGGTTATACATAAAACTTTCAAAATTGGTCAGATTGTAATATGTACCTATATATTCTATAGTTTAAAATAAAAATACTAAATAAAAATTAGGGTTCCGCACTCTGAAAGTATCAATTTTTTGTCACCTTGATATTTCAATGACATTTATATCTATAGAAGAATTCATACGTGTGGTGGTACAAGAATCCTTTGTGCGCGAATCCTACTCGCACTTTGCCGGGTTTTCATCACTAAACACATTCGGACGCCTTTTTAAAATTATTTCATACTTTTTGTCAAAAAGATTTTACTAATAAAATAATGCATAGGTAAGTATCTAATAACGCGGTAATAAAGGAAACCGTATGAGAGGCTAAAATTAGAAATTGCGCCGACCACTTTCCACGATACGCAACGATTGTTCCGAGATGAGATGACTAGATAATTTACATTTGCTTCCTCGTACATACCTATTGCAACAGCTAGAAAGCTATATATCGAAAAATTGGACTATCTTATTTTAAAGAATATTAACCACAAGCGGACACCCGCGACTTCGTTCGCGTGGATATCGGTTTTTTTAAAAATCCCGTGGGAACTTTTTGTTTTTCTGAAGCTCTTTTGAGCCTTGCTAAAAACTGTTAAAAGTTCACTGGTGGATGTTTAGGTAGATAAAAATGTAAAAATCCACCACTGAAAGTCCCATCAAAATCGATCCAGCCTTTCAGAGATTACGCGGTAATGTTTAAACTATCTCCTTTCTAACAAAATAAAACCGGCCAAGTGCGTGGCGGGCCACGCGCAGTGTAGGGTTCCGTAGTCACAATCCTCGAAAAACAGATATAACTCCTTAACCTGTGAACCCTACTTAGTCGTGATAGTTTTCCTTTAAAATTGATTATATACCCTACTGCTGTGAATTTTTTCAAGTTCCTATATACTGTCATTTGGCTGATAGAGGGGGGGGGACACTTGACTCTAGTAAAAATTTGCACTTTAAAACATCATATTTTACAAACGGATCTAGAAATCGAAAAATGATATTCCCACACCCACAGTATTTTTAAAAGCCCTATTCAACGATACCCCACACTATGGGGTAGACGAGAAAAAAAATATTCATCCCCACTTTACATGTAGGGGAGCTACCCTAAAAAAAAATATTTATCAAAATTTTATTTCACCACTTTGTCGGCGTGATTAATATTTATACTCATGCCAAATTACGGATTTCTAGCACTAATAGTCTCTGAGATTAACCGAGGACGGACGGACAGACGGACGGACATGGCGAAACTATAAGGGTTCCTTGTTTACTACGGAACCCTAAAAAGAATAAATGAAATCGGACCACGGGTTAATGAATTACAGCTAAGTACACATTTTGACTTTCATCCCCTCTCCCAATGGAACCATGCTGAATTTTGGGATAAAAAGTATCCTAAATGTTACTCCGTAGTATGAACTTAAATCATGCCAAGTTTCATTTCAATCCATTCAGTAGTTTTTGCGTGATGCGCGCACAAACATACAGACAAACAGATAAACAGACAAAAATTTCAAAAATAGCTTTCTTACGTTCTATTACTTATCCCTAACATCCCCCAGTTATTATTTTGCAAAAATATTTAATGTACAGATACGGCAAGTCTACGATTTTATTATATGTATAGATAGATAGATAGATAGAAGATAGAAGAAGATATAGATAGATTACTAATATTCCCCTATCCCCTCCATGAGTATTTGTGTCAGGAGCAAGTAAGTACGAAGACACTAAGACGTAACGCGTGAGATTTGAACCGTAGACCTTTCGGTTTCCAGTACACACCCTGACCGTTGCGGTATTATGACGATAAACTACAGAATGTTTAAAAAAAATGTTTCTCTTAGTGTTATTATTATTAAGATGTCTATGTATAACATGTTTCCTCTTTTAGATGAAAGTTAATGAATATTTCAATAATTTTAAATTATTATGATTCGAATCCAGCAAAATATTTATATTGCCAAAATAAATTAATTTAGTATAACATGACTTACCTATAACAAATTGATGATGTAATAAATAATCTGATGCTTAAAAGGTATTTATCCGTGAGTTATTAATTTTATTATACTTTATATGAACAATAATATAAAAAAAATAACCTAGTTTAAATCTTTTTACTATCGACAGCTTTAATACATGATACGGATAGGCAGACACAATGATAATAATCATCATATCAATAACTAGCGACCGCTCTCGTTTTCGCCCACGTTAAAAATTCGCTATCCCGTGGGAATTCCGAAAAATCCGTCCTTATTCCCGGTCTACATTATAAAAGGGAAATTTCATGCAAAACTTTCTAAGCCCAAAGGTTTGAGCTGGGCGTTAATGAGTCAGTCAGTGAGTGAATTGAGACTTTTCTTACAGTATGTAGATTATTATGTACGAGCGGATACCCGCGACTTCGTTCGCGTGGATATTGATTTTAATAATCCCGTGGGAATCATTTTGTTTTTCCTAAGCTCCTTTGAGCTTATACCTTGCTAAAAACTGTTAAAAGTTCACTGGCGGATATTTAGGTAGGTACATCAAAATGTAAACATCCGCCAGTGAAAGTCCCATCAAAATCGGTCCAGCCTTTCAGAGATTAGCCAATAGACTTTAAAGTATCTACTTTCTAACAAAAAAAGAATGAATGAAATCGGACCACCCGTTAACGAATTACAGCTAAGTACACATTTTGAGTTTCATCCCCTCTCCCAAGGGAACCGTGCTGAATTTCGGGATAAAAGTATCCTATATGTTACTCCATAGTATGAATTTAAATCATGCCGAGTTACATTTCAATCCATTCAGTAGTTTTACGTGAACATAAAGACAAACAGACAAACAGATAAACAGACAAACAGACAAAAATTTCAAAAATAGCTTTTTTACGTTCTATTACTTATCCCTAACATCCCCCAGTTATTATTTTGCAAAAATCTTCAATGTACAGATACGGCAATTCTACGATTTTATTATATGTATAGAATAGATTATAGTATATAGATAAGAATGAATGCGTGGCTATGCCTGTCTGTCTGTACTACCTTTTCATCGCTCAACCGCTGAGTAGATGTCGACGTTTGGTGCGTTTACAATTTTCATAGACTGCTAGACTGCATTAGCACTTAATATGAATCATGCTTTGCTATTTGTTTAAATCAAAACTCTTGTGAACAAAAAACGGTTGGGTTAAAACCAAAGGAAAGTCTCTTAATAAGTCCAACTGTAGTTTCTTTCTTCCGAAAAACCAAATTTCACTCAAAGACGCGCACTGAGGATGATTCGACATGCTTTTGAGTGAAATTAATTTGCTAGCTTCTTATTTGACCGTTATTTGCTCAAAAACATTGAGTAAGCTGGCAGACCATGGAGTAGCAAATCTCACTTGCTAAAAACACCCACTCCAAAAACGATAGACTTACACCTGCCCTCCATTTAATGATTACAAAGGCTAAATTTTGTATAGTTAATATACATTTTTATAACCCTATTAAATTTTTTTTTAATTCTATTATCTTTCTGCTAATTTCACTAACAACATAGTTAATTAGTTATACTACCCTCACTGCCCTCACGCCCTTTAGATCTCAGCCTTAACACCTGGACAGGTGATAAGGCTGAGATCTAAGGGGATCATTGGTGAGACAGGTACTCTAGTAATATAACAACTCTATGCTGTAGCAGCAGCGCTTACTGCAATGATGTTTTTAGCAGAGTGACGATGGTTTTATGTCAATTGAACCATAACGGTGAACTGATGTTACGCCGATTAGTTTCGCAAACTATCTACTTTTGATAGCTCTTGGTAAACGATTTGACAGTATTAAATAAGGTTGAGAGTCTTTGATAGCAAGAGGTTTGCTACTTGGCCCCTAAGATATAGGTTTTCCTAGTTTAGGGGTTAGAATTCCAATGAATATACCTACTGAATCGAATTTAATTTATAAAGATTTATTAAAGGCATTTTAGTTGTTTAGTTGAGCACTAAAATCTAATAATATCTCAGTTTCGAACTACATATTTTAAAATAAAAATTCATAAATTCGTTTTCTAAACAAAAATTTAATCACTTTAGAATTTCTAAAGCAGATAAATATTTAGAATTTCCTTTCAATTTTGAATAAGTATTTAAATGTGAATAAGCAAGCAGCGAATTTGAATACTTATTAACCTTTCGAATTAAAAATGTTGGCCTTATGAAATCTACGTCACTTTTATCTTAAAATTAGGAAATTTAATTGTTAAAAAGTAAAAATATGAGTTAATCAAGAGCTAAAGCATCAGTATAATCTACTGAACATGTTATTATGTTTGTGAACAGAATATTATGTTTTTTATCAATAGTTACGATCTCAGTTGGAAACTGGTCCAACTGGCGCGGTAATGTCTCTTTGTACGTCAATTGTGTAACATTGCCTGCACTGTGACTCCGCACAGTTCTCATAGGCCTATCTTTGCGAGATAATAGTATGAAAGGAAGACACACACAATGTGGGCTAAAAGGTAACCTTATCGTAGCTTTATCAGTTCGTTAGAATTTCCAGTTACGTATAATTATGTGCATAATATGTTAGTGTATTTCGGAATGATAAAATTAACACGAAGCTGCCTCGTTGGTCTAATTGTGCGACTGCGGGTCTAGAAGTCCTTGGTTCGATTAGGGCCAAAAATTGTTAAGTTTTTTTTTAATTCATCTACAATCCCTTGACTGCTATCTCAACTCTTGCTAAGTGACTATCCAGTCTAAGGTGGAAGCGGGCTAACTTGGAAGATATATATGGTAGTTTTTATTGAACCCATACCAGCTTTATCAATTTCCTGGCAACGTTTCGGAACGTTTAATCATTCGGCGGCACCCTTTGCAGGTAGGGTGGTAACGTGGTAACTGGCCACGGCTGAATTGGTATTGGATATTTCTCTGAAAAAATTTCAGTGCCAGTCAGCAGGAGGTATAAGGTATATCTTCTATCTATCTTCTATTTATCTATAATATAATAAAACTGTAACAGATCCAATTCTGTACATTGAAGATATTTTGAAAATTTTTATCGGAGGGCACTCTATAATCGATACTGAATCCAAAACTGCAATTTTTTTCATTTTTGTCTGTCTGTCTGTCTGTCTGTCTGTCTGTCTGTCTGTCTGTCTGTATCTTGGCCGCGCATCACGCCGAAACTACTGAATGGATTCGAATGAAACTTGGTACGATTTGAGTTTATACTCCGAGGTAGGTTATAGGATACTTTTTATCCCGAAATTCAGCACGGTTCCCTTGGGAGAGGGGATGAAAGTTAAAACGTGTATATAGCTGTAATTCATTAACGCGTTATTCGATTTCACTCATTCTTTTTTTGTTAGAAAGGTAGTACTTTATGTATTGTCCCGTAAATATTTCAAGGTCATACGTTTTTTAGTTTAGAAATGACAGGCATTTATTGGGTTCCAATAACTTGGGTCTCGGATCTTTGTACGTACGGCTTATTTTAAACTGGCGTGCGTTTAAATTTATGTTTGTCGTTCTGTCTATTTGTTCCAGCTAATCTCCGAAACGGCTGGATCGATTTTAATGGAACTTTCAATGTTATAAGGAGTAACAGGCTACATTTAGTTTAGGTACATAAAAGAATTATGGGATCCGATCCGATCCTATATAAAACCTAAAAACACGCGAACGAAGTCGCGGGGGTCAGCTAGTAATATAATAAAACTGTAACAGATCCAGTTCTGTACATTGAAGATATTTTGAAAAATTTTATTGGAGGGCACTCTATAATCGATACTGAAGCCAAATCTGCAATTTGTTTCATTTTTGTCTGTCTGTCTGTCTGTCTGTCTGTCTTTCTGTCTGTCTGTCTGTCTGTCTGTCTGTCTGTATCTTGGCCGCGCATCACGCCGAAACTACTGGATGGATTCGAATGAAACTTGGTACGATTTGAGTTTGTACTCCGAGGTAGGACATAGGATACTTTTTATCCCGAAATTCAGCACGGTTCCCTTGGGAGAGGGGATAAAAGTTAAAACGTGTATTTAGCTGTAATTCATTAACGCGTTGTTCGATTCCACTCATTCTTTTTTTGTTAGAAAGGTAGTACTTTATATATTGTCCCGTAAATATTTCAAGGTCATAGGTTTTTTAGTTCAGAAATGACAGACATTTATTTGGTTCAAATAACTTGGGACCTGGATCTTTGTACGTACGGCTTATTTTAAACTGGTGTGCGTTTAAATTTATGTTTGTCGGTCTGTCTCTTTGTTCCAGCTAATCTCCGAAACGGCTGGATCGATTTTAATGGAACTTTCAATGTTATAAGGAGTAACTTAGGCTATATTTAGTTTAGGTAGATAAAAGAACTATGGGATCCGATCCTATCCTATATAAAAACCTATATCTACGCGAACGAAGTTGCGGGGATCAGCTATATTATAATAAAATCGTAGAATTGCCGTATCTGTACATTGAAGATTTTTGCAAAATAATAACTGGGGGATGTTAGGGATAAGTAATAGAACGTAAAAAAGCTATTTTTGAAATTTTTGTCTGTTTGTCTGTTTGTCTGTTTATCTGTTTGTCTGTTTGTCTGTATGTTTTTGCGCGCATCACGTAAAAACTACTGAATGGATTGAAATGAAACTCGGCATGATTTAAGTTAATACTATGGAGTAACATATAGGGTACTTTTTATCCCGAAATTCAGCACGGTTCCCTTGGGAGAGGGTATGAAAGGCAAAATGTGTAAATAGCTGTAATTCGTTAACGTGTGGTCCGATTTCATTCATTCTTTTTTTGTTAGAAAGTAGATACTTTAAAGACTACTGGCTTATCTCCGAAAGGCTGGACCGATTTTGATGGGACTTTCACTGGCGGATATTTACATTTTGATGTACCTAAACATCCGCCAGTGAACTTTTAACAGTTTTTAGCAAGGTTTATGTTATTATTAAAATCAATATCCACGCGAACGAAGTCGCGGGTATCCGCTCGTCTATCTATAATATAATAAAACTGTAACAGATCCAATTCTGTACATTGAAGATATTTTGGAAATTTTTATTGGAGGGCACTCTATAATCGATACTGAAGCCAAAACTGCAATTTGTTTCATTTTTGTCTGTCTGTCTGTCTGTCTTTCTGTCTGTCTGTCTGTCTGTCTGTCTGTCTGTATCTTGGCCGCGCATCACGCCGAAACTACTGAATGGATTCGAATGAAACTTGGTACGATTTGAGTTTATACTCCGAGGTAGGACATAGGATACTTTTTATCCCGAAATTCAGCACGATTCCCTCGGGAGAGGGGATGAAAGTTAAAACGTGTATTTAGCTGTAATTCATTAACGCATTATTCGATTTCACTCATTCTTTTTTTGTTCGAAAGGTAGTACTTTATATATTGTCCCGTAAATATTTCAAGGTCATTTTTTATTTCAGAAATGACAGACATTACAATCCTCAGTATTGGGTTCAAATAACTTGGGACCCGGATCTTTGAACGTACGGCTTATTTTAAACTGGTGTGCGTTTAAATTTATGTTTGTCGGTCTGTCTATTTGTTCCAGCTAATCTCCGAAACGGCTGGGTCGATCGGCTGGATCGATTTCACTCATTCTTTTTTTGTTCGAAAGGTAGTACTTTATATATTGTCCCGTAAATATTTCAAGGTCATTTTTTATTTCAGAAATGACAGACATTACAATCCTCAGTATTGGGTTCAAATAACTTGGGACCCGGATCTTTGAACGTACGGCTTATTTTAAACTGGTGTGCGTTTAAATTTATGTTTGTCGGTCTGTCTATTTGTTCCAGCTAATCTCCGAAACGGCTGGATCGATTTTAATGGAACTTTCAATGTTATAAGGAGTAGGTAACTTAGGCTACATTTAGTTTAGGTACATAAAAGAATTATGGGATCCGATCCGATCCTACATCAAAACCTATATCTACGCGAACGAAGTTGCGGGGATCAGCTAGTTCCGAATAAAGTTTTAAGGAAAGAAATATTTGAAAAGTTGGCCGGAAATTTGGGAAAACTGAAAGTGCTTTTTAATGGTAGCTGTATATTTTTACACGCTTTATTAATTATGAACTCAAGACCGTAAGTAACTTTGGACAGGACAACATCCGTCGTATCAGCTAGTAATTATAGATATAAAAAATAAAACACACAAGAGCTTTTCTTCTTGTCTCGGGAAAATTAAGGATGACGTTAAACTGCGATTGAAATGATGAAACAAATAACCACCACAGAGATCATCATTAAAATTATTACCTAAGTAGTACTTATAAATCAATCTAATGTATCTATCTTCTATAATATAATAAAACTGTAACAGATCCAGTTCTGTACATTGAAGATATTTTGAAATTTTTTATTGGAGGGCACTCTATAATCGATACTGAAGCCAAATCTGCAATTTGTTTCATTTTTGTCTGTCTGTCTTTCTGTCTGTCTGTCTGTCTGTCTGTCTGTATCTTGGCCGCGCATCACGCCGAAACTACTGGATGGATTCGAATGAAACTTGGTACGATTTGAGTTTGTACTCCGAGGTAGGACATAGGATACTTTTTATCCCGAAATTCAGCACGGTTCCCTTGGGAGAGGGGATAAAAGTTAAAACGTGTATTTAGCTGTAATTCATTAACGCGTTGTTCGATTCCACTCATTCTTTTTTGTTAGAAAGGTAGTACTTTATATATTGTCCCGTAAATATTTCAAGGTCATAGGTTTTTTAGTTCAGAAATGCCAGACATTTATTTGGTTCAAATAACTTGGGACCTGGATCTTTGTAGGTACGGCTTATTTTAAACTGGTGTGCGTTTAAATTTATGTTTGTCGGTCTGTCTCTTTGTTCCAGCTAATCTCCGAAACGGCTGGATAGATTTTAATGGAACTTTCAATGTTATAAGGAGTATAGTTCGTTCGGTAACTTAGTGTCGGTACAGGCGCAGGTGCTCTTAGTATTCTGCTTTTATTTTTATTACTTTTTTTCTGTTTGTAATTTTTTTTCTATTCTAACAGAATCTCCGAATAGTCTGCCAATCCGCACTTGGCCAGCGTGGTAGACTATGGTTAAAATCCTCATAAAATCCTCATAAAAAAAAATAATAAACCCGTGTTCATGAGAATATTATATTTTATGTTTATGGTTATACTATTGTAATAAAATACGAATATAAAAAAATATAAAAAGGAAAGAGAATTTTAATGAAAAAATATGAGTAGGTATAAAACGCCAAAACCCCTTATGCCTGTACACGCCGCGCGGCATGCTTTGAAGTCGCGGCGGCGTCTTTGGTAAAACACCGCGCGGCGGAGGCGGCCAGACACAAAGGGCGACCGTAAGAAAATGAACAGACTATAACTTAGGCTACATTTGGTTTAGGTACATAAAAGAATTATGGGATCCGATCCTATCCTATATAAAAACCTATATCTACGCGAACGAAGTTGCGGGGATCAGCTAGTTAATAATAATTGTGCAAAAAAACTTGCAGTTTCACATAGTATTTAAGTACCTACTTACCTAGATAATATAATTTACCCGTTCTTCGCGATCGGCAACAAGCGTAGTTTGTGTGAATGCCGAATTATTCACCGACATAACAAACAGAGCATAAAGCCAATGTCAAGAGTGGGAAAATTCGGAAATTGCGGAAATTGTTTAGCTTGGCTTTTCTTTTACAAAAGACACCTGTAAAGTGACAGCAACATTTGAGAAGTAATTTAAGTCACATTTCACAGCCTTCTCGAATAATTTCGTGCGGGTAATTACGAGTATGTTGTTGACAAAACTGTATCTACGCCAGTGAGCAGATGCGCTTTGTTGAACGATGAAATTGTTTTGAACTTTTTTAAAATTTTAGTGTAGAATTACGAAGCATGCCACAAAAATAGGTATAAATACCTACCTTATCTTAGTGTGAAAAGGGATGGTAAAGATTTTGATGCATGACAAAACATTTTTAAAAATCTCAATCTATGCAGGTGTTGTGCGATTAAAAAAACATCTCTATCATGTTACCTCTTTTTTCACTTTTGTGATACGATCCACATGGTACGGCCTTCCGGCATGTTTCCTGATATCCTTGAATTGTATAACTTAAGTAAGTTACAAGGTAAGAGTGAATAGGCATGTTCTAGGCCAGCGCGCTCCAACCTAGACCTCATCATTGCTTTCCACTAGGCATGATTGTCGTCAAGCAGACGTCTATCACAATTTAAAAAAAATTATCGTCGTCGAGCGCTAAAATCTGTCACAAAAAAAATATTGCGATTATGAAGTTGCGTGTCCACGGAGCGTGTGATCGCGGTTCGGAAGAGCGAGGAAACGTCGCATTCCTATTAGAGATTAAAGCTAAATGCACACCAAGGAAAAAGAGAAAAATATTCTTGATAAGTGTAACAATATCTGCGAAAGGTGTGATCCCAGGCAGCCTTGCTCACCATCTGAGACATTTGGGATCCTGGGGCCGCAGCTAAAATGCAGAAAGAGGTGCTAGATTCGGCTAAATATAAAAGCGGCTAGCCGCGCGGTCAGCCGCGTACGCGGTTGACCGCTAATGCGTATAATAGGCTAAGGACCAACATAAAATATAAAGACTAAATATTTTAGAAAAAATTTAACCGAGTTCGGTCCAGTAATCTCAGAGAAATCGGCGTACCAATCAAAAATATTAGTGACATATGGGTACATTTAAAATGCTTGTAACTTCGTGCATATAAGAATTATAGTACAATTACTATGTTATAGTATACTAAAACCTTCTTGAAAGCATGTGTGAAAAAATCGTCATAAATACATACATACATACATACGTATACATACGGGTCGAATACAGAACCTCCTTTTTTGAAGTCAGTTAAAAAAAGTCAACTTATAAAATTAAATGAACAGGGTGTGCCACCAGCTTTACAGTGCACATCTGCAATTCAACGGGTGTCATTGACCGCTGACAACTGCGTAAGGAAACCTGCTCACCGGCCGGCCGCGCGGGCCGTACTTACACTCACTTACATAATTATTCAGCCGTGGCGGGTTTTTGTCGCTGATGGCGATCTAGCATGCTTTAGAAAAATAGCTTAATCATTAGGTATTATCTGTAATAGTGACGTCATCGTACGACAGTCATCGTAATTCTACCTATTACGCAAACTTCCTCACTAGACATACCTATTAAATGCTAGCTTAATGCCCGCGATAATGTAGATTTATGTTAGTTAATCCCTTGGGAGCTCTATAATTTCCCGTTAAGAAGATGAAGAAGTAGCCTACAACCTAGGATCTGTTAAAAATTTTAAATGGTCTAGGTACTTACTTAGTGCCGAACCAACTGCTAGGTAGTACATGCGTAACAAAATTCCTTTTGATATTTAGGGACAATAATAAAGGCTAACTAATAATCCAGACTTCCATACTAATATTAAATAGAAATGAGGAAGTAGTTCTGTCTATCTGTCTGTATGTTACGTTTTCACACCTAAACCGCTGAACCGATTTTGACGATTTTGACCAAACCCTGGAGAAGGACATAGGCTATTTTTTATCCCGAAAAATCATAGAGTTCCCGAGATTTTTAAAAAACCTAAATCCACGCGAACGAAGTCGTATCAGTTAGTAGGCTATTATACCTATATTTTCACGGTCTTACCACTGAATCGGTCTGACGAAAACCACAGTTATTGTACCTGTGTTTGTTCCGGGATATCAAAGAATTCCCACAGGATTTATATTGATCTTTATAACAGAGTTTATATTTTTTTTTAATGAACTTTATAAAAGTTTTAGCTACCTGTACCATTAAATTAGGTATTCTGTGGTATTACATTATATCCGCTGAACCAAAACTGGTTGGCAACGCGAATGTTTGTGTACCTAGTCACATTTGAATGTGTTTGCTGTAATATTGGAGCGAATTTCGTAAATCTTTTGTTGATGGTCAGTGGACACGAGCATAAATAATGGATTGTTTCAGTTATTATTGTCACAACATAGTTTTATTATGTAGAACTAGCCGTCAGCTGATGAGCTACTTAGTTTAATTTATAAGTTTAGATTTTTTAGCGTTTTTTAAATCTCATGAGAACTCTTTGATTTCCCGGGTGCTGTGTCCGTCTCCGGGATGCAAGCCTTTTCTGTGCTAATTCTGTAACACTATCTCAGTGCCTTTCGTCAAAATCGGTTCGGCGGTTAGGCCGTGAAAATAATGCTTCCCCTTATTTATTTTTTTACGGACGTAGGTACCCTTAGATAGCTTATATCCCTCCTTGTTTAATCCTCTTCCTGTTTGTGAGAGTCTCTACAAAATTGGCTTAATCGTTACGAAGATAAGTCCGGCTAAATAGATGGACAAAAATTTTTACATATAGGGGTATTGGTTTCTGCTATCGAATATTCAAATAATTAATCATAATAATATGAGATCAAAGGTAAACTTTGAGGTATGTGTCGCGGTCGCATACCTACTTCAAAGTTATTTCGAAATCACAGACAAACATTTAAATTTTATTTAAGTATTTGTATAAATAAGCTATTAGCAACTATTATAAAACAGTTCAAGGCATTTAATAATAGGTACATAGGTAAGTAACATACCTACCTGCCTAATTTACAAACATTTCGCAAAACAGGGTTTATAGTATGAGTAAGTTAAATTATGAGTTAAGTACCAAACAACGGTTAACAGGTCCTAATTAAACAGTTTTATAAGTAATTTAGATAAGAATAAATTTATTTGCCTCGACCAGTCGTTAGCTTGAGTAATGTCCGTGCATGTTACTACATACGACCAAATTATACATTTTGGATTGTTATCTTTCAAACCTTGGCCACTTCGCATCTTCCAATTATACAGCATTTTTTTAATTGCCAACAAGTTTGCGCTTGACCAACAGTGGCCTAGTTGCAACAGACTTTGATATTAAAGATGCTTTCGGGATTCTTCGCGAATTGCTATGTCTTTTCGTCCTCAATATCTGAAGATGAATGTTTTGGAACAGTGCGTGTTGCTAGTGATGACTTATGGATCCGAAAAATGGTCGTTAAGGTGGTACGTTTTCCATACTAATTTATTATTACCATTTAAGAACGAATGGATTATATATTTACACTGAAATTACATCGCACAGCCTTAATTTAATGTTTAATTTGCGGAAAATTTTATTTACATAAAGAAAACATTACATAAACAGCTAAAGGTGAAGTAAAGCCATCTCGGTCAGCTAGGCAAAACAGCGTTTAATAGATGGCTATTATAATAATTAAGCTGTCTATGTAATGTTTTCTTTATGTAAATATAATTTCGCGCAAATTAAAAATTATATTAAGGCTGTGCGATGTAATTTCAGTGTAAATATATAATCCATTCGCTCTTGAATGGTAACATGAAGTTAGTATGGAAACGTAACACCTTAAGCCTCATAAGAAGACTCATGGTCATTCGGCTTGCGATGAGATTCGTAGGAGAATCAGCGTTACCGACAAAGCTCATCGACCGTTGAGGTCCTAATGTGCTCGAATGGAGACCTCGCATCGGGAAGCGCAGCGATAGAAGACCCCTCACTAAGTGGACGGACGCAAGCAGCACAAGATCGTTTTTTGTCTTCTGTGAACATCCTTGCAAGAGACTGCAAAGATCCTAAAAGATGACTACGATGATAGGTATAAAATATTAATGGTATGGAGGTTGACTGCATGACTTATGACTGAACCACTTAAATATGAAAATCTAGGTAGGTACCTATACTTTAAATTTAGATACCTAGGCATGAATGAGGCAACTGCAATAAAATTCATTCCGATTGTCGAAATACCTTATACTCTATTATAATGAACCAAAGTTTTCTGCAATCAATAAATTGTAACATTTAATTCGAATTTGATTCGGTCTATTAATGCCTCGATTTCTATTGATATTTGATATCGATTCTTGCCAAATGCCAAAATTTATAAGCAAATAAGGAACTATTTATTTTATTTTATGGTATCCGTTTGAGTAAATAAAAAATTAATAACTCCGAAATCTAATCGAAATATATATAGGTATATCTATAAATTTTTCTTAGCTAACTCATCATCATCTTCAGGTTTTTATACCACGTTATGTTCGGTACAATATGTCTTCTTCTTCTACTCACTTCTATTATACGTCAATGCATCATTTACTCCTTTTACACGCATATCCACTTTCACACACTCCATCCATCTTTTCTTTGGTCTTCCTCTACTCTTTTTCCCTCCACATGCATGTCTAATTCTTCTAGTAATATGGTTCTCTTTCCTCTGCATTATATGACCATACCATGCCAGCTTATTAGGTACTCCTCATCTTTTCTGTCACTGGCGCTTCTTTCAAACTTTTTCTTAGCTAAGTAGTTTGAAAATGTTCATATATCACAGGTATTATTATCGCTAAATTACGTCGGACCTCTAAAATCGGTTATCCACCCAGTTATTGACTTGGGCCATGGTTGCTCACCCAGCGCAACCGATTGACAATGTCCCTTTTAAGTCAGGAAAAATAAAATCCTAAATATTATTATAAATGCGAAAGTGAGTTTGTTAGTTTGTTTGTTACGCTCTCAAGCCTAAGCCGCTGAACCGATTTTATCGCAATATAATACAGAGATAGAGTAGACCTTGTAGAAGGACATAGGGTAATTTTTATCCCGGAAATACCAATGGTCAAATTCCACGCGGACGAAGTCGCAGGCATCAGCTAGTATATTATAATCATTCGTTCGAGCAGCATAAACGCCAATGCAAATGACCTAAGTTCTCCCATAAACAACTAGATAACTAAGTAGATATACTTGACTATGCAATTTTGTGTAATGAACTGAATATTCGTTAAATATTCACGCGAAACTAATAAATTCAGGTTAACCTGGTCCAGTTGTTTGGTGTAGTTTCATAAATTACTAGGCGTTTATCAGCGGTGAAGTGTTTACCTTGGTAACAATCGCTGCATTCCATCGAACTAGAAAATTATACCTAAAAACAAAATTTTGTAACATTTTTGCATTTTGTAACAGCTGGCATTGAATTTTTTTTTTGAATTTTCCCTTATTAACGCGTTTTCGTTTTTATTTACGATTTTGTAATCTATTATCTTAGTACTAGCTGATGTCCGAGACTTCGTCCGCGTGGATTTAGATGTCTTTTAAATCCCGTAGGGACTCTTTGAATGATCCCAGAAGGATACAAGCTATGCCTGTGCTAAATGACAAAATCCATTGAGCGCTTGAACCGTGACAATTTAGCAGACATACAGATATTGTTTTTTTTGCATTAGCTTATACTAGAAAGACAAATAATATAATCTTTACGTTCTTATTCTTAAGGTTCTTTATGTAATTGCGAAGTAGGTCTTCTCAATTGACATGCATAATAGGTACATATCAGAGCCTCTTGAGTATACAATTACTATTATGCGATTACGTCTCATTCAAGTATATCGTAATTAAATAGATAATAATTATTATCTAATTATTATTATACAACATGTAAAAATTTAAAAGGCTTTAAAAAAACAGAGCCGTCTCCGCTTTCAAACCGCATTTATTCGTTGCGTCCGATGCTGCCAACTCGTGCTGTTGAGGTCATACATAATATTCTCAGTAGTAACTAAAAATAAGTTGTGTCCAACCTGTGCGCCTTCAAGAACTCCAGGGATTTCTATTCTTCAAAAAATTAGACCTTGACTGCTGGTAGTAGGTAGTAGTACACCTGGTAGTATCTAAGCGATAATGCAGTCTAATACTTAAGCGTGCTAACCTAAAAGGGGTATGGCAGTTTTTTTAACCCGTAGCTTAGTCGGTTTCTACGCGGCATCGTGTCAGAACGCTACAACCGCTTGGCGGCACATTTTTTCCGGTAGGGTTCCTAGCCACACCAGACCAGACAAGAGACAATTAAGAAATTATCATCATCATCATCATCATGATCAACCCATTACCGGCTCACTACAGAGCACGGGTCTCCTCTCAGACTGAGAAGGGTTTTGGCCATAGTCTACCACGCTGGCCAAGCGGAATGGCAGACTTCACATACCTTTGAGAACGTTATGGAGAACTCTCAGGCGTGCAGGTTTCCTCACGATGTTTTCCTTCACCGTTAAAGCAAGTGATATTTAAATACTTAAAAACGCACATAACTCCGAAAAGTTAGAGGTGCGTGCCCGGGATCGAACCCACGACCTCCGATTAGAAGTCGGTCGTCCTAACCACTAGGCTATCACAGCTTTATCTTATCTAGAAATTATCAGTTAGTATTAATAGTAGGCGGGTATTGATTCCGGGATCTCCCACTTATAAGACCACAGCGCTCACCACTGCGTCGTCGGAGGTCGTCGGAGCTGCCTCTTAACTAAGACCGTACGCACACACTTTTGTTATTTCATATTTTATCCGATACAAAAGTGCTAATTAAATGCTCATGTAAATAGAGACACTGTTATATAACCCGCCGTGACTGGTGAAGGCAGTGGGAACAATGATTGATGTACACGCACGTAGGTTGCTGGTAAAAACATTTTCAAACAAAACTTAATAGTGACAAGGTCAACAATTCAATATCTAAAGCGTTAACTTACTCACTTATCTATACAAAATTAATGTTTCCCTCTCCCTGTCAAACTGACAGATCTATTGGCGATATAGAGTAAGTTGAGTGCTGCTAGGCAGCTAGACATGTGGAAGCGCGAAAATATTGAGGTATTGCCGCCTCCCACATGCAAAATTAAACCTCCGTTTCGGGAGATCTGAGTTCGATCCGCGGCACGCACCTCTAACTTTTCGGAGTTATGTGTGTTTTAAGCAATTAAGTAGATAATTATCATTTGCTATGACGGTGAAGGAAAACATCGTGAGGGAACCCGCATGCTTGAGATCCATGTCCTCAAAGGCGTGTGAAATTTACTAATCCGCACTTGGGCTACGAGTTACGACCTAAACCGTTCTCATTCTGAGAGGAGACCCGTGCTCTGTAGTAGAAGGGTAATGTTTCGACAGTGATGATGATGACTTGTGACTATGACTTCAATAAATTCATGATCATGAATTGTCGAAACTAACTATATGTTACTTCAGTATGTACCTATTTTACAGAAGTATGAAAAATTAAAATAAAATAGGATATCATGATCCCAAATGTCGATTACATTTCGAACACTTTCGCTTGTTACTAACTCATGAATACTTATTAACAATGCCGTCTGTGCGTCCGCGTCGTTCCGTTACGGGTTTCATCACTGCGCGAAGCGGAACAATCAAACCTTGTTTTATTATATCGCCTATTAATTGATATAAAGGCACTTGGCAATTTATACTTTTTTTTATTAATCTACAAGTTAGCCTTTGACTGCGATCTCACCTGATGGAATCACGATGCAGTCGATGGAAGCGGACGAAGAGTTGGCAGTTTTTCGGTTTCTACGCGGAATCGTACCGGAACGCTAAATCACTTGGTGACTCGGTTTTGTGGTAGCTAGGTAGGGTGGTAACTAACGTTACAAAAGCTTTCACATCGTCAAGTCAATGCGAACCAGTGCAGTGGTAGGTTCGGAATGCCGAGAAGAATCAGCAAGAAACTCGGCGGTTGCTGTTTAAAAAAATAATCAAATTCAAATAACGACACTCTGTAGGTAATAATTAAATACCGGTCTTGCGCATTGATGCATGGAGCAAGTCAAATAGGTACGCGCTTTTTTATCTTGCAAATTATAATAATCTTCAATTATGGTACCTATTTAGTAGATATATAATATAATTATGCTTTTTTGAACTGGCCCTTCATTTAACTATGAGTTCTGTATAGACTATACAGATATCCTTGAAAGCTCTATCTGCGAGTAACTGCACCTAATTTCAATTCCCAATCCACATTTCCAGCGTCAATAATTATAAATTGATCTCAAACCATTGACTTATATATTACTTCGTATGGACCGGGTCATTGAACAAAAAAAATGTCGCCGACTCAACGGTGCTAAAATGTGTATGGAGCACCAATGCGAACTCATTGACGTCTGGACTTCAAACGCAAGCAGACGTTGCTTTGCATTGCAAAAATGCCGAGTTGTGTCGTAAAAAAGTGTACTAATTCCGATAAAAAGGTGACTAAAAAAAAGGATGGAATATCTTTTTTTCGGTAAGCAATATAAAATTATGTATTACATATAGTTTTAACATTTAATAAATTTCTAATAAATATTATAATTACCGTTTACAATTGACTAACCGGCCATGTTCACTTAGTATGTATATAAATTATGAACGCACTTAAGTCGCGTAGTTTTAATTTGGCCGTATTACATGCGGCCACACGAGGTAACATTGTAATGTCGGTACATCGGGATTTTGATTTGATTTCATGGAAATAAATTTCAAACTGCATTACATTATGATATTGGGATTACCGACTTATATTTATTAATGTCGCAAAAGAAAACGAATAAATATATCTGCTAAATCTATATCTATCTATATATATAAAAATGAATCCCTATTTTCCTTGGTCACGGCATCACGCGTGAAAGGCTGGACTGATTCTGATGAAATGTTTTGTGTGTATTTGAGTTGGTGTAGGTATGGTTTAAATTTACAATTAGACCTGGTAGGTGGCGCTGCAGTCGGGGTTTAGGATTTTTATTTTATTATGGACAAATTTTGATTAAATTTCTTATGTGGGTTTCGGTTGGTTCCTGGGGAGTTTAGATTCACAATAATTGGACCCGATAGGTGGCGCTGCAATCGCTTTCTAGGTTCAGTGCAGGATAACGTCTGCCGGGTCCACCAGTAAAATATAAAGGCTTTGTCCTAACTGACTGACAAATAACGTACCTACAGCCCAAACAGCTGGACGTTCTAGACTTGGGAGAACATAATATTCCTTGAGTACCCTAGAAACTTACTAAGAAAGGATTTATGAAAACTCCACTCCTAAGAGGGTTAAAATGTGAAGGAACGTTTCTATGAAAGTCTGTCAATTTCAAGTTTTATCCATCAAAATTCGAACTTGGGCATTCGATTAGAAATAAATCAGTTCAGGATTTTTGAAAATTCGGGATAGAAGTTAGGGGATAAAATATCGTAAATCCACGTAAATAAAGGGAATCGTTTAGTTATTAATATGTGTTTATAATACATATTATATAATAAGAGTCGTTATTATGGTTTTTTTTTTTAATTCCCAGATTGCCCGCAGAGCCTAACAGAAGAGAAATATGGTGTCGTTTGCTAAGAAAGCAACGGGACGATCCATATTTTAAAGCAAACAACTCCCATAGAATTTGTTCAGTGTTGATAAATAAAGATATTTTAATATTAGTTTAATTTAGTTTTAATATTAAACCTTATCCTGCTTCTGTAATGATGATGTTTACAATATATCTTTTTTTATACAAATTTCTTGATTTTTATTTTCTTAAATGTTCCTCTATAATACAATGTCCATTAGCATTCTCCAAAACTCCACCAAATGTACCTACTTACTCATAAAAAGGAAAATCTACGATCTACGATTTTATTATATGTAAATATATACTACTTACTATAATTTAAAATGCGAAAAGTAAATTTAAAACATTTAACTTTCTAAAGGCTTTTGTTTACACAAAATGTCAATTGTACATAAATCTCTAAGCTAAAATAACGTCATAAAGTAGTCAGGTCCAAAGGCCACCTATCATAGAAATAATAATTATAGCCGTTCTTACAAGGTTACGTCGATTATCGAGTAACTTATTGACGTCCGTGCAGTGTTCCCACTTTTAGATATTTTGCACTATTTTAGGGTGAAACTAATGATATTAGGTAGGGCTTTAGGGGTTCATGTTGACAGGGATTAAGGATAATTTGGAGTAAAATCGAACGTTAATTTCCGGGGCGCAAACTACCTCTGTACAAAATTTCGTATAAATCGGTTAAACGGATGGACTTTTAAGAATCCCGTGGGAACTTTTTAATTTTCCGGGATAAAATGTAGCCTATGTCCGTTCCCGGGATTCAAGCTAATTTTGTACCTTTCATCAAAATCGGTTAAACTGTTGGGCCGAGAAAAGCTAGCAGAGATACACACTTTCGCATTTATAATATTAGTATGGATTAGGAGCATTAAATAACGCTATTTTAATTTTTTTTACGATACTTTAGGGAGTACGTATTTCTCATACAAATATTATAAACAATTACGTAAAATTATTACTTGCTAAATGCATGGTATTTCTACAGGTTCTAAGGTAAAACCAAAATCGTAAGTGGAAACACAGGTTCCGTGGTAGTTCATTGGTGTCTCATAGATGGCGCTGATGTATTGGTTTCTAAATCGTGAAAAATTTTGTTCGCACGACCATATCTTGTTATTTACATCAATGTCTCAAACTAATTTTGAGAATTAATGTCGCAACCGGCCGCGCCGTTCAAGCCACTCCTCTAAGCACCTTGTATTATAAATTTGGATTACATAAATATTAATTGTATACCATTTGTTCCGTTTAAAGGACTTGACAAAAACTAATATTTACCGTAGGTACATATTGTTAATTTATTTTCAGCAATTAGGTACCTAATTATGATTCAGTTTTATACAATAATGAAAATCTTGCTAGAACTAGGTTTGGTTAATTGGTAATTAATTGTTTTAATTGTCAATGTAACTTAATACGACCTATTAAAAAATTCTAAATCTGAAACCTGCATAAGTAGTGGTCAGCACTATGAAGGTATAGGTCGACCAGAATCTCATGAAAAATACGGAAATTAAATTCCAAAGTTAGCAACACTACGGTTGCCCTAGCGATAAACAAAGTAACTGAAATTTTTTGTGAAATTGACTTTTTGCATTAACAAAAGTTTTATGTCGAGTAGTTTTTTACCACAGTTTAATATTTCAAATAACTTGAACCGTTTACTAAAATTTGAATTGCCCAAACAAAGTAACTGCACACACTAACCCGGAATATATAAATGCAAAAACCAAGTAAACAACAAGCACAACACAAAAACAATGTAATTGGATGATTACTTTGTTTTTGTATTTAAAATGCAGTTGCTTGATTTTTCGTTTCGTGAAACGATCTCAGGTAAGGTGTTCTGAATGTAATTACTTTGTTTATCACTAGGGCAGCCGAGTTAACCTAGTGTTGCTTACTACAAAATTTAATTTTCCTATTTTCCATGAGATTCTGGTCTACCTATACCTACTCTGTTAATGTACTGAATCAATTATTCTACAAACCTTTACTGACACGATTGTCAAAGACATACGCTTTCCTATCAAAACCAGTTCATTTTCCCTCCATATACAAACCGTGTTCAATGCATTGGACACAGTGTGTTTTAGTTTTTATCACCATGTATTATACAAAGGGGGCATTGAATTCACGTATGTACCTAACTGTGGGGTTGCAAAACTTTGATACATACAAAAAGATCATAGAACGCTTTTTGGTAGAGTCTCTTTGTGCTGTTTGTGATGTTTGCAAAAGGTCCCATAGAGATTTTCGAAAAAAAGTTTTTTTTTTTAATCTATGGCACCATTTTGCAAACATTCTCAGCTGTCGATTAAAAAAGAATCACGCAAATCGGTTCAGAAATCTCGGAGAAATTGGTAAAACAAGAAAATTTACATGGAAAAAATACCTCTGAGCGGGTTGTATGACGTTACACGCTGGAGCGCCGCGGCCGCGCCGCATGAAACGAAATTAGCAACTTTAAAGTTCAATAACTTTTTCAGTTTTAGAGATAATATTTTAATAATTCTTTCAGATTTTTGTTTTATTTAATTTTAATTTTTATAATAAATTTAAAAAAATATATTGGAAACTTGTCCATTCCATAATTTCAAATAACAATGAACCGATTTTGATGATTTTTTCATTATCCTAATCTACATACACTTTCAGGAAGGTTTTAGTTTAGTATAGTACTAGTGTTGCGCTCGGTGCGCGAGCTGCAAGCAGCTCGCGGGCCTTGTAGTCTCTTCAATATTCGTAAAATAAAGAAATGGGAGGCCATACCAAATACCAGAATATTCTGGAGAGTCTCTTGAAAGATAAAAAGAAATATTGGTATCACGTTTCGTATTTTTTCTGAAAGGACACTAATGAGTTCTATGCATGCGTTTAGTGGCAAAAAGATCTATACAAAAATATTCTGGAGAGCCACTTGAAAATTAAAAAGAAATTTTGTATGGACTCGATTTTTTTTTGTTCCCTAGCTATCTTTTTTTTACTGGCTCACCAAAGGGCCTAAGGTCTTGAACATTTTTAGTTTCAGGACCACGCCTCTATGATAGATAGTTTTTGAGGGCCGTTAGGGTACTCTGGTAATTTTTCCACATTCACTACGTTTTGTATTTTTGTGAAAAAAATCTTTTAGTTCTATTTATACGTGTAGTGGGGGGAAAAAGTTTCATACAACAATGTCTAAGAGAGCCTCTTGAAAAGAACCTAAAAAATTTGTATGGAGAAAAAATTTTTTGTTGGGCGGCCATCTTTTTTTTACCAGTTCACATAATGGCCCAAGGTCCTTAATAACATTTGTTTGGGACCATGCCTGTATGACTGGTAGTTTTAGAGGACCCATGAGGTACCCTGATAAATTTTCCACATTCATGACGTTTCATAATTTTCCTGAAGGAAGACCCATAAGTTCTACGTATATAAATAGTAAGGGGAAAAAGTTCAATACAAAAATGTTCTGGAGAGCCTTTTGAAAATTAAAAAAAAAAATTGTATGGTCACGAAATTTTTTTTTGTTTGGTACCTATCTTTTTTTTACTGGCTTACCAAAGGGCCCAAGGTCTTGAACATTTTCAGTTTCAGAACCATGCCTCTATGATTGATAGTTTTTGAGAGCCGTTGGGGTACTCTGGTAAATTTTCCACGTTCATGACGTTTTGATAATTTCTTTGAAGGAAAACTCAAAAGTTCTACACATATAAATAGTAAAAAGAAAAAACTTCCATACAAAAATGTTTAGGAGAGCCTTTTGAAAATTCAAAAAAAAAAATTTGTTGGGCGGCCATCTTTTTTTTACCGGTTCACCAAATTGCCCAAGGTCTTTAACAACATTTGTTTGGGAACATTCCTGTATAACTGGTAGTTTTAGAGGACCCATGAGGTACCCTGGTAATTTTTCCACATTCACTACATTTTGTATTTTTTACGAAAAAAACTTTTGAGTTTTATATATACGTGTAGTAGGGAGAAAAAGTTTCATACAAAAGTGTCCAGGAGAGCCTCTTGAAAAGAACCTAAAAAATTTGTATGGAGAAAAAATTTTTTGTTCGGTGGCCATATTTTTTTTACCGGTTCACCCAATTGCCCAAGGTCCTTAATAACATTTGTTTGGGACCATGCCTGTATAACTGGTAGTTTTAGAGAACCCATGAAGTACCCTGATAAATTTTCCACATTCATGACGTTTCATAATTTTCCTGAAGGAAGACCCATAAGTTCTACGTATATAAATAGTAAGGGGAAAAAGTTCAATACAAAAATGTTCTGGAGAGCCTTTTGAAAATTAAAAAAAAAAATTGTATGGACACGAAATTTTTTTTTGTTTGGTACCTATCTTTTTTTTACTGGCTCACCTAAGGGCCCAAGGTCTTGAACATTTTCAGTTTCAGAACCATGCCTCTATGACTGATAGTTTTTGAGAGCCGTTGGGGTACTCTGGTAAATTTTCCACGTTCATGACGTTTCATAATTTTCCTGAAGGAAGACCCATAAGTTCTACGCATATAAATAGTGAGGGGAAAAAAGTTCCATACAAAATTGTTCTGGAGAGCCTCTTGAAAATTAAGAAATTTTTGTATGGAGACGAAAATTTTTTTTGTTTGGTGGCCATATTTTTTTCACCGGTTCACCCAATTGCCTAAGGTTTTGAACATTTTTTGTTTGGGGATGGTACCTCTCCGACTGATAGTTTTCGAGATCCCTTAGGGTACTCTAGTCAGTTTTCCACGTCCAGCTCTCTCTATAATTTTGTAGACCTAAATTTTTTGAATTCTACACACACGTAAAGTATGGTGAAAAAGTCCCATACAAAATTGTTCAGGAGAGGTGATCAATACGTAACTTCAAGTAGCTTTATATATATAATAATAGTAACACGCTAACTTACTCTTTGTGCATCACCTTAAAGCATTTAGTGACAAAGTGCAGCGAGTATGGAGGTATGGAGGAGATTGTCGCGTTAACAATTAGTGCGTAACAATTACAAAGATTACATCGCGAGCGATTACAGTGCAACACTAACTGGATAAACAAAAAGCTAATTAGGTTCCTTATGTAACGCCCAGACAACAGTACCTATACTGTTTTGTATAATATAAATATTGTATAATAAAAATATATATATGGAGAGGGCTTGGAGAGGGTTTTAATTCAACATTTAGTTGCAGGTACATATGTACTTTACAGTGTTATCGTTATTTATAAGATTGCGATATGTACCTTTTTATGTACGTTCGCGATTATTCAAAAACCAATGAACCGATTTTGATGATTTTTCACTATCGTAATCTATATACTTTCAGGAAAGTTTTAGTGTAGTAGTTATGGTTCTTATTTACGAAATTACACGTTAATGTATTATGTCAACAATATTTAGATTGGTACACCGATTTCTCTGCAAAGATTGCTGGACCGAAGTTGGTTTAATTTTTCTTAAAATATAGCTTGTTGAAGATAAAACTACGAGGTTTTTATAACAACGTAGGTAACTTAGAAACTTCTTAACTTTCTCGGTGCAATACAAAATGTTGACATACCCAGCTTGCGTGAACACAAAGCGCCCATTTATAGTTTTGTTACAGTTGAACGAATTGTAACAGAGTCGGTAACTTGCACTGGGAACACTACAGTTTCTTAATTAAGCAACTATACTTAATTTGATTTAAAAGGACGAATTATATCTGTTTTACTATTACTTCACAGATCTTAATCTATCTTCTATCTATCTACATATAATAAAATCGTAGACTTGCCGTATCTGTACATTTAAGATTTTTGCAAAATAATAACTGGGAGATGTTAGGGATACGTAATAGAACGTAAAAAAGCTATTTTTGGAAATTTTTGTCTGTTTGTCTGACAGTTTGTCTGTTTATCTGTTTGTCTGTGCGCGCATCACGCAAAAACTACTGAATGGATTGAAATGAAATTTGGCATGATTTAAGTTCATAGTACGGAGTAACATGTAAGATACTTTTTACCCCGAAATTCACGGTTCTCTTGGGAGAGGGGATGAAAGTCAAAATGTGTACTTAGCTGTAATTCATTAACACGTGATCCGATTTTATTCATTCTTTTTTGTTAGAAAGGAGATACTTTAAAGATTACCGAGTAATCTTTTAAAGGCTGGATCGATTTTGAGGGGACTTTCACTGGCAGATGTTTACATTTTGATATACCTAAACATCTGTTAGTGAACATAACCGTTTTAGCAAGGTGTGAGCTCTAAGGAACTTAGGAAAAACAGAATGATTCCCACGGAATTTTAAAAATCAATATCCACGCGAAGTCGCGGGTGTCCGCTTGGACACCCGCGACTTCGCGTGGATATTGATTTATATCACTAAGAGTCATAAGTTGGCCTGCATGAAATACGAGCCTATCTATGTTGGATTTATTTGCCGTGACAGAGGCCATCATCATTATCAACCAATTACCGGCCGACGGCCCAATACAGAGCACGGGTCTCCTCGCAGAGTGAGAATGGGTTCAGGCCGTAGTCCACCGCGCTGGCCTAGTGCGGTTTGGTGGACTTCACACGCATTTGAAGAACATCATAGAGAACTCTCAGGAATGCAGGTTTCCTCACGTTTTCCTTCACAGTTAAAGCAAGTGATGTTAAATTGCTTAAACGCACATTATTCCGAAAAGGGGTGTGCCGGGGATCGAAATCGGCCCCCCTGATAAGCAGGCCGAAGTATTAACCACTAGGCTATCAAGTAGGTACCAATAACTTAATAAGTATGTAAACTGTGAAAAATTGGCTACCTATTATACTAAAGCTGTACAGATGAATGGAAAGACAGAAAGTTTAGGCTCAGTAATAGGGTTTCGTTTGACAACTTTGGGTACGAGTACTTAAAAAAACTTAGGTAACTTAAAAAACAAAATAAATGTTAAAAAGCGTCTTGTGCTCAAAGATCAAGTCAACAAAGATCTTCATTGATTACACACAGTTTTTCTCTGCATTACATGTTAGCATGCCGCATAACGTTAGTCTAACTCTAATGTAATGATTGTCATTAAGATGATCTTTTGCCATGAAATTACAAGAAGCCCGTCATATTTTTTGCCATGCGTGCAAACACACAGGGTCGATAGGTATAATGAAAATGGCTGAGGCGAACGGGTGCGAGGTGTAATTGGACTATTATCTAGATGTTAGTGCATTTGCGAATAAAATATTCATATAGTAATATTACGAAGGTTTGCATACCTATTTCTACATGAATCATTTAGTTATTTGTATAGGTAGTTTATTTTTAATACCTGGGATTTTAAAATGAGTCGTATTAGCTGCGAGGTAGGGCCCAAGCAGCCGGTTCAAAGATGGCAGGACCAATCATTATAATTAATTAATTATATACTTAATATAATTTCCTTCCCTGTAAGTATATAATTAACTAGTGTTGCGCTCGGTGCGCGAGCTGCAAGCAGCTCGCGTGCCTTGTAGTCTCTTCAATATTCGTAAAATAAAGAAATTGGAGGCCATACCAAATACCAGAATATTCTGGAGAGTCTCTTGAAAGATAGGAAGAAATATTGGTATCACGTTTCGTATCTTTTCTGAAAAAACACTAATCAGTTCTATGCATGCGTTTAGTGGAAAAAAAAGGATCTATAAAAAAATGTTCTGGAGAGCCACTTGAAAATTAAAAAGAAATTTTGTATGGACACGAATTTTTTTGTTCCGTAGCTATCTTTTTTTTACTGGCTCACCAAAGGGCCTAAGGTCTTGAACATTTTTAGTTTCAGGACCATGCCTCTATGATTGATAGTTTTGAGGGCCGTTAGAGTACTCTGGTAATTTTTCCACATTCACTACGTTTTGTGATTTTTGTGAAAAAAAATCTTTAAGTTCTATTTATAAGTGTAGTAGGGGGAAAATTTTTCATACAAAAATGTCTAAGAGAGACTCTTGAAAAGAACCCAAAAAATTTGTATGGAGAGAATTTTTTTTGTTCGACGGTCATCTTTTTTTTGCCGGTTCACCCAATGGCCCAAGGTCTTTAATAACATTTGTTTGGAACCATGTCTGTATGATTGGTAGTTTTGGAAGACCCATAGGGTACTCTGGTAAATTTTCCACATTCATGACGTTTCATAATTTTCCTGAAGGAAGACCCATAAGTTCTACGCACATAAATAGTGAAGGGAAAAAGTTCCATACAAAATTGTTCTGGAGAGCCTCTTGAAAAAAAACCCAAAAAATTTGTATGGAGAAAATTTTTTTTGTTCGGCGGCCATCTTTTTTTTACCGGTTCACCCAATGGCCCAAGGTCTTTAATAACATTTGTTTGGGATTATGTCTGTATGATTGGTAGTTTTGGAAGACCCATAGGGTACTCTGGTAAATTTTCCACATTCATGACGTTTCATAATTTTCCTGAAGGAAGACCCATAAGTTCTACGCACATAAATAGTGAAGGGAAAAAGTTCCATACAAAATTGTTCTGGAGAGCCTCTTGAAAAGAACCCAAAAAATTTGTATGGAGGAATTTTTTTTTTGTTCGGCGGCCATCTTTTTTTTACCGGTTCACCCAATAGCCCAAGGTCTTTAATAACATTTGTTTGGGACCATGTCTGTATGACTGGTAGTTTTGGAGGACCCATGAGGTACTCTGGTAAATATTCCACATTCATAACGTTTCGTATTTTTCCTGAAAGGACACTCATGAGCTCTATGCATGCGTTTAGTGTGGTAAAAAAAGTTACATACAAAATGTTCTGGAGAGCCTCTTGAAAATTAAAAAAAAAATTTGTATGGACGCGAAAATTTTTTTTGTTCGGTGCCTATCTTTTTTTTACTGGCTCACCAAAGGGCCCAAGGTTTTGAACATTTTCAGTTTCAGGACCATGTCTCTATGACTGATAGTTTTTGAGAGCCTATGGGGTACTCTGGTAAATTTTCCACATTCATGACGTTTCATATTTTTCCTGAAGGAAGACCCATAAGTTCTACGCATATAAATAGTGAGGCGAAAAAAGTTCCATACAAAATTGTTCTGGAGAGCCTCTTGAAAATTAGCAAAATTTTTGTATGGAGACGAAATTTTTTTTTGTTTGGTGGCCATATTTTTTTCACCGGTTCACCCAATGGCCCAAGGTTTTGAACATTTTTTGTTTCGAGACGGTACCTTTCCGACTGATAGTTTTCGAGATCCCTTAGGGCACCCTAGTCAGTTTTCCACGTTCAGCTCTCTCTATAATTTTGTAGACCTTATATTTTTGAATTTTACACACATGAAAATTATGGTGAAAAAGTCCCATACAAAATTGTTCAGGAGAGGTGATCAGTACCTGACTTCAAGTAGCTTTATATATATAATAATGTAATTATCGGTCGGTTCTATCTCGATGCCTTCTTAAGAATAATTAGGTAATTATCATAATTATAATTACCTATTGACAACGTAATAAGTAATGTGAATTATCCCTTATTTAGCAAATCGGCGCATCTTCAAGATCACTATTAACTTGAAGAAATATGACCTTATTATATTTAAGGCCGCTCCTTTGTTTTGGAATATGGCATTGTATTGAAACTTGCGGTTTTAATTCCGTAATACCTAACAATTTCCTTTTTGCACACCAGTTAGATCTATCGACATTTTATTAGATCTTTTAGCAGTTAGATCGCTAAAAAGCGATGTCTTCTAAGTACCTAAGTAGGTATATATTTTTTTTAAGAAAAGGTAATATGTTTACAAATATGACTATTCAGTCTCTTTAGCTTTCTTTTGGCCTACAGTCATACCTAACGGCAAGCAATGATGAGGCGCGCTAGCTTAGAAAATGCCTATTCACTCTTGCTTTAAAAAGACACAAGTTATACTCGTACGTGGTTATATTGCATTAGGTATGCTTTCAAAAGGTTTTCAGCGCCTTGGAAGGGACTTTCGTCAAAGAGAGGTAGCAAAAGACAACTTTGTCATAATATTATAGTCACATTGTAAGCTTACAATCGGGCGTTAATCTCACATACTTATTGTCGTGCTATCGGCCACATCTCGCATCGGCTCTTTGTTGGGGTTTAATTGCAATTTAATTACAATCGGACACAAAGGCGTCGGGATGTGTAATTTTTGCGCATATTTATGTATGCAAAATTTGCTTTGTCTTCATGAGTTATTGGGCAGGAAGGCAAGGAATTATTGTTGTTGATTTTTTGTTACATTTGTTATGACAAACGATTAACATAATATAAGGACAGCTCCAAACGTTGGCTTCAACCAACAATTCTCAACGTGCACCGATGTTATTTTTTTAAAACAGGAACGTAGTCTAGATCACTTTACGTACCGATATATCCTCTACTTAGCTGTGAAAGTCGCATCAGAATCGATTCAGCTATTCCGAAGACTAAGAAGACAAACAGAGAGCCAGACAGACAAAACTAGTGTTTTTGTTGTGTTGTGCTATTGTTCAAATAATAGTAGGTAATTATTAAGATAAACAACCAATAATATTAATAACTAGAGGCCGTTACTTTGCAATCACAGATTAACTTTATCTATTTTTATAGATATATATAGATGCGAAAGTGTGTGTGTCTGTCTGACATTCTCACGGCTCATAAGAGACATAGTTTGAGTCGGAGTCGTGCATAGGATAGGTACTTACATGCTGTAGGTATCCCAGGATACCGTATCCTGGAAAATCAAAGAGCACCCCGGAATTTTTAAGAAACCTAAATTCACGCGAATGAAGTCGCCGGCATTTTATCCATCGTGAATATTGGAAATCTGTCTTGCGGACCTTCTATCGATATTCAAATCGCGTTTCCCACCCGCGATACCATCTGTTCGAAGCGTGACGGATTATGAATAGGTGTCACAATGTTCCTTCAATTCAATTGTCAAGGTAAGCCATTGCATCTGACATTATGATCGCTATTGTGCACGGAATTTGCACTTTACTTACCAGATATAGGTCTACATATACCTAGTAGGTACCTACATGCTGGCTAAAACACAGTTTTAACTTTTTCAGCCGTCAACGTTCTTAAGAGGCCGGTACCCGGATTCGTAATTTTTTACGAACTTTTGAACACCATAGTGCTTTAGATATAATGATTACTTTAAAAAAAATTATCAAATATTAAAGATCAATCCTTTTTTAATGGAATGTTGGGAATAAAATATTAATTTTATTAAAAAATATTATTCAAATCTTAATTCTTGCGGAAGACGTTTACTGATTTTACGCTTTTGAGTGAAACTTTCGTCACACATATAAGTACTAAAAATTGTAGAAAGCGACTGAAAAAAAATACTAATATTATGAACACACCCTCAAAATTGGAATGTTGGAATTAGTTTTTCTATGTCTTATACAAAATTAGTAAATAAAAAATAAAAACCGCACGTACGATTTATGAAAATTTAAGCATTAGATTAACCCCAATTTCTTTGATTTATCGCAATTTCACTAATAAAAAAAATATATAGCACGAAAGTTTAGGATTCATTTAGCTATAATTGTAAAAAAAAAATAATCCAGAAACTATTTATATGACCACAAATAATTGTCAAAGTATCCTAAAATTTACAAATAAAATGGCACAGCAGACAGTACGAATGCCATACCGAGCTTAGCGCTCTTCGAGGGAGGACGTGTTGTTGCCCGACGCAGCTCACGCACACATGCAAAGCTGTGTAATGACTTGTCGTAAAAGTTACGTAAAAGTTATAGCGCAACCGACTCAGTTTGATGATTTGTGCATAGGTTTTATTTCATTAGTGGTCCGATCTGATCAATGCTGAGCTAATACATAGCTAATGCTATGTTTTGGTATAAGTATGTGTTGATATATGTATATATTGAAATGAAATATTTTTTGTATGACATAATGTTAAAATCTCATACTCGAAGTTCTTTTGGGACGAAAGAGGGGTTAATAGGGATGAGAATGAGGTGAATAGGAACGACTTATGGGTGAATAGGAACAGTTTTTTTAGAACAAACTGTTACCAAAACTTAAAAAAGTCGACGCCATTTTGAAATTCTTTGTTAATTGACCGATTTCATTCAAAATCGATATTTAGAGCTCCCTGGGATCACAAAACAGGAAACTGTTACCAAAACTTTAAAAAGTCGACGCCATTTTGAAATTCTTTGTTAATTGACCGATTTCATTCAAAATCGATATTTAGAGCTCCCTGGGATCACAAAACAGGAAACTGTTACCAAAATTTAAAAAAGTCGGCGCCATTTTGAAATTCTTTGTTAATAGACCGATTTCGTTCAAAATCAATATCTGAGGATCCCTAGGATCACAAAACAGGAAACTGTTACCAAAACTTAAAAAGTCGACGCCATTTTGAAATTCTTTGTTAATTGACCAATTTCATTCAAAATCGATATTTAGAGCTCCCTGGGATCACAAAACAGGAAACTGTTACCAAAACTTAAAAAAGTCAACGCCATTTTGAAATTCTTTGTTAATTGACCGATTTCATTCAAAATCGATATTTAGAGCTCCCTGGGATCACAAAACAGGAAACTGTTACCAAAATTTAAAAAAGTCGGCGCCATTTTGGAATTCTTTGTTAATTGACCGATTTCGTTCAAAATCAATATCTGAGGATCCCTAGGATCACAAAACAGGAAACTGTTACCAAAACTTAAAAAAGTCAACGCCATTTTGAAATTCTTTGTTAATTTACCGATTTCATTCAAAATCGATATTTAGAGCTCCCTGGGATCACAAAACAGGAAACTGTTACCAAAACTTAAAAAAGTCGACGCCATTTTGAAATTCTTTGTTAATTGACCAATTTCATTCAAAATCGATATTTAGAGCTCCCTGTTTAAAATACCTTAATGTTTAAATAAATATTTCTTTTACATCTTGTATTTTCTCGCTATTGAAGTGAAAAGTTGTATGTATCATGCGATAGCAAAGTCAATCACAACAAAAACAAAATTTGCCATTTTGTTGAACAAATAACTATTGTTTATTAAATTGTATCCTCCTGTGCCAACCCTACCAGAATAGGTATAAATTTTGCTCGCTTCTTAGAAGCTTTGACTCTGTTCCGTTTCTCCTCTGTGACACAATAACGTCAGAATAAAATGGACCTAAAATTCAGTACCACTGATTTTAATTGTTTAGAGTGTTGGCTGTTGATGAACTTGAGCTTTAAAACAAGGCAGTTAAGGTTCATTTTACTTTAACGATAAAGTTTGTGTCAGTCCGATTCTATCAGAGATGCAAAATCTCATCATAAGTACCATATTGAACACATTTCTCTTTCAAAAACCCGAAAACTATAGCTATAGGTAGATTACTATAGCAAAGTTTCTTGAAAGTAGGTATAAAGGTTGGAAAAGGGAGCGGGGAACGGGAACCGGGAATCCACGATTCCCTCAGGATTTGTGAAAAATCGAAATTCACGCGGGCGAAGCCGCGGGCAAAAGCTAGTATATTATATAATATTGAATATTTTTTTTAATCTTGAATGTCTATTTTAATCGGACTACATAGAGGGAGATAAGTTATCTCACAACTAAATTTAATTAAGTGAAAACAGTTAGGGCCTGTTTCACCACCTTCGGATAAGTGTCAGATAGCATATTCACAAGTTTTGTCTTAGTCACTTGACATAAAGTAAGAAAGTGACAAAACTTACGTTTAGTCTATTCGACACTTATCAGAAGGTGATGAAACAGGCCCTTACATACCTAAATTTTAGATAGTAATGTCTTTAATAATAAACACATAAAATAGTGTTCTATGAAAAATAAATTATTTTCCAGGATAAAAAATAGCCTTTGTCCACCTTCGGGATGTAAGCCATATGTGTACTAAATTGCATCAAAATTGGCTAAACGAAAATGTGTAAATCCTGGGCGAGTCAACTAGTTCAAGAAAAAAGAATATAATAAAAACATCACGGTTTGAACACGAACAAATATTAGTTTAGCACCTACTCATCAAGTCTTTGGTAATAAAATATTATGGGTACTCGGGCCATTCTTGACAATAAATAAAAATTCGGTTACAAGAAGCAAATACGAATACAACAAGTGTTCCTGCAAGAATTGAGCACGTACAAATTTTATTTATGACCTAAGATTAGCAACTGCATAGTAGATAATTGCACACCTGAGAGAACTTCTTTATCAAAACAACCTATATACCTGAAATAACCAGATTAATCTATTGACCAATATAATAAGCATTGATCGTATAGTCTTTTGTTTCGTTGCAGCGTGATTGAAGGAGAAACCAGCAAACCAATAAACTAATAAACAAACACACTTTCGCATTATAATATGGGTAGTGATATAGCTGTATTTAATTCTTACAGATGTTATCTGTAAGTATAAACGATTACACAACATCTTGATAATAATTATATACTTACCTAAATCGAACATTAAAAAAAAGCAAATATATAATAATAAAATATACTAAGATCTAAAATCCAAACAAAAACATTTCATGTGAATAATAAGGCCAACTTCCTATCAAAAAGTTTCGGCCATTAAAAGTACTGATATCAAAAATTATGACCAAGTCCTTTGCTAGGCTCGATAAATGAAACCATACAGTTTTAGAAGGTATATCTTCTTCGATCACCCTCAAGCTGTCATACCATTCCTAATGATCCTGTTAAAATATTTTTAAATAATTTATGTCTTACTAATAACACTATAATATGAAGCTCATTTGGGACTGAGAATAGTTTTATTGTTTTCAACTTGACAACATTTTTGTACTCCTTTGAATTTATTTAATTTAAAAAATGTTGCCAAGTTGAAAACAATAAAACTATTCTCAGTCCCAAATGAGCTTCATATTATAGTGTTATTAGTAAGACATAAATTATTTAAAAATATTTTAACATTAAAGTTAATGCAATAAGTATAATGAAGTTGTGATGGCTTATAATCGAGTCTTTTTTCTCTCTTACGCTTCAGTGTAATTAGGAATAGAACCCTATCACATTTTACGGTCTGATTAGATGTGGTTTAATCTCCAATACATAGTCTAAAACACAGTCGCTTTCTCTGTTCTAATTGGGTGAATTTTTATTTTGTTCGTCTATCTGTCAAAATCACAGATAACAGAAACTCCACTCCAGAGTATTTCCACTCAGTGGTCAGTTTCAGAACTTAGAACCATACGGCTTAACTAAGAGAAGATTTTGAGTATTTGACTCTCATTAAGTTTAATGAATAGTATTAGATATTAGTGATACCTAGTAGCCGGAATCAACAGGACACCAAAGTCTCCTCCAAACCTCCAAAGTCAGCCACCCATCCATTTCCTGACTTGGGTCAAGGTTGCTTATCAAAATTATTAAGAAAATCGCGCTTCTGGTTTTATTGGCAAAGACGAATCTCAAACTACTGGAAGGAACGGGCTTAGGCACACAGATAGCTATTAATGTGGCGTACAACATCCGCAAAGAAAGGATTTTTGAAAATTCAACCCCTTAGGGGGTAACATAGGGGTTTGAAATTTGTGTAGTCCACGCCGACGAAGTCGCGCCCGCGACTTCGATAAAAAAATATACCTCTTGGCGTTTTATTATTTACCTACACTTTACTTTTTATTAGAACTCAAGACCAGTAAGATTGACCCCTTGCTAGAAAACTTAAAAAGTCACATCTCCCTAAATAGTGCACCGATTTCAATGAAACAAGAACCATATATAGCTTCGAATAAAGTAAAATACATTTATTAAAACAAAATGAAAATTTGTTCAGTATTTTTTGTGTGATGTGGGAACAGACAGATTTTTATATATCTTTGAATTGGTCAGTGTCTGATGCAACTTTTGGACATTTTTCGATTTTTTCCTTCATATACACACTAAGACTCATCTTCTTACCAAATTTCAACATTCCACATACACGGGAAGTGCGTCATAATTTTGATCAGTCAGTGAGTAGGTCTTGTTTTATGTGATTTTCAAACCTCTGTATCTCAGAAACGGTTCAACTTGAAAATTTGAAACTTTCAATTTATCATCACATCCACGAGTTTAACTTATATTTCAAATTTCGTAGGATTACTATCCCGCTAACCAGAGTTATGAGGGGGGTCAAAACAGCTCGAAATGGATCGTGTAAATAACACACTCATGCGACAAGGCCGGAGGAACTTGGCCTGGCGCACTTCGTGCGCCTAGATTTTATTTTATTAGCGCGTTGAATTTGGAACGCAAAGTATCAATATAGGTTAGTCCGACCGCTTTTAAGTATACCATGTCTTTGTGTAAGTGCAGCTTACGGTGCCATTGTGAGGTACACGCACACATTTAAAACTCGGGCCGAAACTCGTTAGCTCGGCTCGGAATACGGCCTCTTAAATATTAAGTACAAATGTTAAAATGAAAGGAAATAAATAATTTCAATTTCAATTTCAATTTCAACCTACATGCTTTCATTAGAGGAACCTACGAATAAGTATAAGATAAATGTTTCACCCGCCCCGGCTTCGCACGGGTAGTACCTAATTACCCGCTACTTTCCCACCCTACATTGTTTTGGTAATCTCAAAGGGATTAGGCAGCGTTTTCGATGAAAGCTCCCAGGCGAGGCGGCTTGACTTTGACCAATTTAGACTAAAACCACAGACTAAAACTGACAAATTATACACGTAAACCTTCCCCATGAATCACTCTGTCTATTGATGAAAACGGCATGAAAATTAGTTCAGTAGTGTGTGAGTTTAACGTGAACAGACAGACAGACGCGGCTGGGGACTTTGTTTTATAATAATATCTAGTGATAACACAACGGTACATTCATCTGGAGGTTCGCAGGAGTATGCCAAATTAGTTTCGTAGAAACCGTCAACGCCAAGACGACGCCGTCCTCCAAAATGGAACACTAAACCATTAGACACCAATATGGCGATTGGCGTTATTCAAGGGGAGGATCAAGAAATTCCTCAAAAGCCGGCAACGCATAAGTGGTTCCTCTGGTACTGCTAATATTCATGGGTGGCGGTAATCACTTCAGGTGATTTGCCTGCTCGTTTGCCTGCAATTTTTATAAAAAAAAAAAACTAGTTCAGCCTTAGAATAAATAGGTAAAGAAAGGCAGTCGTCGACGCGGCGATAAGCCGTTTTTAACGGGCCTTAAAAGGCTCGATACGTCTATCGTCGCGTCAGTGCTCAAGGTACTCATGCGCTTGTGTGCGTGTCGGCAAATGTAATTACAGGGCACACATGGGTTGGTTTATAGCTTACGTTTCGAGCGGAAATTTGTTAGAAACTTCCATTCTAAGCGTAATAGTTCGATGAGTTCAGCATGGCGTGAAAAAACCAGCTGTAACTGTCGGGAGGTGAGGGAGATCCACCTCCTCCTAACCTGAGCTCCGCTCACAGCGCGCCCGGCAGGCGGCAGGCAGAGGCGCACGCCGCCCGTAGTACGACTAGCGCTGCGTTTGCTCTTTTATGACTCTGGATAGATTTGAAGCTACTCATACTCTCTCCATTGCTGAATGACTTTAAGCTTTCATATTATGAAACCACAGCAAGTCAGAGCTACCCACGGTTACTTACCATGTCTAGGAGAGCCGTATATATAGTCATTCATCACTATAAAGATTCGTAACAAATCTTCCGAATTAGATACATCTCATAACAGTCTCATCTTGCAACCGTATCAAAAACGTTGATCGATCGAACGCAATTCGGTAATGATCCAGCAGCGAGAAGAGTAAATTATCCGCGAAACGATTCGTTTACACTGTGCCGTTACGTAAAACCAGACCGCGCGTATCCGAACACTTTCATTGTTTCACAGAAGCTGCGGGATCTATTGGCTCATCTGCAAACGTTCTTATTTTGCGTAATTCAAAATGAAATATCCACAAGTATAAATTAAAAATTTAAAAACCCCCGACATTCGCCATTTTGTGGTGGCGGCCATCTTGGATTTGCAATAGTGCTATTCTACTAGTCAAGCCCTTTCATTTGATACCCATATTAAGGGAGTTGTGAAAAAATATGTAATCCGCCATTTTGTAGCGGCGGCCATCTTGGATCGATTTTCATAGCTAACAATACTCTCGACTAATTCACCTTTCAAACAAAAAAAACCGCATTCAAATCGGTCCACCCGTTTAAGCGCTACAGGGGAACACAGACACACACACAGACACGTCAAACTTATAACACCCCGTCGTGTTTGCGTCGAGGCTTAAAAACTTATCATTGAAAACGAAAAAAAAAAACCGTTTCAAACTTAATATAGGAAGAAGGAAGTTCCCAAGTTTAAGATAAGCTGGTAATACAAATACGGAACAAGACGAGATAATCATAAGCAGTTTTGATGTCTGTGTAGCACTGGATAATGGCGTGTGGTGTAAAACATAGATTACAGCGTTTTACTGATAACTTCTAGAAGCTACAGCTAAAGAACTTCATGATCAAATACATACATAGGAGTTGTGTCAGTTAAACCTCTCCGAAAATACCTTCAATTTATTTTTATTGCGTGACAAATTAGGTTTAGTAGTAAGTTAGGTTTTTAGGACTACGATCCCACTTGTGATTTATTTGGAAGGAGCGTGGCAGTTTAATTGATACCGATTTAAAATAATTAATAAATCGGTATCAATCAGTAGGTAATTCGCAACATTGCGCTTGGCGGTTCGTTTTTGCCAGTAGGGTGTTGCTCGGATTTGGGTTGAATCACCTCTATACTGTGCACAATATACAAATCGCAATATGTTACATCAAATTTCTTCGAATCTCTCCCTTCCTCCTATGTGACAATGGACGTCATCATTTACCACAGCTTGCAATCGTAATCATGAAAGACACTGGCTATCAATAAGTGTTTAAACGGAACGGACAGCTTTGAATGCAATTCAAAGCTGTCCGTTCCGTTTAAACACTAGTAGTATACTGCAAAATTGCAATTCGAACGCAATTCAATTACAGTTGGCATAACTGTTGCTCAGTCCGCGTGTCAGTTGGCGTTCAATTCTAGTTCTATACCGGACCCTTAGAAATAACTTTGTAATAGTCACAAACTATAACCATCGATTACTGTATTATTGTCATGATAAAATGGTCTTTTAATCTTCCAAAAATCGACTTGCTCAGTTTTCAGACCATTCCATTCTCATAACTCGCAATCTTATAACTTGGTCCAAACATCAGATTCGATTAGGCACGAGAATCCGTGTGAAAAATGCCCATTGTCGAAAAGTGTCGAGGCTGTTTTCTCGTCGGCGGGCGATAATAACCGGTAGAACAATAGTTTATTGCCTGCAATTCGAATCGGTCGACGAGGTTAATGCCTGAGGTTCATTTTCCATGCTATTGGAACATACCATGCTATGGTGTTACGTACCTTCATACCATTATAAAACAGTTTGAGTTCAAGGGCTGAATCAATGTTCAATGCACTAGATAAGTATATAGCGATAGGTATAGAAGACGGCTGGTCTTAGCCGACACACAGCTGCTTAAAGAACATAATTGGGGAAGCGTTCCTCCCTGCACCATACCCAGACAAAAAGGCAATGCCTTGATGCTCCATCTTAACCAAGGTCAAATGAAGAAGACCCCGCTGTGAAGTTCGAACAATACGGAACAGATTGCATCAAGCAACATGCACTTGACCACTATTTTGGTACTTTAATTTCAATGTCATTTGGAATGCTGTTTAATTCTTCCTGATAAAGTTCCATAATTATTATATTCTTGCGTCTAGATCTACAGATAAAACATAATATTCATTAATATTTAAACATAATTAGAACCATTAACTAGAATTTAAATAATGTGTATTTAAATTAAGCAATCCATTGTTCCAGGAACACAAGATTCAGCTGCTCGAGCATCTGTCCGAGACGGAAAAGGTGTTCCTGCTTGGTGCCAATCATAAGAGTAAGCGCATTCAACTTCGGTCTCTCCGCGAGATTTCCTAGATTTCGGACATCCCCAACTAATCGATCGGCCTCGATCTTCATGTTCAGTTTATACTATACGTCTTGATCGATAAGGGCGATTTTGCAACCCTGCTATGCTCAATTATACGCATGGGATCTGTGTTTTATGATGCCATCCATCGATGTTGATCGATCGATATTGATGCATGGATCGTGCCGTCCCACATTTTAAATCAAACTGTATCAACTAGCTGTATCAACTGTATCAACTAATATTATTATCATTACCTTTAAAAAACACTGCTAAAGCATAAATATTTCGTAAGAAATTCCTAATTCTGCAATAGCCTAAACAAAGGTCAAGTCTGACACAAAAATACACGTAATAATCTAGAATAGAAAGTTTAAAAGATTTCTAATTTTTTAAGGCTACTTACCATATTTTTTACACAAAATGTTAACATTATCAAACAGTTAAACTGAAATCAGTTAAAAAAAATGAACAGTTAAATTAAACTGAAATTGCCTTTCACGTTATAAAAAACAAGACAAAAATCTACAGAGAAAGTCTACAAAGTATAGTGACATCATCATATGAAGGAAGATATTAAACCATTCATTCATTTTCAGATGCTGAATTCGAGATAGCTCATGTGAAACGACCAAAACGTCGCAAGCGATCATTATTGCATGATAGTGATGATTTAGCTTATTTGAAGAGACACTTAAACATAAAACGCAGTCCTAAAAACAGCTTCCTAGATCCGCAGTTTTTGTTACTGAAAAGATGGTCCAACGGTACTGAAGCTAGTATTATAGACCAGCGCACTGATGACGAGCTAGATTTGTGTTACTTTAGAAGCGAACACGCCGCTTTGTATGTATGTGAAGATGTGGTAAGTTCTGCCACAATTTTGCCAAAATTTTAAATTATTTGTATACAAACTACACGCGTTATTGCTATATTTTGTTTGCTTTAGCCGACGTCCATTTAAAAACTTCACGGCAATTTTTAATCTTATTTCCACCTTTTTCTTAAGAAAGCATTTTCAGTAAACTCTCTTTCAGAAGAATCTTCGTTGAGATTTTTACCATTACACATTTATAGCGTGATGAGTAACTGCCTTTAAGCCGCATGCATGTACTAAGCCTTACAATACTTGAGGTCCAGGCTCGAGAAGTATATTCGTAGTTGCAACTGTTCTTCACTCACCCATGCGAGAGAGCATGGGTGTTTTAACGGTTTTCGGACCTCTCACTCATACGCTGGCGTAATATAAACGCCGCGCCAGCGAGGGAGTCAGTCGATTTCTCGTCTGCTTAGCGAACACACGTCGCTTACGCAGCGCCCCGCGTTCCCGCACTCTCGTATTTTTGTGACAAAGTGACCCATTAAACAACTTTACTCAACGCTGGACTCTAATTTCAAAGCCCACAGCCCTACACTGGCTGCCCAACGTGTGTTTTAGGATCTAAAAAGAGCCACAGCCCTACACTGGCTGCCCAACGTGTGTTTTAGGATCTAAAAAGAGGCACAGCCCTACACTGGCTGCCCAACGTGTCTCTTTGGGTCTAAAACAAGTCCAGTCCTACACTGGACGCCCAAAGTGTTTTTCGGGGTTTTAGTGAACTTATAACTTACGTAAAACTTTATACCTATTTGTGCCGTTCGCGAAGAGAACATTACCAGTGAAAACCGGTTTCTCGCGCGCGTAAATAACATCGCGATCGCGGCGGAGTTAGTTATAAAGCCATACCTACTTACGTGTTCCTATACGTTTCGGGTAAATGTGTTGTTTCGGGTAAATCGTAAATCGTTTTATAGGTATATACTGCCTAACGGTTTTTCTTCGTCTATACAAGATGCCAAGAACAAGGCGGAGCATTGGCTCAGAAGAACAGAGGCTCGACTCGTCAGAAAACTTAACTATGACGTCAGCCCAACTTCACTCGCTTTTAAGTACAATCCAGCAAACAAATGCGGACACGTGCGAGAGGCTTCTGAGGGAAGTTCGTTCTTCTACACCTATTCTCTCAACGGATCGTCCGGTCCTGTCTTCGACCAGCTCCAACTTCTCCAAGTGTTCAGCTCGCTTCAGTGGTTCCAGCAGTGATGACGTGGAGGCATTCATCGACGCTGTTCAGGTCTACAAGAACTGCCTGCAGATCACGGATGACAATGCTCTCAAAGGTTTTTCGCTCCTACTTACTCATGATGCAGCTCGCTGGTGGCAAGGATTACGAAGATCCACAACGCAATGGGAAGACGCGTTGCTACGTCTACGTTCAGCGTTTGGTGCAAGGCGGCCCCCCTTCGTTGTCTACAGAGAATTATTTCAAATGTCCCAAGGTGATGAAAACACGGACATATTCATTTCCAAGGCGCGTGCTCTCTTAGCTAAGTTGCCGGAAGGCGACCTCAACGAGAAAGTTGAGTTGGATATCACTTATGCCTTATTGGATCGACGGATCAGAAAGCGTTTGGATCGCGAAAGTGTTCAAAGCTTCGACGATTTACTCCGGAGAGCTAGGGCCATTGAGGACTCTTTAACCGAGGGCAAAAACCCGGGTTCGAAGGTGGCTGAAGAGGCACCAAAGAGGAAGCCTCCGACAGCCCTGCAGAGTAACTCCTCGAGTTCGTCTACGCCGTCCGTTCCCGTCCGGAACGAAATCCATCCCAAGGAAATTAATAAACAGGATAGACTGTTCTGTGCGTACTGTAAATCGCGTTCGCACATTAAAATTAATTGCGATAAGTTAGCTAATAAAAACAAACCACAAAGTGAAGTGAAGTGTTACACTTGCGGATCACCGGGGGTAATTAAATCTCAGTGTAAAAAGTGCAATGTGTCTAGCGTAGAGACATTTTACTCCATAAACCATATACCTACGAAAAATTGCGTCTACAGCGCGCGCAAACCGTTCTGCACGGTGACGCCGAAAGCGTCCGCCGCGCGTAAGACGTCGTCGCCAGACCCGTCCGGCGCAAATTTCACGTCCGTTGCGTATGTACCTACGACTCTAGCGGAAAAAGGTAACCCTGCGATTGCGACAGGGGGTTTTTGTAATAACTTTTCTAACACTTTTGTGGATATTAATGTTAACGATACTTGTTCTGTTTCGGATATTAATGCCTGTGTATTACCTAATCCTAGTTTTAGTGATATACTTAATCGTCGTCCTATACTTAATATTTCCTTGTTAGGAAAGCGGGGCACTGCACTCGTAGATTCGGCAGCTAAAAACTGCATCGCGGGTCACACGCTGTACGCTCTCCTTCGTAACATGAAGCACCCGTTAGTGCCGTCAACACAGATTGTTAAGTTGGCGGATGGTGTTGCTAGGGAAATGAATGTATTGACAACGGAACTAGAGGTGACACTGCATAACAGAACTAAGGTTGTTCCATTTTTAATTTTTCCTGACTCAAACAATAATGAAAGTTTGTTAGGTATTAACTTTTTGTCTATATTTAATTTAGTCTTTGACTTTGGCAACCGTAAATGGCACTTCGCGGATAGTTCGCAAAAGTTCGACATGACGTTCGAACAAGTGTCATCTCTCGCTCCGTGTTCTTCGGTTAATGTCCTGCGGGACGATGAGGCGACTTCGCTTACCAATGAACAGCGGGAGTTTCTTGCCAGTCTCCTCGTGGAGAAAGGAGACATCTTCGAGCTAGGGGGAGTGCAGACTCCTTTCGCCGAACACGTTGTTGATACCGGCGATCATCCGCCTGTTGCTGTCCCGCCTTACAGGGTAACTCCGGCCAAGAAGGACGCAATGCGGATCGAGCTCGACAAAACGTTAGCTGATGGCAGCATGGAAGAATGCGACTCAGCTTGGATGTCTCCGGCTTTATTGGTTCCCAAGTCGTTTGACAATGACAAGGTTCGTGCAGTCCTAGAGATGAAGACACCATCGTCTCGGACACAGCTTCGCAAATTTATTCGGCGTTGTTCCTGGTTCCGCAGAGTTATTCCGAATTTTTCAGCTGTCGCAAAACCTTTAACACGTTTGTTGAAGAAAAATCAACATTGGAGTTGGAGCTCAGACAAAGCTCGTGCGTTCGACGAGCTAAAGCAACGTCTTTCGTCTGCTTCAATTTTTGCAGTTAGGGAACGAGTTTCTACTCAACAGGATCAGCGAAAGGAGTTCGCAGATTGTTCCCGTAGGCCTGGCGATGTTTTCGAAGTTGGTGACAAGGTGCTTTTAAAGTCACATGTCCTTAGCAACGCTGCGAAAAAGGTTACATCTAAGTTCATTCCAAAAAGGGACGGCCCTTATGTGGTCAAAGAACGAGTCAGCCCTACTGCTTATATTATTTCAAATTTGGATTCGCCTACCGAGGTTTTAGGTAAATTTCACTCTTCAGAGCTTACACGATTCTTTAGCCGGGATTCTTCGCCTCCTCGTCCTGTAGTTCCTAAGCGTAAAAGGGGACGTCCTCGGAAACATGCTTGTCCTGTTTGTTAACTAGTTTTAAGCGAGTTCATGAACGAGGGCGTTCTCACGAACTCGAGGGGGAGTGTATAGCGTGATGAGTAACTGCCTTTAAGCCGCATGCATGTACTAAGCCTTACAATACTTGAGGTCCAGGCTCGAGAAGTATATTCGTAGTTGCAACTGTTCTTCACTCACCCATGCGAGAGAGCATGGGTGTTTTAACGGTTTTCGGACCTCTCACTCATACGCTGGCGTAATATAAACGCCGCGCCAGCGAGGGAGTCAGTCGATTTCTCGTCTGCTTAGCGAACACACGTCGCTTACGCAGCGCCCCGCGTTCCCGCACTCTCGTATTTTTGTGACAAAGTGACCCATTAAACAACTTTACTCAACGCTGGACTCTAATTTCAAAGCCCACAGCCCTACACATTGCTTTATTATAATGTGAGGAGTAGGTACCTTTAATAGTTAGTACACTCATTTTAACGATAATAGCTAGGTTATAACAATACGATAGTAACAATTACCAAATGTTGAAATCAAATTCTTAACTATTGCACAACTGCAGCACCTATATAATCCATTGTAACATTGTACTTAGTCGCTTCATCGATCACGTAATACTCATATTTTTAAGAAGTTGTAACATTTCAGAGAGGCGTTGTCAAGTCAAACGATAGTTACTATTTTATACATCCACTGCCGGAGAGATTCCACGTAGAACATTCAAAACCGCATATCATCGTCAAAAAAACATTTTTTGACTTGAATGCATCTACAAATACAGACGACGAAAACGAAGATATTTGTATTGAAAAATCTAATATAACATTCATTGAGAGTCCCGAACAAGTAAAAACATGGACGAAGCATAGAAGAAAACGGGAAATAGTAGCAGATACAAGTAGAGCTGACGGGAATAATTTAAACCAATTTAAATTAAATTTAGCTCATAGGAATAGAACTATACAAGATTTTGTCAGTAAATTACTAAAAGGAGAGAACAGACAGAAAAGAGCTGTTTTACCGGCAATTTTTGTCGAAACAGCCGTCTTTGTAGATAGGGATTTATACAAACACATGACAGTTAACTTTCCAAAGGACACAGAGAGGGAGTTGGTCAGATTTGTGTTGGCGATGATTAATGCGGTCCAACTGATATACCATGACCCGAGTTTGGGGAGGCCGGTGAACTTTATTCTGAAGAGACTGGAAATACTTCACGAGGATCCAGTGAATTTGAAGAGACCTCATGATATAGATAGGTTCTTGAGTAATTTCTGTACGTGGCAGCGATTAGAGAATCCACCGGGTGATAACGACCCGCTGCACTGGGACCATGCGTTGATATTGACCGGATTAGATTTGTATGTTGTCAATAAAAATGGAAAAGTGAGCAGTCAAGTTGTAGGTAAGTCTAAAAAAGCTATAGATTTTTTTATTCATCAACAAGTTAGCCCATGACTGCGATCTTACCTGATGGTAAGTGACGATACAGTATAATATGGAAGTGGAACTAACCTGAAGGAGGTATGGCAGTTATTATTAAATCCATACCTCTGATCCTTAAAGCACTGAATTCCACTAAATACCTTTCAACGCTAAGTCCCTTGGCGGCACAGCTTTGTCAGTAGGGTAGTAACGTCTTCCGACCAGACCAGAGACAATTTAGAAATTATAAATTCCCCAATTGGGGAATTTATAATTTCTAAATTGTCTACAGGGGCAATTGCCCCTGCTGACAATCGAACCCGGTATCTCCACTGCAGCAGGGAGGTCGTCAGATTTGGTCAAATAAGTTTTGTGCAACCGTCTGTACATTGGTTTCGTATCATTATTTGACACGCTCTCATTCTCATTGCGTCCAATATTTAGATGAGTTAAGAATAATGATCATTGCTCAATAAATAACCACCGAATTGCAAAAGCGGATTATTGTATCGAATTGATGAACTAAATTGCCAAATTATGAAAAGTATGAGCTATTTTCGATTAAAATCAAAATAATTCGGACCGCTAAGTGGTACGAAATACTGGTCAGAATTTTCGCTAACTGTGTGTTTTTCGCAAATATTTTGGGGTTCTGTCAAATCACGTGACGAACTTTTCGCAGTAGCTTGATTTTTTATAAAGATAATGTGTTTGTAGGTTTAGCTCCTGTGGCCGGGATGTGCACTGTCACCAGCAGTTGCACTGTAAATGAAGGGAGACATTTTGAAAGCGTCTACGTTGTAGCACACGAAATCGGTCACAAGTAAGTTCAAAACAGTTTAATACAATGTGAAAGTTGAAACTATCGAAGCATTTCGAGGCTTTTCATGTAGGGATTACAAACTCCCATTCGCTCCCTTAGGTATGTCATCATCATCATCATGATCAACCCATTACCGGCTCACTACAGAGCACGGGTCTCCTTCTCAGAGTGAGAAGGGTTTTGGCCATAGTCTACCACGCTGGCCAAGCGGATTGGCAGACTTCACACACCTTTGAGAACATTATGGAGAACTCTCAGGCATGCAGGTTTCCTCACAATGTTTTCCTTCACCGTTAAAGCAAGTGATATTTAAATACTTAAAACGCACATAACTCCGAAAAGTTAGAGGTGCGTGCCCCGGGATCGAACCCACGACCTCCGATTAGAAGTCGGTCGTCCTAACCACTAGGCTATCACAGCTTTTTTAGCAGCCTTAGGTATGTAACCAATAGAAATATTTACCTAAGTTTTTTTACCTTTGTTTTCTGTAGAAAACTAAGTGCCTGTTTCACAACCTTCTAATAAGTGTTAGATAGCTTATTCACATGTTTTGTCTTTGTCACTTGACATAAGTAAGAAAGTGACAAAACTTACGTTTAGGCTATCCAACACTTATCAGAAGGTGGTGAAACAGGCCGTATAAGGTAAATATTTTTGTTGGGGTGAGAAGTTAATACCTACGTGAAAATATCGACGCATTTCCAGGTTTTTAATGCTAACCCTTAAACCCCCCATTCTCCCCCTTATTTAACCAACAGATTTACCTTAGCTTTATATATACTTAGAGTGAGATCTGTAGAGGTACATATTACGGTATTACTATAAAGATAAACAAGTCGGTTTTATGTCAACGACAAATTTAATGTCCCATTTTAACTCTGTGTTGAGCCTGAATAGTTAAAATCAAAGTACGCTCTAGAGCTAATCTCACTTTGTGTGTTGAATTGATACTTAACCAAAAAGCTCTCTTCTGATAAAAAATATGTTTATTTATTTATTTAAGTTTAGGAATGCGTCACGATGGTCCGCTAGCAGATAACGGTTGCGACCCCACGGCTTACATTATGAGCCCCACCCTTGGAAGTGGCAAAATAACCTGGTCCCAATGCAGCAGAAACTACCTCCAAAAGTTCCTTGAGTAAGCATAGACAACACATATTTTTACACGTTTTTTTACTCATCTACAAGTTGAATTGACTGCAGTCTCACCATCTGAGATGGAAGCGAACTAACCTAGAAGAGGAATTGCAGTTTTTATTTAGTCCGTAGGTACCCCTGATCAGTTTCTACGCAGTATCGTACTAGAACGCTAAATCGCTCGACGGCAGTGCTGGTAGGGGATAACTAGCCACGGCTGAACGCGTCACACCACACCAGACCAGAGATAATTTAGAAATTATAGATTCCCAAATCATCGAACCCAGGACCTCCCATTTATAAGACCACAGCGCTAAACCACTGCGTCAGAGAGGTCCTTATAGTAATAAAATTAATCGTTTCTATTTGCCATTTATATGAAACCTTCGAAAAGTCTCAACGAATATCAAATCTCTCTAAAAAAATTAAACAATTTGTGATAAGCTTAGCCCACATAATGAGTTCTTACTTTGCTGTAATGTCAATTAATGGTCTCCAAAATTTATGTTTGTCCACTTTACAGCACATCACAATCCAGATGTCTACTTGATCATGGAAACTCAGCTGGACAGTTAGATCATAGCGCAGAAGGTATCCTACCTGGTGAGAGATTTGACGCAGACCAACAATGTAAGTTTTCTCCACTTTCGAAATTTAAACACATAATTGAAACGCTTAACTAATGTAAATATGCTGAAAGTGCGATAAAAATGGACAATTGGACATTATATTTACTTAAGTGTTTTTTAATCTTTTATAGGTATGCTCAAGTACGGTCGCGGTAGTAGACATTCCGGAGCGCAGAATTTGGAAGATATTTGCAGAGATTTACATTGCCAAAGAGAAAGGTACACGTGGACGTCACATCCAGCGCTGGAAGGCACCAGATGTGGGGAAGATATGGTACAAAAATATACATTATCGTATAGTTTTAAAGCTTAAATATAATTCTAAGTTCTAACTCTACAAAGATTAAAGATGTTTACATCATTCATTTCTTATTGAATCCTAAAGGTAACCCAATTATTATTATATTAACCTAATAATGGAATAAGCTAAAGCCGGGTCTCCGCCTAAGAATAAATGCCAACTTTTGTGTTGAAACACGTGCTGGTGACAAAAGTTTAAAGCTGAGTTCTCCACCAATGAAAAGTTGGACCTGGCAGAATGACCATAATTATTGATGGTAAATCGTCATTCGTCTTTTTTTCTAATAATTCCGATAAATATCCAGGGATTTTCCTGGTGAAATCAGAACCTGCTAGATCGAATACAACTACTATATTCCAAATCCTCAAGTATTTTTTAATTGTATCGTTCGTCGACAGTATTGCAGGGGCGGTGAATGCGTGGAGCGGGGCGGCGCGCGCGGTGTGGGCGCGTTCGCCGGCAGCGCGAGCTGGGGCCGCTGGTCCCGGTGGTCGGAATGCGCGTCCGCCTGCTTGCTCGACGAGGAGCACGCGCCCGCCGCTGCAGGGGTCGCTATAGCTACCAGGAGATGCACCAGACCAAGGTAAGATAGATAACAACCAGTTATGGTATCCAGTTGCTGTAGAAACTGACTCTCGAGATGCAAGGGTTTGATTCTGTTATACCAGACGGTGGCAACTAGTATTGAACGGGAGCTGTAGACAGTAGCAATTACCTAGTTACCTAACGCGATACAGGGTTTGCAAAAGCCCTTCTCATTCTCTCTGGAAGAAGATTAATACCACCTTCCAATTTTTGTTAAGAAAAGAATGGTAAAATTTACTAAAATTTGATCATTGTACCATGTTCTGTTTCAGACATGATAACGGTAAAAATTACTGCCAAGGTCACGATAAGAAATATCAATCGTGTCATGTTACGGTAAGCCAATCCAATATGGATTCAAAACTTACAATTTTGAAAATATACCCAGATAACATGATTCCAACACAAATGATCTTCTGTTTCAGTGTAAAAATGTGCCGAGGATGACGGTGCGGGAGTTCGCTGATCAGATATGCGTAAGAGCTCGGGACGTGGACCCTGATCTCATTGGAACGGGTCTGCAGAGAATGGACACTGATGGTATTTGTTTTTTTTTAATGAATTGCGGGCAAACAAGTAAGCGGGTCACCTGAGTAAGTGATTACCGCCACCCATGAACATTTCCAGCACGAGAGGAACCGCTAATACGTTGCCGGCCGTTGAGGAGGAAAGGAGACTGGCTATTCAGTTCGCTGCCGGAACACATCGGATGCTTTGCAGCAGATAACAGCTGAATTTCTATTATTCTATAGAATAATTATTTGTAGCTATATAATGATCTACATATTTGTTGACAGACGCAAGCAGCGCGTGTGCGGTGTGGTGCGACACGCGCGGCGGCGGATATAAGTCTCGAGGATGGACCCTGCCAGATGGCACTGCTTGTTCCACGCTGTCTCCCAAGTTCTGCATCGCCGGTATTTGCAGGGTAAGCATCATGATACTTACAAGCATGGTATTGAAAAATCAGAACCCGATGACGTGAAAAGCGAACTAAAAACTGAAACAAAACCTTCGCAAGGTTTGGACGAATCGATTAATTAAAATGCACGCAGCCGTTGAGATGCTTCGAGGATATAAAGAATTCCACATGTACATATACCCAGATACGCTTGAAAAACATATCTGTCTTTGCTGCTACGTTATCGAGTAAATAAGGAAATACAAAAAGGACAGATCCCATATTGCGGTGATAGCCTAGTGGTAGACTTTGGCCTCCTTTTCGAGGGACCGAGTTTAATCGCAGTCGCGCATCTCTAAGTAACTTTTCGGGGTTGAATGCCGGGGTTGAATGCCTTAAGCAATTAAATATGATTTGCTTTAACGGTGAAGGAAATCATCGTAAGGAAATCTGCATGCCTGAGAGTTATCCATACGATTCTCAAAGGCGTGTGCAACCTACCAATTTGCACTTGGCCAGCGTGGTGGACTATGGCCTAAACCTTTCTCATTCTGAGAGGAGACACGTGCCCTGTATCTAGTGGGCCAGTGATGGATTGATGATGATGTTGATAATCCCATGATGGAGTTCCTACATCGATTTGATTTGCAAATGAGCTTGTAAAATTGAATTTATTTTGTGGTAAAAACGTTTTCTTCTTACAGAAATTCAGCTGCACTGGCAATACGGATTCGGAATTTTCTCTCACAGCAGGAGAATGTGAGTGGGAAGCAATGCAAATACAGACTGTCACGCAGCATACTACATCGTAAGTTTTTAACTTCACCAGCTATGGGAAGTTTTTTAATGGTTCCGATTTTGTGAATCCCCAATTTTGACATAGATATCTCCACGTTTTAAGGTTTCTAGAGTTGAAAATATGCACCTAGAGTGGCCACCGAGGAGGTTTTAGTGAGTAAAATCCCCACATAACCTGATTTCTTCCCCAAGAATTCGGGTATCTCAGGGAGATTTTCCCCCTTAAAAAATTAGTCGAATTCTATAATTTTTAAATAGTCTGTATCAACGCACAGCTCACTATTATGGATCGGACTCTTTGGCATGCAATAGTTATTACGACGTAAGCATCCGCTAAGAAAGGATCTTCGAAAATTCAACCACTAAGGGGATTCAATAGGGGTTGAAAGTTTGTATGAGATTTATGAATTCGAAGTTGCTGCCCGCAATAATATAAGTTATAATAATATATCATAATTTCAGTACGAAAACATCGGGCACGTGGCGGCGGGCCGTGGGCGCGCAGTGGCGGCCCAGCAGTGGGTGTCACTACAGATGCATCCTGGCCGGTTCCGGCCTACGCCTCGTCAGCTCTGCCTCCAGGCAGACGATACAGCTGTGCCAACCGGACAGGGAGCGGACACATCTGGTAAGGTCACTTGTTTTGAGATCAGTCATGGAGTTACGCAGAGTTCGCACATTACGGCAACGTTGATCGAGTTTGAGTATCGAAACACAGTGAATTCAGAGTGAAATGGATTGTGTTAAGGTTTGAGTCGGTCCATACATCTACAGCCAAGCAGAAATTTTTCAAAATAAACATTCGAATTATGAATGAATGAACGACTTTTTAATTTGATTTGCTTTGATATTGTAGTTTATCGATATTCGAAATCTTACTAGATTGTTGTATGATCGTTGTCGAGGTGTGCAAAGTGTGTATGAGTTAAACTCATCATTTAAAGAAAAACAAAAGGCAAACGAAGGCCTGGTAGGAGGATAACCTGGCTTAAAAACCTTCGTCAGTGGTTTACGATGAGCTCCAGATCACTATTCAGGGCAGCAGTTAATAAAGTCCAATTAGCCTTAACGGCTACCAACCTCCGCTAGGAGATGGGACTAGAAGAAGAATAATAATAAAATATTCCAGTTACCAGTTCCATTGTTCTGTCGTTTCAGGGTTGCAGTCAGCTGATGTCGCCGTACCAGTACGCGACGATGGTCTGCTCCAAGTACAAGGAGAGGGTCAGGAGACTGTCGGGGCTGGGCATGCAGATATCGCCCGCACTAGGTGAACAAATCCTCTATTTTTACGAGAGATCTAAGTACTTATAACAACTAACGTGGAACACAGTACTTGACGATGCATCATGATACTGAATTAAGATTCATATCTATCGTTTACTCTCTATCGTTTGTTCCGCGCTCTCGTTATTGTCATGTTCCGGAATCATTTCAACTTTCTATTTTTAAGTCCTCTTACATTTCTGAATTCTTTCATCTCTCAACGTCTCAACGTCACAGCGTTACTTTATACAACTCGTAATGTTCTTAATTAAAACCAGAAATTTCCTCTCATATTTCCAGAGGATCCGGACCGCCCGTGTCGGATAGCGTGCCAGGACGAGCGCGTCGCGCACCGGTTCTACCTGGTCAACGGCCACGACGGCTGGTTCCCGCTGGGCACGTCGTGCGGACGAGCCAACAACTCCTACTGCGTCAGCGGGAAATGCTTGGTTGGTGGCTATTTTGTTCTTAGTCGGATAGCGTGCCAGGACGAGCGCGTCGCGCACCGGTTCTACCTGGTCAACGGCCACGACGGCTGGTTCCCGCTGGGCACGTCGTGCGGACGAGCCAACAACTCCTACTGCGTCAGCGGGAAATGCTTGGTTGGTGGCTATTTTGTTCTTAGTCGGATAGCGTGCCAGGACGAGCGCGTCGCGCACCGGTTCTACCTGGTCAACGGCCACGACGGCTGGTTCCCGCTGGGCACGTCGTGCGGACGAGCCAACAACTCCTACTGCGTCAGCGGGAAATGCTTGGTTGGTGGCTATTTTGTTCTTAGTCGGATAGCGTGCCAGGACGAGCGCGTCGCGCACCGGTTCTACCTGGTCAACGGCCACGACGGCTGGTTCCCGCTGGGCACGTCGTGTGGACGAGCCAACAACTCCTACTGCGTCAGCGGGAAATGCTTGGTTGGTGGCCAATTTTTTTGTGAAGTGAAACTTCTTTAGTAGGTATCGTTGTGCATTTGAAAATCGATGAAACGAAAAAGCGACACTAAAATCCTCTCTTGGTTCCCCAGTTTTTGAGTGCGCGGAAGGAATAATCTCGCGCAACGCTTAGTTGAAGTATGCCAGTGATCCAGGTGGTGAGGACTGATGATGATAGAGCATTTTCGGTGACGTGCAGTGAGGCGATGGAAAAAAGTAGCTGGTATTAAGTCAAACAACTCCTCAGAACTATGCAAAGGGAGCTAACGTTCCTGCGAACCTCTAAGCCCTTCAATGAGCTGGTTATAGTTTGGGATTATCCACTGCCCGCTTTTGAATCCGTTCAAATGGAAGGAGTTTGATTTGGGGTGCTCCGGCCCACAGATGTGAGTAGGTACTCCATATGCGGCCGGATTAGAGCCAGGCTCAAAGTAACGGTTTGCTCTGTAGAGTACCCCCAAGCTTTTTGGAAGCTAATTTAAGCTAATTTTTAAGTTTGTGTCGTCACAGGAATTCGGGCCCGATCAGACTCCTGTATCGGAGATGGTGTTCACGCTGCCCCTCTTGAACCGCACTAGCGACGACAACAGGCGCTCCTCGCGCCACCGCCGGAGCTTGTATCGAGACAGGATCACCGTGAAGGCGACGCTGGACCGGCAGCATCTGGACGAGATCATCGCGCGGCTCAATTTCACAGGTAAATCCCTATCCCTACTAATATCATCAGTAACTGTCTGTCTGTTACGCTTTCACGCCTATACCGCTGAACTGATTTTGATGGAGCTACAAGGAGAGGTAGATTGAAGATAGATTGGCCCTTGGAGGACATAGGCTTTTTGTCGCAAAAAAAAGGTTTGACGGGGTTAAAATAGGGTATACAAAGTTTTGCACTCATTGCTTGCGACTTTTGACGGGGACATTTCGCTGCCGAACATCGTTCACAAAATGATTGGCAGCGAATCTGAATGGCAGGCAATGGTGTGCTTCTGCGAGGAAGTAATGGCGTTAAAAGAGGCTAAGGAGCGGGAGAGAGAGTCGGCAGTGGACGCTCCCCTGATCCGAATGAGAAGGACGGGTGGCAGGAGGCGGAGATTCGCTCATCTCATGCCGCCTGCCTAACCGGTTAATTTGTCTGTCGCCGGTAGCGTTGGGGCGTCAATGTAGAATGCGACAGCGATCCGTTGGCGCCTCATTTAACGCAGTGGGTTGCGCTGGGTTTTAGTGGGTATTCTGGCCACCTCTTGCCCAGCGAGTCCCACACTACCTTCCGGAAGCATCGCAGTCCGCTGCGCTGCTTCCGGAAAGTGTGCGTAAATGCATTTCCCAGCGAAAAAAAAAAAAAAAAAAAGGGTATACAAAGTTTGCATGGGAGTCTGTCATTATTGAGAAGTAGCCCACTGTCCGTCTGCTACGATTTTAACCTTTTAACCTTTTCCGCAGGGAGAATAGTGAAAGAGATGGGGATAGATTTAGACCTATCATTTTAGTTTAGAGGCTGTGTAAAACAATTAGCCTCACTGTCTTGAAAAAACTTATGTTTGCAATCCCTCTTTCTGAAGTATCTATAACGCTCTTTTTCTTTTCAGACAACACCAAAGGACACATCACGTACTTCCAGAGTATTCCGGAAAACATCGAAGTTGATTTTACGAATCCTATACACATCTCGCCCGAAGACACTCTACTGAGAAAAATACCGAGACCTACGTGGGACTGAATTCTTTTTGATAACAACGAAGAAATAACTTGTAAATTTTGGGTCGTAGTAGGTAGTCATAATTTCAATATGGCAGATGCTACATGTAGTAAAATATTTAAACATCCCTTGACATTGATATCAAATCCTTCACAATTTAAATGAAACTTAGGATATAATTGAAAAATAGCCATTTGATTTGGTATTATATCAAATAGAAGGAATACCAAAAATTAAATAATTAGAACAGTTTAGCAAATCATACAGTTGGACAAAAAATTCTAAACATTTCAAAATGTGTGAGTCTGACATAATATTTTAATTAAAACTGCCAATATATTAACGAATTTATCATTTAAACTGCCTCATATAAATGGTGCTCCGAATACTAAGGTTGTGTGTATGTATAATAAATAGTTAAATGTATAGTCAATTCTACGCTTCTTATGCTGACTGTACGGTTATTGTGATCGTTTTAGTATTTATTTAGTTAGGAGTTTATTTTTATATTTTCCTATAGTATTATTGTTACTATTAAATTAATTTTTCATATATTTTCGTTGTTCATTTTACCCCAAATGCTATAATATTAAGGATATTTACTTCTATTTTATGTCAGAGCAAGTTCTTTGAAAGTCTCATAGTTTGAGAGTCATAAACTTGCAAGCAAATATATCAAAATGGAGTCCGTTTTTTCATAGAAAATGATGCAATCATATTGATTTCAAACACATTTTTAACGGACTTGCAAGATTGATAAGGTTGCTTTTACCATGAAATAATTATATGTCCCCTGAATTTTTTATCAAATTCAAAAAAGATACATTATTTATGTCAGATATGTATCTATCGTTGTCTGTGGAGACAATATTGTGAAACGTTGAAAAAAAATTATTTGATTTTTCTGACGACAAATCTGTGTCTTTTTTATGATTTACGTCTTAATTTTTAAGAGAAACCCTGCTCAGGTCACTGAAAATAAAATACAAATATAGCAAGGAAAAGTATTATTTTATATTTACACAATTAAATTTAAATTTTACTCTAATAAAAATAAGGTACTATATAAATGACAAAGATAACTGTTATTTTCTATTCAAAATAAAGTTAATAGTTTCACAGATATGTAAGTAGGTATAATATTATAATAGACTAGTTAACAAGTTAAAAAACGTGAAAAACAGAGATAAAGGTCCTAAAAATATGAGCGATAGCTCATTCGATTCGGAATCACCTTTTAGAAAAATGTTTTTGAAGGATTTTGGTGCAGGTAAAAAATTTGAATTGTTATTAACAAAATAAGATGAAAAAAAAACTGATATTTCGTTTTTTGTTAATAACTCGAAAATTATTTATATTTAAGCAATTTTGAACGTTTACTAGACTAGAACGTTTTCACGTTTTTGAACCTGTTTACTAGACTATTACGGCTACTAATGAACCACTGTTGTTTATTATAACGCACAATAAAACAATTGTGCACAATATTATGCGTTAATTTTTCGGATGGCGCATAGCTTCTAATAATTTTGTAGGATCCGCAAGGAACCACTGCCAAATCTTCCTGAAGTTATTTTCATCGCCACTCTAAAAAAAACAAACAAGTGATAATAAAAACCACACATTTAACAGTCCATATCTTAAAAGCTACTAAACCGATTTTGATGACACTCGCACTGTTCCCTGTAGTTGAAATAAATGTAAACTAATAAAAAAACTTTGTTTCATGGTATCAAGTGACATACGTGTCGAATTGATAACCTCCATTTTTTGGAGTCGGTTAATAAACATCGTTGGTGAGTTTACTGATCTGTATCACCCTGTCGCTGACGGCCGCCATCTCGCTCGACAGCGCGGGGTCAGAGACGACACGCTTCTGAGTTTTTGGTTGACACATAATAAATATAACAGGTGAACATACATACATACCTTTTAGCTTCACCGTAGTCGGGTAAAAGCTAAATAAAGACGTTCTCACCTTAACATCATTGTAGTTTGCTGATCTGGATCACCCTGTCGCTGACGGCCGCCAACTCGCTCGTCAGCGCGTGGTTCAGACACGACACGCTTCTGAGTTTATGGTTGACACATATTAAAACAGATGAATATACATGTAATTGTACATACCTTTTTGCTTCGCCGTAGTCGGGTAAAAACTAAATAAAGACAGCTCACCTTAACATCGTTGTAGAGTTTGCTGATCTGGACCACCCTGTCGCTGACGGCCGCCATCTCTGTCGTCAGCGCGTGGTTCAGACACGACACGCTTCTGTTGTGACGGTTGGGTTGTTTGGTGCAACCGTCCCAGATATATTTGTACAGTGGTTTCGCTTGGTTTTTGCTGAAATTTTTTAATACTAGAATAATATCTGTTTATAAACGTTGTGGGAGTTTTTGGCGTAAAATACGCACAGACCTACACAAGAAATTAGTCGGTTAGGAATATGTATTCACCTAAATTAGCGAGAACACAAAAGAAAATATCACTTGGACGATAGATAGATAGATAGATAGAAACACTTTATTGCATACCAAAATACAAAAAACACAAAGAAGAAAAAAAAATATAATTATTGTAAGTACAGTAGCATGCAAAGGCGGCCTTATTGCTAAAGCAATCTCTTCCAGGCAACCCTTGTTACATACGTTGACGATGTATATTTTTTATAAATATATATATTTAATTAAATAGGTAATTTATTTATTTATTGAAATTAATGTGGGGGAAAGAAAGTAAGAGTGAGGAAAAGGGATAAATGTATGCGAGAGAAAGAGACGGGCGAATACAAGAGGAAGATGGTGGAATCGGTCGAAGCATGTGCAGAGCTATTAAGAGTGAAAGATCTAGGCGCACGAAGTGCGCCAGGCCAAGTTCCTCCGGCCTTGTCGCATGAGTGTGTTATTTACACGATCCATTTCGAGCTGTTTTGACCCCCCTCATAACTCTGGTTCGCGGGATAGTAATCCTACGAAATTTGAAATATAAGTTAAACTCGTGGATGTGATGATAAATTGAAAGTTTCAAATTTTCAAGTTGAACCGTTTCTGAGATACAGAGGTTTGAAAATCACATAAAACAAGACCTACTCACTGACTGATCAAAATTATGACGCACTTCCCGTGTATGTGGAATGTTGAAATTTGGTAAGAAGATGAGTCTTAGTGTGTATATGAAGGAAAAAATCGAAAAATGTCCAAAAGTTGCATCAGACACTGACCAATTCAAAGATATATAAAAATCTGTCTGTTCCCACATCACACAAAAAATACTGAACAAATTTTCATTTTGTTTTAATAAATGTATTTTACTTTATTCGAAGCTATATACGGTTCTTGTTTCATCGAAATCGGTGCACTATTTAGGGAGATGTGACTTTTTAAGTTTTCTAGCAAGGGGTCAATCTTACTGGTCTTGAGTTCTAATAAAATGTAAAGTGTAGGTAAATAATAAAACGCCAAGAGGTATATTTTTTATCGAAGTCGCGGGCGCGACTTCGTCGGCGTGGACTACACAAATTTCAAACCCCTATATTACCCCCTAAGGGGTTGAATTTTCAAAAATCCTTTCTTTGCGGATGTCGTACGCCACATTAATAGCTATCTGTGTGCCTAAGCCCGTTCCTTCCAGTAGTTTGAGATTCGTCTTTGCCAATAAAACCAGAAGCGCGATTTTCTTAATAATTTTGATAAGCAACCTTGACCCAAGTCAGGAAATGGATGGGTGGCCGACTTTGGAGGTTTGGAGGAGACTTTGGTGTCCTGTTGATTCCGGCTACTAGGTATCACTAATATCTAATACTATTCATTAAACTTAATGAGAGTCAAATACTCAAAATCTTCTCTTAGTTAAGCCGTATGGTTCTAAGTTCTGAAACTGACCACTGAGTGGAAATACTCTGGAGTGGAGTTTCTGTTATCTGTGATTTAGACAGACAGACGAACAAAATAAAAATTCACCCAATTAGAACAGAGAAAGCGACTTTGTTTTATACTATGTATTGAAGATTAAACCACATCTAATCAGACCGTAAAATGTGATAGGGTTCTATTCCTAATTATACTGAAGCGTAAGAGAGGAAAAAGACTCGATTATAAGCCATCACAACTTCATTATACTTATTGCATTAACTTTGAAATACTTAGAAAAAAGGAGTGAGATCCAAACAAAAACATTTCATGTGAATAATAAGGCCAACTTCCTATCAAAAAGTTTCGGCCATTAAAAGTACTGATATCAAAAATTATGACCAAGTCCTTTGCTAGGCTCGATAAATGAAACCATACAGTTTTAGAAGGTATATCTTCTTCGATCACCCTCAAGCTGTCATACCATTCCTAATGATCCTGTTAAAATATTTTTAAATAATTTATGTCTTACTAATAACACTATAATATGAAGCTCATTTGGGACTGAGAATAGTTTTATTGTTTTCAACTTGGCAACATTTTTTAAATTAAACAAATTCAAAGGAGTACAAAAATATCTATAATATTATATATATTTTTTAAATTAAACAAATTCAAAGGAGTACAAAAATGTTGTCAAGTTGAAAACAATAAAACTATTCTCAGTCCCAAATGAGCTTCATATTATAGTGTTATTAGTAAGACATAAATTATTTAAAAATATTTTAACAGGATCATTAGGAATGGTATGACAGCTTGAGGGTGATCGAAGAAGATATACCTTCTAAAACTGTATGGTTTCATTTATCGAGCCTAGCAAAGGACTTGGTCATAATTTTTGATATCAGTACTTTTAATGGCCGAAACTTTTTGATAGGAAGTTGGCCTTATTATTCACATGAAATGTTTTTGTTTGGATAAATACTACTTGATTGGATTCTGTTGTTCTTTGAGCAAACTACATTGAATATAAAAATACAATGTCGAAAACAAAAATTAATAAAAGTTTTTCTTATTTATTATGTATATTAATATTTTATTTTAACTGGCTCTGGTGAGTACACAGAATTTCTGAATGATTCATGACCAGTGAAAATATTATAAAAGCCAATTCTTAGCAACGTTCCAAATACAAAAAAAGTAAGCAAAACAGACTTTTGGTCACCGGTTTTAAGCAACAAAGATATGCTTTCAGATCTATAGTAAGACCACGATTAACTTGGCTCTCCCATGATCTGCGGGACGAGGGAGGGGGGGAAATTCTCATTGATAAATTAATAATCAATGGATGTGCTCGTACTATAATGTATGACAAGCATTTTTGACGCCCCTGTGAGTGTGTGTGTGTGTATTGCTACTGTAAGGACATGACACTAAATTAGGGAAAAAGAAATTTTATAATAATTATAATAATTTTAATTATCATAGTTATTCTATTATTTGCGTAATCGCAATTTAGTCTTTCATCTGTGTCTCTTTAAGTTTGCTCAATACTTTTCTATAGTAGTAGTAATTAGTACTATACATTTAAAGTTAAGTAGGTACGTTTCAGGATATAGAAAAAAGATTTTCCATAACCAAGAAAGAAGAAGATACGTTATTAAATATAATTTATACCCCATTTTTTAAATTTTATACATATTATACTCATAATAAAATAATTTATTTAATACATCTACTAAATACAAGTAAAGTTCGTGAACTAAAACCCGACTACGCTTAATAATTTAATAATAATTTAGTGGGCAAATGCGCGGGGCAAGGAGCTAGTGGTGCCATCTGTTATTCTTATCCGAAACTAATTTTACAAGTATAAATTAAAAATTTAAAAACCCCCGACATTCGCCATTTTGTGGCGGCAGCGATCTTGGATTTGTATAATGCTATTCTACTAGTCAAGCCCTTTCATTTGATACCCATATTAAGGGAGTTGTGAAAAAATATGTAATCCACCATTTTGTAGCGGCGGCCATCTTGGATCGATTTTCATCAAACATAGCTAACAACACTCTCGATTAATTCACCTTTCAAACAAAAAAAATCGCATTCAAATCAGTTCACCCGTTTGAGCTGAGCGCTACAGGGGAACAGACGGACAGACAGACAGACAGACACACACACACACACACACACACACACAGACACGTCAAACTTATAACACCCCGTCGTTTTTGCGTCGGGGGTTAAAAATCTAGAAAGCCGCGCAAAGCTGACTTCTCGATTTTTTTCGTAGATAAAATGTAGCCTATGTCACCCTGATAATAACAACGAATCAATAGACACCTCATTCATCAAAATCGGTCCAGCAGTTTAGGCGCTACATTAGTACACACAGAATCTCATACAAAAATCGGTTACAAACATCCATACATAAATATATACATACGTAATCTTGGAAATAAAAGAGGATTCTCCGTGGATCAATATATTTAATTTTAATTAGCACTGTTACACCAATGGCCGACGGGACGCCGAGGCAGAGAGCAAGCAGAGAGCCAGAGAAGATAAAGTACAATTCGAGTTTCGACACAACAGATAAAACTTATGCAACAGATCTGTAGCATCAATAGTCACAGATAATAAATCAGTGTTGACAATTCTTTATAAAAACAAATCGCAACTTAATTATTTACAACACGTAAATACATAGACTGCTAAAATCATAACCCTTCCTTTTGGCTTTGCCGTAGTCGGGTAAAAAAAAACCAGACGTTTAGATTAGTACGGCATGGAGATGTTAGTTAGTTGTTCTTCTATATCTTAAAATTTCAATGCATTGCTGTCAGATGATGTGTCACTGTCGCTATCAATAACTATATTATAATTCACTAATTCATCGTCGTCATTCTGCAATCTCTCAACGTGAACTTAAGTACAATGTGACTTCACGTAGCCTCCGTTACAGCTTGAAAAGCATCTTGCACCAGATTTAATATTTTTGTTTCGAAACGCCAGCGAAATAACTAAAAATGTTGTGTTGAAATTATTGGTCCACATTATAGTATTTTTATAATAATTGAGAGGCCGTTTGCGTGATGGCTTCAATGGGTATGGAAATTTTTCACATGAAGCTGACAACACTTACTTGACATTACCCGTCAGCCTCATATTTATTATTATGATATATAATTTAGAGATATTTGTTCTTTTCTCTCACATTCTTGAGCACAAAACGAACGCACTACCATAACAATTTTTCTAGCACAACTTTTTATCACATAAGAACTGGTTACTGCTATGTATTTCACAAAATTTTCGTAACGATGTAAACAATGAACTTTGAAGTTTCAAAGTGACTTTTCAATATGACAGATTTCGACTGCCCTAGTGATATAAACAAAGTAACTGACATTTTTTGTGAAATTGACTTTTTTACATTAACAAAAGTTTAATGTCGAGCAGTTTTTTAACACAGTGTCCACAGTATAATATTTCAAATAACTTGAACAGTTTACTGAAATTTGAATTGCCCAAACAAATAACTGCACACTGAGACTGGAATTTAGGGTATTACTTTATGTACTTATAAATAATCGTTTTAATTGTTATCGGTTACTTACTATTTTAAAATGTTTCTACTGAAGGTAGGTGCAGAATTTTAGATACCTACGTACATAATTAACTAATAGGGACATTACTTTACAGGAATATAACTAAAAATAGACACAATACTGTAAATTATAACTTTACAAGATAAACATAGTAGATTATGATGCCCACGACTCCGTCCGCGTGTATTTAGGTTTTTGAAATTCTAGTCTAAGCTCTTAATTTACCAGGATAAAAAAGTAGCTTATGTCCTTTCCAAAAATGAAACTTATCTTTATACCTCGTTAAGATCGGTTGAACAGTTGGTGCGTGAAGACTTAGTAGACAGACATACTTTCGCATTTATAATATTAGTAGGTAAGTATAGATATGGTATAGATTCTTGAGTTGTAATAAGCTCTAACTTAAGTCTCTGAGTGAACTAGGTTGGATATGCTTTGTCCGTCTGACTGTCACAGCCTTATAACTTCTGATTTAATGAACAGAATTACTTCAAATTCACCGATAATATGTAGAATAACATTCAGAATTACGACCTAAAGCCGGTGATTACATAAAAAATAATAAAAATAGTTATTTGAGTTATTTGGGGAGAGCCCGGGTGCCCATTAAAGCAAATGGGGGGGGGGGGGGGACAATTGTATTAGTCGCAATATCAAAATCACAATATCACACACACACAAACGCACACGCACACGCACATTTGAACATTAATTTTTGGGGTAACTATTTGTATCTGAATAACATAGTAAACTCTTTGTAATAAATTGAAAAATTATTTTTGGAAGAAATTATCAAGCAATATACAAACGAAGTAAATGACTTAACATCTTTTTAAAGTTGAAACATTAATTTTTTTGTATTTTATTTGCAATTAGAAAAACCATATTTTTAATTTTAAACAAAATTAAAAGCGAAGGAGTTAGAAATAAATACTGTTATTTATAAGTTAAAATATATTATTTTGCAATTTATTACAGAGATAAATAAGTAGGTATTTTGTAGAAAGGTTGCCTTCAAATAAGAGTTTCAATGTTTATGCTTGTCCTGTAAAATTGTTCTGAATGTAGTTACTTTGTTTATCACTAGGGCAGCCGATTTATCAATGAATTTATCAATGAACTTATGAATGAACAAATCGCTGCGCGGGGCGCAGGGAGGGCTCCGTTTCAATGCAGGAGGGCCATCTTTATCACGGTCTGAGTATAGTGGGGAGGAGGAAAAAAAATATGTAAACGATAATGTACTCACATATCTTCCAAAGCAGCTTCTTTCTTTCCATACTCATACAGTATCTCATTGTTCAAGTCTCGAATGTTCCTCCGCTTGACATTGTAAAGTTTGACAGGTAACAACGGATCGCCGGTGGGCTCTCCGTCTAATATACGAATTAGACTATTCAGTAGGAAATCTGACTTTTGCAGCTCATTCTCGGCCTGCTCTTGTTCCATGCGTGTGCGGTGCATTGATTTCTAGAAAATATCACTAATTATAAAAATCTCTTCGGCGACCAGTGGCCGGATGAAACGTGAACTATAGAGCTTACAATTCGTTTCTAAATGGGTAATTAAATTTAATATCAATTTAATTACCGATAAGCAACATTGAATGCCACCCGTCAATTTAATTGTCACACCTCGCAATTGTCTGGTGGCAGGCACATATCGAATTATCGGGGGTCGATCAAATGAACTCGTAATTTACCTCAAGTTTTTATTTTTAAGAGCCCTCTCCATGGGAGCGACAAATCGTTTGTGAGTGTAGTCTAAAACAGCGATTTCTGCATTTAGAGAGCGAGACGTCTTCAGTAAAGAAGAGTACTAAAAATATATACATAAATAAATAATAAATTAATTAAATAAATTTTGCTTGAGATATCATGATTTTAAGTGAAAAGCGGCAAAGTAAAAAGATGCAAATCTAGGTTTGGAATTACGCCTATTTTAGCAAATATTTGGCAATTTTTTACATGAACTAAAGACATTTGAAATTATTATGAAGTAACGTATGATAAGACTTCGGTCGTTTTTCAATTTTCTAGTTTCTTATATAGTTTATTTACGCACGAAGTTGCCTCAAAATTAGCCCAAAAATAGTGATTTTTCAAGAGTCATAACTTTCAAAATAAATATAATTTTACAAATTTTTTTATTTTATGGCATAGTTAAAGGAGATATAAATTGATATCTGGCTTAACTTTAGACCTATTGCGACAAATATTAGAATAATAGGCGTAATACGTTTGTATGGTGAAGCGCGTGAAGAGAGCAGCCTTAATTAATAATTGCGGGCAAACGGGTCACGTCATGTTAAGTGATGACCGCCGCCCATGAACATTTGCAGCACCAGAGGAACCACTGATACGACGCCGGCTTTTGAGGAATTTGTTGATCCTCCCCTTGAATAACCCCATATCGAAGTTACGTGGAAACACCACCGGAGGGAGTTGGTTCCACAGTCTTAGAGTCAAGTCCACTTTTATCTGTGAGTTTTATCGTCGATCTTGCTAAAACTTACAATTCGTTTCTCAATGAACTCAGTCTCCTGCAGTAAATGCAGCCTGAGGTCCGAGGCGAAGTACACGAGCTCCTGAGCGGAGTGCAGCTCGCGTCGCAGCGCGCTGTACAGCAAGCCGTCCAGGGCGACCGCCTCGCTTATTGTTTATAGAACTTACAATTCGTTTCTCAATGAACTCAGTCTCCTGCAGTAAATGCAGCCTGAGGTCCGAGGCGAAGTACACGAGCTCCTGAGCGGAGTGCAGCTCGCGTCGCAGCGCGCTGTACAGCAAGCCGTCCAGGGCGACCGCCTCGCTTATTGTTTATAGAACTTACAATTCGTTTCTCAATGAACTCAAGTCTCCTGCAGTAAATGCAGCCTGAGGTCCGAGGCGAAGTACACGAGCTCCTGAGCGGAGTGCAGCTCGCGTCGCAGCGCGCTGTACAGCAAGCCGTCCAGGGCGACCGCCTCGCTTGTTGTTTATAGAACTTACAATTCGTTTCTCAATGAACTCAGTCTCCTGCAGTAAATGCAGCCTGAGGTCCGAGGCGAAGTACACGAGCTCCTGAGCGGAGTGCAGCTCGCGTCGCAGCGCGCTGTACAGCAAGCCGTCCAGGGCGACCGCCTCGCTTATTATGTCGTGCAGGAACGTTAGCTCTTTGTACATTTGTCTGTAAGTTAAATAATAAGCTAAAATAATAGCTTAAAATATACTTTGTTAGTATATTTTAAACTGTCCAAAAAGCGGTGATAGCCAAGTGGTTATGAAGACACCTACTCTAACAAAAACGTATTCTCATAGACTGTGTAGTAAGTGATTTAGGGCAAAGTGGTATACAACCTCACAGTTATCTTCTGAACATCATAATGAATATTATGTATTAAATAGATTAAAATATATTACGTGTAAGTTTTTTATCTAATAAACGATAAATAGTGAATAGTTTGCACATAACAATTTCAGATGAGAACATTTTCTCATTTCCTACTTTTCAGAGTGTGATTTTTCAGTAATTGGATGTTAGTTTTAGTTGAAATTACTTTTTTATATTTTAAGGTCATGTAGTAAGGTCATGTAGTGGTCACTTTGAATTACATACGATGTAGCCCAAAAAAATAACATTTTTCATCCACTAAAAAACCACATAAAATTATTAAAACTTACAGGAAGAAGAACGTGCTATCAAAGATTTTCAATAAAATTACAGATTAAATTTAAAAAAAAAAAACGTTTAACTCACTCTCTCACCACTAGCTCCGAATTGGCAATAGTGTGGTGGAATAAGTTAGTGCGTTGTTCAGCGAAACTCTTTACGGCGCTTCGTATCTGTTGTTCCAGAATCGACACCTCTTGCTCCAGCCACTGAATTGCACTCTCATGGGATTCCCGTGAGCTGGAATTCAAAATATCTATACTTATTATTATCCCACCAAACCGCATTGGAGCAGCGTGGCGGGTCTAAATCCCTCTCTCCTATGGGAGAGGAGGCCTGTGCCCAGCAGTGGGATGTAAAAAAAGGCTGTAGTGGTGGTGGTGATGGATACTTATTGTTATGTTAAGGCAACACTTTTCTTGTTTATTCCTTCACTTATAATGTAAGGAGACGACTATCGGAAACGAAGGTAGGTACGAGTAATGATGATTACTGACTCACACAAAAAAACACGAAGAGAAAAAAAATTAAATAATAGGTACTTCGAATTGACACAGAACCTTCATGGTTTGAGATTTTTGAGTGAAACTTTTTTCATACGGTACCTATGTACATCTTCTTTTAAAAAATGTGCAACATTCGATTATCAACTTTCAGTTGTTTTTTTTTTATTCAGCTTAGACAATTTTCAGTACAAATCGGCAATTTCATACTTTAATCCCTAATATTTACTGTATTTTTTAAAGTTCGCAATGTAATGCAAGTGGGTACCAGGTCGTGTTTTGTGACTATCCTACGTTTAGCAGTGGACGTCTAAATTGGTTGAGACCGCGCACTGCCCAGCCAATTAAGTGCCTATTTCTTTCATGACGTGTGCCAAAGTACTCTTTGCTAATCAGTCCCCACCCAAATGGTTTGCTTCGATAACCTTAAATAAATTCAAATTCAAATTAACTTTATTCAAAATTGGTACACTACACTTTTTGATGGTTTTTATAATGGTGATAATTACTTACTAGAACTTAAAACTAAAACTACGAAGGTTCCAAATGCGCCCTGGACTGAGAAGAGCCCACAATAAATTCAGCTGGGTTTTTTTTTATTACATATGACCATCTCACAATATGATATGTATATTGAATATTATATCTCATACACTTACATATATTGTATAGGCTGTCCGATTACATAATTGCCAATCACAGACAGACTTGCTTCCTCCCCGGATAAGTTCACCTTTGATTCTATGTACTCATACGCTGCATCTGATAACCTGAATTGACAAACAATTATTTATGATATAATAATAATGTCCTCCTGACCGAATTTCGGCCACGGCGGCCAATCTCAACCGAGGCAGAGACTAGCCATCTGCGCAGGAGATATTATAGTGCACAAGTGTGTGCGCATACACAGGTGCACTCTCTATTCCCTCACTCTCATAGTCCGATGGGACGCCAATGCGACACGACCGGAGAGAGATTAGGCGCAGGACCGACGGCTTTACGTGCTCTCCGAGGCACGGGGGTGTATCTAACACCGTCAACTTCCAACTCCGGGCTGGCACTGAGTATTTCTTGACAGAAAAACCCAATACTTCATTTTTTTTGGCCCGACCCGGGAATCGAACCCAGGACCTCGTGATCCACAGTTGAACGTGCTAACCGCTAGACCAACGAGGCAGTTATTTTTGATAAAAGACAGTATAGATTTATGATATAAGACAGTAAATAACTATGGTATTTTATATTTGGTAATGGAGAATTGCTCTTTGAATGATGTTAACCCAAAATCAGCCAAGTCAAAGGTCAGTACCACCTCTTAGAATATAATGACCGAACTGTCCAAACTAAATCAGAACAAATAATAGAGAAAAACACGACAGAGACAACTTAACGAACATCAACGATCATGACTAGTTACATGTAATGTAAGTGCTATGACTACTGATCACACGCTTACTCGTATATCACAGAAAAACTTGCTCCAATAAGCTGTATTTTAGGAAAAATTAAACAGACTTTGGTCCAGCAATCTGAGAAATTGGTCTGCCAATAAAAAGTATTATTGGCATAATAATATGAATACATTATTTTGTGCGTCACTTCATACAGCAGAATGATAACTAGGTGTGTTATTACTAAATCCTTCCTGAGAGTATGTCTATTATGATATGATATGATAATAATAATAAAAAAATCATCAAAATCGGTTCTAACTCTTTGAAATAATCGTGAGCGAACATACATACATATGGATCGAATACAGGACAAAAAGATGAATGAACATCAATCATGTTATAAGCTTAATATATCATTCAACACACCTCGCCTCCATACTCCCAGCTAAACTGAGTGCTGATGTGATCTCGTCATGAATGGAGTCATTGTGTTTGTTGTCAAACTTTAACGACATGAAGGAATCCACACGCATCTTGAACAACTCCTGTGTTTGTCTGTACGTCTCGAAGGGGATGTATGTGAAAAATCTCTTGCCAACCTCCTGAAACCAGGACACTGAAATAAGTACAAATACTATTAAATAAGGATAAGGAAGGAAGGAAGGAAGCCCTATAGCATGGGCTTCCAAACAAATATACAAAATTTCATAGGTGTATGTTTGTGTTCGTCCATAGATTTCTTCAAAACTACTAATGAGTATGTGATCATTTTTTTTTTGTTGGCTTACATTTACTTATGGAACAGTGCATGTTTCCTCAAAATCAGTTCAGTAATTTTCAAGATATGTAATGTCATACCTAATACATTAATTTACCAAAGCCTGGATGCATTTATTGGCACTCTAACGCAAAGTATTATTATCATGGTACACATGTTGTTACCTTATCAACAGCACACATGCTATACATGTGTAAGGAATCAGCTATTGTGTCGACCACATCCCTTGTGATAGCCTTCATCTGCTTGGCCAGGTTGACGCATTCCTCGCCCGCAGATCTCTCATCATCAGCCGCCTGCTGTTGAGCTGCGCTGAGTTTCGTTAACTCCATTGTGAGTTCCTGATTTGTTGACCTGGAAGGTGAAAAAAAATATTTCTTAACTTGGATGCTTTTAGTTTATTGTCATAATGAGGAACACCATTTAAACTCTAAAGCCCAAATTGGTTATTTTTTCAAGATTTTTGCTTTTTCTTTGCTTTCAAGGCTTCATCGATGAGTCATCGAAAATGGACTGTCTAAACACTGACTGTTCATCATTCACAGGCACTGGGCCATAGCAAGTATCGTGTCATGCATCGTTCATCGCAAAAATCAAGATAAACAGGGCACCGTCTAATTTGGGCTTAACTAAAGGCAAGTATTTATTGATCGAGTGACTGTCAACAATCACAGGTGAAAACTGTCACAAGACTTGTTTTGTCAACACGGGCCTTCTATTTGATACAGCACAGACAGTCAGCACTGAACTGACAGAAAAAGTGTTAATACAGCTCCAGTGTGGGCATGTCAGCCACTGGGTTGGCCATTGGTATAAGTACAACGATAAATAATTGATGAATATGTCAGAAAAAAATAAGCTGCTTGCTTTCATTGAAAGCGCTGCCTAATCTCTTTGACTTATATCAAAACAATTTATACTGGGATAGTAGCAGGTAATTACTACACAGCCGGGGTGGGTCGCTAGTTTAGAATAAGAACTACTCACTGATTCTCCTGTATCAATTCCTTGAGTATCTCCTCCTGTTTGTTCAACATAGTTAGTTTCTCCGTATGTTGACTGATATCCAGTTTAACATCCTCCAGCCCGTCATGGTCACCTGGTAGACAGATACCTTTGAACTCATCTTGAATGTGGCGAACGCTGGCTTCTAACTCTTCAGGAGAAAGTACTTTGCCTTGCTTCACGAGTTCAGAATATCTGTAATAAACATGTACAGATTCCTAAATTATTTACCTAGATTATTATGCTAAATGCGAAAGTTTTGTTTAGCGTTTAACTTTTGACAACTTGACTGATCTTGACAAAATTTGGCCCAGAAGTATGTAGCTTGCATCTTGGAGACAGATATGGTGTAGATACTCCTAGAAACCGCCTTGTCTGACTTACTTCCTCTATTACTTACCACTGCAGAATATGAGACATAACTAATGTAAAATATATTTCACTGATAAAACTTAAGGTTTACCTGCATTCTTCCCGAGCAGTTAATGCATTATTATGATCTACATTATTGTAAATCCATCCCAAAAGACCCGCAATCTCCGTATCACTTTGCAACCATTCAAACGATTTATTATAAGTTTCAACGCCTAAACTTTGAAGAAACGGGACGAACTTCTCATCACTTATGAAATTATTTTCAGACATTTTATTTATTATTTTTAAAACATTTGTTTAATCACCAAAAATCCGAAATAGGTAAATATTTTCTTACTCCGTTCAGCAAGCTCAGAAAGATTTGAAAAACGATAATTAAATTTTTTTTTAACCGGCCGATGCTCTGGGTTCTTGTTTTTTGACATTAATTTCAATTTTTAATAATGAGTAATGACCACAGACTTAAAAATTAAAATAATTATAAACGTAATTCGTACGTAATTAAACGTTAGTAAGGATTAAAAACAACATTAATAGTAAACATTAGTAGTAATTTAAAATAACGTTAATAATCGTTATTTCTTCCTGCTAATAATAATATTATTTTTATATTTAATCTGTTCAATGGAGTTGTTTTGTGCATGGTCCATGGTCGTTATTTAAAACTCTGCTCACATTAATAATTTTAATATACAATCTTAAATTCTTCTATTTTCATTATTTTTTTTGCAAAGCTGAACTGCATCTGAACTGTAAAAATCACAGATAAGATAAGAGGATAACTGTGAGGTCTTCTTCGTGGCCGCCACGGAGGTACGGGCGTCGAGGCCAGGCCTCCTTACCCGGGTGGGGCGCGGGGAGGTTTGCCTCCCCGGTGTTGTTCTTTGAGCCGGTTTGTCGGCTCAGGCCTGCCAATTTCTTGGAGGGCCTATTGGGAGTCATATCCGTGGGTGGTGCTCCGCGCTGCGGGCGATCGCATCGCCGCCGCGCGCGGAGCTGTCGAGTCAGGGGGTGGCTCTGCGCTGCGGGCGGTGGGGTCACCGCCGCGCGCTGAGCTGTCGTGTCCAGGAGGGTGGCTCGGCGCTGCGGGCGGCGAGGGCGCCGCCGATAAGAGGATAAGAAAAAAAACTAAAAAAGTATTTCGTAAGTTGCACTCTAGATGTCGCTACTGATTTCATTTTACGTTTTTGAATTACAGAAATAATAAAACAAGACGGAAAACTGGCCCCCGTACGTTATACAATCTATTCGGGGCGGATCTTATTATCGTACTAGCTTCTGCCCGCAGCTACGCCCGCGTAAATTTCGGTTTTTCACAAATCCCGAGGAAATCGTGGATTTCCGGTTCCCGTTCCCGCTACCTTTTCAACCTTTATACTTACTTTCAAGGAAGTTTGCAATAGCAATGTACCTATAGGTACCTATAACTGTAGCTATAAATTTCGGTTTTTTCAGAACTGTGAATATTCCAGGATAAAAGTAGCCTATGTGTTAAGTCAGGGCATAATCTATCTCCATTCAAAATTTCAGCCAAATCGGTTCAGTAGTTGCGGCGTTAAAGAGTAATAAACATACACACATACACACACACACACACACACACGCACACACACACACACACACACACACACACACACACACACACACACACACACACCACACACACACACACACACACACACACACACACGCACACACACACACACACACACACGCACACACACACACACACACAGACACGTCAAACTTATAACACCCCGTCGTTTTAGGGTCAGAACCAGGAGTTAACCAGTCGGGTAAAAAAGAATGGTGATTAAAAGTGTCGGAGAAATGCGTGGACAAAAATACGTAAGTACCTATGCAAACATGCATGTAAGTAGTATAGTACCTACTGCATGTACTTATGCACCTAGGTGCATATGCACTTGCCATATATGTGCCATAATACCATTGAATACACCTAAGTATAATATTTAAGTCGGTTAAAAACGGATTCGTATCGGTGACGATGAGATGATTTGCCTTTTTCTGACGCGTCAATTAATGAGGGTAGTAAATCAATTGCGACATAAATACAGGAAGAGTGACCAATAATTGACACATTATTCAATTCAGAGGCCCCTCGCGGTTTCGGCATACCCTCGCACTTGAACGCGAGCCCAGTTCAAGGTCGTGATCTTGTGCCTGGTCACTGGTGTACGCTTCGGACTCTTTTGGTCCGGAATTTTACATTGAATCTCGAGACTACTAGCCCTGGAGATGGACACAGCACTACATTTCTCCCGTAAGTCTAAAAGCTAGCGCGGAACTCCTCTTGGAATGCTGGTAGGCTATTTTGGCATGATACAATTCCTGCACGAAAAATGACGAAATTGACGAAAATACATTTAATAATTTATCAAGGAGGAAGCACATTTTGAAGTGAACCTTTAGTTGAGCATTTGAAAATTCGATTCGAAACGAAAAAGAAAACACCATTTTAGCCTGCAAAGTCAAAGCCAAAGTTAAAGTTAAAGCTAAAGCTAAATGCTAATGCTAAAGCTAAAGCTGAAGCTAAAGCTAAGGTTAAGATTATGGTTACTTTTCTGAAGTTTTCCGTGTGTAAACACACACACTGTATTTTATAACTGTATTATTACTACTCTGGATTCTAGCCCTTTTGAGCCTACCTACTTTAGGTACTTATGCATCAGAGATAGCTTGCACCTTATAGACGGATATCCATTTTTTATACCTACCGCAAAACTCTAGCGGACGAAGTGGCAGACATACTATAATAAGTACTATGAAACCTACAACACTGAACTGACAAGCGCCATCCCACCCACTTCTCACGTTCACAACTTGCAAGCATGCAACTATGTGCGAACAAAGCATTTATCGAAATGCCCACCATAAGTAGTGCCTACTTATCTTGGGCATTATGCGCGTTGTGGGCGTCGAGGCACGTCGAGGCCTGTTCACACTTCACGATGCTTCCGTCAACGCTGACTGAGCTCTCTATGGAGCACAGTCCCATTTTCATAACGGACGATTTTAAATCGTTGTACGGTAATTGTATCTCAGAATTAAAAAAAAACTAGATATTATCTAGCTATTTGGGTACTATACGAGACACAGTCAATTGTAGACTACGTTACCTAGTTATGGTACAGAGGCGGCTTTACCTATGCAGGCAGGGTATGCGTTGCACACGGGCGCAGCGGTGTTAGGGGCGCCGGCCCCGCCTCGGCACTTATTTTCAAGTAATGACACGGGCGTTACATGGACTAGAGATGCCTCTGTTAGGGTAGTTCTTAAAACCCTAAAATTAGTATTCACACAGCATCAGAATCAGAGGCGGCGGAAGGCGTGGGCGACGTGGGCCCAGGCCCACGGCCTCGCGCTCCAGAGGGCCTCGCGCCCCGGAGGTTACTTACATAGTATAGTAGGTGCCTACTTTGATTCTGTATGAATAAAAATTTCAGAGGGCCTCGCAAAGTATATCTTGCCCACATAAAATTTAGGTCTTGCCCCGCCACTGATCAGAATTATTGAGGAGTTGTTAACTGAAATTTTAGAAACAAACGCAAACTTACTCTGTCGATTTTAAAAAATCACGCACTTCGGAGATTTGAGAGCCTTTCTATGCCTCCTCGTTTTGGAAAAATATAGACAGTATAATGGGCATCGGGTTTCCATCCAATATGAAGTAGGCGACGTAAAGCATCCTCGAAGCAATTATACACGTCGCTAGAAAAACAATAGAGCACGAGAGCACGGCTGTCCATGCGTTTACTATAAACCAATTTATATTTACAGTAAACCATGTAAAACAGCTCTTATACCAATGAAATAAAGTGTATAATAGCTTACGAACTTATTTATAGACGGCAAACGCTTTTGTACAAATGCTTTCCTTAATATCAAAGTAGAAAGAGCTCTTTAAGTTCTTCGTGACTTAAAAGCCTGCAGGTATACTGTGACGGTATTTGTTTTTTACTTAGATTATTCGACCTCAAATTATTGCAATTATTTATTAATTAATTTAATCATGGGGCAAGACGTGAAGAAATTAATGGTAGAGGAGCCCATGATGTAAATGTGGATTTACTCGAGCGCGGTCAGTACAGCTATTAGATTTTGTAAATTAGTTGATAGGAAAAAGGTTATAACTAAGTAATATTTTTTAAGATTTTATAATTATAAGATTTTTATTACTTCGGCTTGTGGAAATCGGCAGATTATATTTATTTGTTATTTGTGCATCATTTCCTTCAAAATTCAACCGCGCTCGAGATTCGGGAATGTCAAGGTAACGTTTTTGTTTTGCAACTTTGTAGCCCTCCCACTCTCGTACATTACGTTCAAATGGTCTGATTTTCTAAATATACTTTTTTGCTCGTAATTAACCCACCATACCTTAATTAATCTAACGTGCTTAAGTATTTCTGACCATCGGTTTTTTTACGCGCGGCCCTAAATCATCATCATCATCATGATCAACCCATTACCGGCTCACTACAGAGCACGGGTCTCCTCTCAGAGTGAGAAGGGTTTTGGCCATAGTCTACCACGCTAGCCAAGCGGATTGGCAGACTTCATACACCTTTGAGAACGTTATGAAGAACTCTCAGGCATGCAGGTTTCCTCACGATGTTTTCCTTCACCGTTAAAGCAAGTGATATTTAAATACTTAAAACGCATATAACTCCCAAAAGTTAGAGGTGCGTGCCCGGGATCGAACCCACGACCTCCGATTAGAAGTCGGTCGTCCTAACCACTAGACTATCACAACTATAACGGCCCTAAATAAAGGGCTTATATATATGGTAAAAGTTACTCTGCAGGATGCAAGATATCCTTCCTCCCTTATATTAATCTGCCGCGCTCGAGTAAATCCCAAAAGATCCTCTTGGGCTTCCTTACTATAATATCAGTGTTGCGAAAAGCAAAATCCGTAGTAAGAGAACCTGCAGAGCCCACATATCTCATCAAATTACTGTGAAACTGAAGTTGCAATGGGTAGGGGAGTTACTTAGGTAGGCAGGTACATAGCTCGAAGAACTGATAAACGTTGTGGTCCCAAAGTGCTCGAATGGCAACCCCATACCTGTAAACGCAGCGTTGGAACACCCCCTATTAGGTAGACGAGCGTTCTCCAGCGAGGCGCTGGCAGCCGCTGGATACAATCGGCACAAGATTGTGTTCTGTGGTGATACTTACAAAAAATCTATGTCCAGCTGTGGACGTCTATTGATTGAGATGATGATAATGATAAAGCAAAACTGAAAGAGAGCTTTAGGTGATCAATCTGCAACCACTTTTGCTCGAAAAATCCTATTTCCACACAAAAGTTGACTCATAAAAATAAAGCAAGAAGATATATTAAAATCATAAGGTTTATTTCGGTGGATAACTTTAATCCATAATAACAACGTCAGTCCCTTAAAGTGCTCTTAAACTCAAAATAGACAAAGTGAAGTGTCAAAAAACTAACACGCCGTCGACAGGTCGGAGGGTCGGCTGAAAGGTGAAAGACAAACAGCTAAGCTCGCGCGCCTGAGTGATTTGTGTTGCTATGTTATTCGGTGTCTTTGGGGACTGTGGCTATGTTTTATTTTTATCTTAACCATAGTATCCAACAGCTAAAATATATCTACGGCTAGACACCTCCCGTTAGCTTCACTCGCGAATGAGATGTACCTAAGTGAATTAACGAATTTGTGTCTGAAGTTAGCAGGAAACGTATCTTAATAATTATTTATAATGAAAATTATTTTCAAACTTATACCCACTTCTTGTATGTACTTGACTGCGGCCACGAATACAGGGAAAGAGGAGCAGTAGCGGAAACAAATGATGGCTCCATACAAATGCATACCATCTTTCTTGTAGGTACTCCTACAACTCATGGTGAGAAAAGTTAAAGGTAAGTATACGAAACTGACTAGGTAGATAGTAGATACCAACCCATTACCGACTAGTCTACAGAAAAGATAATGCAGTAAATAATCTTTAAATATATATCTACATCGATGATAAAAATCAATGCCACTTTTCGTTGTAATTTTATACCTAACTCAAGAACGGGCTCACCTATCCAAACCAAATGTTTAGGCTTTGTTTGGACATTTAGTAGATGGTTTATGTGAAGTTTGCACAAAATCGGTCGAGTGGTACCGGGTAGGTACAGGTAACCCACCGGGTCTCGATAGGTGGCGTGGATGTCGTTATGTTACCGGGCAAGATGACTTCTGTCAGGTCCGCTATCTAGTAATAACGACGACTCTACGCTTTCTCTGTTCAATTACCTAATGCTGTTGAACTAGAGCTCCTGCATAAACAAACTGACACCCTGACATACAACGCAATGCTGACAGCTGAACGCCACATCCCAAAATAGACCGGAACAAATAATAAACAGTGCATATACAGCAACAGCAATTAATTAAGTAAGTATATAGAATTTAGAAAACACATATTATTTTATTAACATAAAATAACTCTTGAATCATGTTCAAGATTTGTGCGGCAGACGTAATCCATAGTTTATTAGTAATCATTGTTATAACAAGCTATAATTTAAAAATTAAAAAACCCGACTGCCATGCTATAAAACGAACTAAAAAATTAATAAACTATCACCGTACCACTTACAGTGTAGTTGTTATTTATTTTGTTTTTCATGATTTGTCACTCCAAACTGATTTAAAACATGTAGATTGTATACATTTTCGTACTGGCCTTTTAAAGCCCTTTATTTTGATACCCCACTCGAGGGTCTTGAGGGAAAAAATTTTTTTCAGCTCGCACATTAAAGTGCATAAAATCCGCCATTTAGAATTTTTATTAATTTTATGTACCCAGTAACATTTGCGCTGTTAAGACAAATCTAATGACGTATCATTTATCAAAATAGGTTGAGTCGTTGAGTAGTTACGAACTGACATAGGAAACGGTCATTTTCTGTGATTTATCACTCCAACTTATTTTCAAATATATAATTGTATACATTTTTGTATTTGCCTTTTAAATCCCTTCATTTTGATACCCCACTCGAGGGTCTTGAAAAAAAAATTTTTTTTCAGCTCGCACATTAAAGCGCATAAAGTCCGCCATTTTAATTTTTTTTTTAATTTAGGTACCCTATAACACTCGCGTCATTGAGACAAATCTAATGACGTAAGTATCATTTATCAAAATCCGTTGAGCCGTTGATTAGTTACACGCGGACATAGGAATGGACATACATACACACAGGTGAAACACATAACCCAGTCGGGTAAAAAAAGATGAACACAGCGCTATGATTTTGATAAACAAATGTTTACGGGATACTTAGTAGCGAAAATTTAAAGATTCCAGTCCATTGTACTTATTTAAATTTTCGCTGCTATTGTCCTACAGTCCTACTCAATGTACCTCTAAAGCTAAAAAATTTAAATTTTAAGATTCTACAATAACTTATGTAGCAGGTATATACGGAATTGTGATTAATGGATGTAATAATTTAAAGTAGACTTCAAGGACCTTTTTAAATATTCAAAGAAACTCAATATACTTAACAGCAATAAGCGATATTGAAGTATAAAAGATAAGAAATACAATTACTTTACGTTAAAAAGATGGCAATACATTGCCTGTATGTAGAAGTCCAAAGAGACATAAAAGTAATGTGTTGTGAAAATGCTATGCCGCCAAACTAGTTAGTGTATAAGAATTTTACAATAATCTTTTTTTAATCTGTGGTGAACGTTAAAGCGTCATTATTATTCTTCTTTTAGTGCCTCTTTTAACGTCAGCGATCCTTGAGGCACCCCGAAATTTGAACACAGCACCTCAGAATAGTGACCTGTTTATTAGATAACTGACTGTTAGAGTAAATTTTGCGTTCTTTGCTTAAAGTTAGTTTTCTAATGAGAATCAGGTCTCCTTCTAAATACTTATGGTTTGTTTGGTTATGTTTTTCTACTTCAGTCTGTTCTCCAAAGTATTAGAAGCATTTTAAATGGTAGAATCTACTTCTTCTATCTGATTCCTCGTCTTTCAGGCTACGTCAGCGTAGCTTCTTCCCGTTGATTTCGAATGAAATCTATGTGGCTTGCGTTTCCTTCGTTAGAATAACTATATAAATCAAAATGTTATTTTCCGACTTCTTAACTTCTGTCAAACGCTTGATGTTCATTCGCCTGATATTCGGGCACTATTATTACGTGGGCAATTCCAAAATCATAAAATTTTTGATTCGCATTTATTGCTTTATCTTCACAACATTTAGTTGTGTTTTCATTTTTATATTTACAGATGTGACATTCGTGATTTTGATAAAGTTTTACTTTATGGAGTTTATTTTCAACTGTATGATAAGTTTTTTATTTCAAAGCAAATATGTAAATGGGATATTTTCTCTTGTATCCATTACTGCGAATACTTTAAACGATAAATATATCACAGTATCTTACAAGATGATTGGATCATTTCTAATATTATTAGTGATTCGTATTACTCTCTATGTATATATCACTAGGGATTTAGGTTATATTTTGATGATTTTTCTTAACTGTATATTATTGTTCTCTATGTATATAAACTACATCTCAAAAATCTTATTCTTTGATATTCTTTACCGCTGTATGAAAACTGTCAGAAAAGCTTTTGAATATAAATATGTTAGAGTTAATTTTATTGGTAAAGAGAGGGTCAAACATAGAATTAAAAATATCAAGACATGTTTATCCGTTTACGATTATTTACTACAGCGTGTTGAAAATATGGATGTTGGCCTTGAAATTTGGGTAAATATTAATCCTACTAATATTATAAATGTGAAAGTGTGGATGTTTGGATGTTTGGATGTTTAGATGTTTGGATATTTGGATGTTTGGATGTTTAGATGTTTGGATGTTTGGATGTTTGTTACTTAATCACGACGCAACTACTGAACCAATTTGGCTGAAATTTTGAATGGAGATAGATTATGCCCTGACTTTACTGACCTGCCTAGGCCTGACATAGGCATAACTTTATATCCTGGAAAAATACACAGTTCCCACGGGATTTTCAAAAACCCGAAATGTATAGCTACAGCTATAGGTAGATTACTATAGCGAACTTCCTTGATAGTAGGCACGCGGTTCCTATAGTAGTTTTGGTGTATTGCAGTTCCAACCTGTTTTTTCTGTTCCGTGATAGTAGGTATAAAGGTTGGAAAAGGGAGCGGGAACGGGAACCGGAAATCCACGATTCCCTCGGGATTTGTTTAAAACCGAAATTTACGCGGGCGAAGCCGCGGGCATTCTCTAGTAGTTTTATAATTTATTACGCTTGAAAACTGACGCTCATATCGCTCACGTCTCGTAATTACATAATATGATAAAATCGTATACTTGCCGTGCCTGTACATTAAAAATTTTTGCAAAATAATAACTGGGGGGCGTTAAGGATAAGAAATGGAACGTAAAAAAGCTATTTTAGAAATTGTTGTCTGTTTGTCTGTATGTTTGTACACGCATCACGCAAAACTACTGAATGGATTAAAATGAAACTTAGCATGGTTCAAGTTGATACTACAGAGTAGCATATAGGATACTTCTTATCGCGAAATTCAGCACGGTTCCCTTGGGAGAGGGGATGAAAGTCAAAATGTGTACTTACTCTAGCGGCACGCTATGATGGCCGGTTTGACGTTTGTCCGCTCATGAAGTTCCGTATTAATTGATAACGACTTTGAAGGAAATAATTGTATTACTTTATTGACGATAGTGATGTGCAGAGATTCATAAATTTTATCGAATGTAGTTTCTCATGAAGTTCCGTATTAATTGATAACGACTTTGAAGGAAATAATTGTATTACTTTATTGACGATAGTGATGTGCAGAGATTCATAAATTTTATCGAATGTAGTTTTAGGTTTAGGACTCAAAATTTATTTATTAAATTGATTTCTTAAATGTATACAAGTGTAGAAAAATCAGTTTGCACCATTTAAGGGGTGAATGTACTTGTGAATATGAACAATTTTCACTATGTGGACAAACCTCTGAAATCGCAAAAAAATATCAATAAATTTTTAAAAATGGAATCTAATACGATCGTCACATAGGATCGCTGGCTAGCACAACTACTACCTCCGGCAAACTCGCGTCAATGCTCAATGCAAAACAAAGCAGTTTCGAATTGACGTTGCTTCGAAAAGTATAAACTGTCAGTGCAATGCGATTGTGATATAGTTTTGACCTGGCTTTGGATTTCAAATATTGATACTGCATTACTGTTGACCCTTGCTCGTTAATTTGGACTCTGTTCAAGCCCTTTGTTGTGGATTTCGTCGATATGACCGAACGTACGCAGAGAACTGTTCTAAATAGTCAGACACGTGAGTTCGTAATACGCCTTCGTAACTATTTCGATCGTGAAGCTCAAAATGGAGGGCCAATTTTACCTATAACGTCAGTGGTTGAACGCGTAGCTGATGCGCTTAATATTGGACAACGAACTGTTAGACGGATAACTAAAAAAAAATATGGCGAGACTGGCACAGAAGAAAATAAACTTCACACACCAAAAAAGAGAAAACGAGCAAAACCAGTCGTAGGCATCGATAGCTTTGATGCCGATGCTATCCGAAGACATGTTTACGGCTACTATTTACAGAAGGAGTATCCAACAAGAAAAAAGTTGGTGCATTCACTGAAGGAAGCTGGATTATTCTTCGGTGGGGAAAGTTCTTTAACGAAGATTTTGAAGACCATTGGATTTCGATACAAAAAATGTAACAAACGCAAAATATTGATGGAAAGATTTGATATAGCGATGGCAAGGTATACTTTTTTACGGCAAGTGAAAGAAATCAAAAATTGGCAAAATGTTGTGTTCTTGGATGAAACATGGCTTAATGCTAACCATACTGTAGGCCGTTCTTGGAACGATGACACAGCAGCATCTACTTCCAAAGTTCCTGTAGGAAAAGGATCGCGACTTATAATTTGTCACGCCGGAACCATCAACGGGTTTGTCGAAGGTTCTCTCATGGCTTTTGCGTCAAAAACCACTGGAGACTATCATGAAGACATGAATGGAGAAAAGTTTACTGAATGGTTTACCTCAATGTTGTGTAGCCTCCCTGAACCATCTATTATAATTATGGACAACGCCCCATACCACTCGATGCAAATTGACAAGCCACCTGCCCAATCCCAAAAGAAAGCTGATATCGTCGCATGGCTTCGTAAAAATGGCGTAGATGCAAACATGAATATGTTAAAAGCGGAATTAGTACGTCTTTTAAAAGAAAACAAACCAACCAAGATCCGATACGTCATTGACGAAATAGCATTAGAACATGGGCACAGAGTTATACGGTTACCGCCTTACCATTGTGAGTATAATGCGATTGAGTTGGTGTGGGCTCAAATTAAGGGATATGCTGCAAGACACAATACAGAACCCCCATTTACCACAAAAAAAATGCTAAAATTATTAGAAGAAGCTTGTGAACATGTGACTAAAGGAGACTGGGAAAAGGTTGTGAATAGAACTGTTAAATTAATAAGGGAAGATTATGAAAGAGATGTGAAAATAGATAATATTATAGAAAACGAACATATAATTATTAATGTATGTGATGATAGCAGTGACGACAGTGAAAATAGTAGTATGGACGAATCTGATTAATTATGGCCTTTTGTGGCACCTTTTTTGGTATCTTTTGTATTCATATGTTTCTTGTGTGCATATAAAGTATGTATATTCATTTTCGTTCAAATATTCAGTTCGTTCAAATAAATTAAATAAACATATACATTTTTGTTTTATTAAACCTATTTAATCAGGTACAAAAACAAAACTTAATTGTTTTTTGTTCGAGAATAAATTGACATTCCACATCACTATTGTAATGTGTCAAACCGGCCATCATAGCGTGCCGCTAGTATAGCTGTAATTCATTAACGCGTGGTCTAATTTCATTCATTCTTTTTTGTTAGGTAGTACATGCTTTAAAAATTGTTCCGCAAATATTTCAAGGTCATCGGTTTTTTAGTTCAGAAATTACAGCCATCACAACCCCCAATATCCCATACAAGCGGATACCCGCGACTTCGTTCGCGTGCCATTCGGGACTCAAATTTTTTATCAAATAACTTTTACTCACTTTTGTAGCGAGAAAATTTTCAACTGGTACCTACCTACTTTATTTTTTTAACTTTTCAATATCATGAGCGGATTTTTTAGATTTGTGCCTCTCCGACTGTCTTTTCAAAAATGCGATAAGTTTAGAATAGGTTTCAATGTGAACGTCGCATTTCGATTTGATTGTAGCTTTTATCATGGAGTAAATACTCCATAATGTAGATGGTTGCCTGATTTTAGACAATTCCATGAAATATGATAAAATCACAGTCTCTGAACAGGTCTTCGCACCTTTAGCATGTCTCCAATTATTAAATAATTCATAGGCTTTCAGGTATTTTTCACGCGACTTTTCCGATAAAAGTTTAATTCAGCGTTAGTCAGTAATTATTTTAATTCTGAAGGTGTTAAACTATTACTGGAGTCACTCATTTTGTAAATTTTAAATTTTTTACAACAAATAACTACAAAGAAATTAGTTAGGTAGATACCTAATTAAGATATAGAGTATAGAAAATTATTTTTCCCCGCCATTGTTCCCCGCCAATTTTTTTTATTATACCTACTCTGTTTTTATATACTGTTTTTATTATAATATTATGTCTGCGTTCGGAATTGCGTAATTCAAGAAAAAAATTAACTAATTATTTTAATTCTCCTTAAAACGTTTACGTTTCATATTGTTTTACAAATTATAAATTCTAAAACTCATTTTAAGAAAAACTCAATAAGTAAGTAATAATAAAATAGAAAATTTTGATGAAATAAAATGTGGGGCTACTATACACACTATTTGATACAAAACCGAACTTTTCTTGAGACAGTGAATTGAAAAAATGACAATCCAAAGCGTTCTAAATTCAAAACACTTTTTCTCACTGAGTGAGCAAAAACGACTTTTGCTCACTGGTTTTGGCCAGCAAAGGCGCCCTTTTTGAGCTAGTGAGGTGAAAAAATAGTTTATCAATTCGACACGTATGTATCTGTAGCATCTGGAAATAACTGCAGGAACTGCAATATATTTATATACATATATGGTAATCTATTTAAATATATATGACGTATGTTTGTTTGTATGTTAGTTTTGCGCATTTCTCCGAAGCTATTAATTGGATTGTGATTTCAAACATTGTTGTTTGTTTAGTACAATAATTATCGTGGAAAACTTCCAATTTCTGTACTATTCGATCGTTGGTTATCTTTTGATTACTCTACTTTTTTTACAAATTTCAGTTATTCTTCACAGTTCTAGTATATTTTCCAAAAGCAGTTCTCATTATGCGCGATGCCATGATGCTTATACTCAATAAGGTAAGGCTTTTTAACTTAGTAAATTTTTCACCTTGATAACTGTAGGTACCTACATTTTAAATCACTACATATTATAAAACAGTCCCCCACCGCGTCTGCCTGTCTGTCTATTTGCGATAAACTCAAAACCTACTGAACGGATTTTCATGTGGTTTTCACCAATACAGTGATTTAACGTTAGAGTGATACATGAGGAAGGTTCAGATCTTTGGTTTAGATGTATAATTTGCTAAAGTTTTGTGTATATTGGTTAAAATATTATTATGATGATAATTTTTGAAAATATCGGAGAAAGTCAAACCGCGTGGAGCTTTCATCGAACTAGCTGCCCTTTGAGATATAACAAAACAATGGTGGAATAGTAGCGAGTAGATACTTACTACCCCTGCGAAGCCGGGGCGGGTTGCTAGTATTATATGTATAATAATATTTAAAATGTACAGTCGTCACATCACCCCAAATTAATTTTCTAATTAACATAGGAAAACCTAATACTTTATGCATACGTAAGTTTGAAAATAATTACTAACTAATTAATTTTAGGAGCTTTTAACTTTTGATACCATTTGGACTGTATTCATGCTGCTCATCGCAATCGGTGTGGGAACCTGGCCGATGGTGCTATTTGAGCTGACTAAGAATGAGGTGGACATCATTAAAGATGTTTTATTCAAACAATCTCTCATGGATATAGGTAAGTACCTAGTACAAATAATTATACTTACAGATATTATTATAATTAATAGTACCTAATACTGCTAACATTTTAAAAATAAAAATTATCTAATATCTAGGTACCTACCTACTAAAAGTTTTAAGAACTCTATGTTAAATTAGAATACATACGTAAAAGAGGGCAACCAAGAATAAGAATACCAAAAGAACAATACTATACCGCACTTACCTTAAAATATAACGCATCATACCTTTTCTACTCGTGTATCAAAGCTATTGATATCGAGTAAAGTATAAAGGCCGATTCGCACATATCATTAGCTTCAGTGGCCGGCGCAGTTCCGGCACAGTGAAAAATCTTCTTTCATAAATTATCAATGAACTGACACTGAAATACAGCGTCGTTACTGATACGGGCAGGCGTGAACGCGTTTATAGAGAATACTAAAATCATGGAACTCACGTCATTGTCACGCGTTTCGTTATTGCAATCAAACATATTTATAACAAGCGGATGCCCGCGACTTTGTCCCCATGGATATAGGTTGTAAATATCTTTCAGTGAAAGTCCCATCTAAATCGATCCTGCCTATCGGAGATTAGCTGGAACAAATAGACAAACAGACAAACACAACGCACGCCAGCTTAATATGATAATCCATACGTTCAAAGGTTCCTGTATAATCTCGGTTCCAAGTTATATGGAATACTGAGGGTTGTGATGGTTGTATTTTCTGAACTGCAAAACTGAAGACTTTTAAATATTTACGGGACAATTTTTAAAGTATTTCCTTTCTAACAAAAAAAGAATTAATGAAATCGGACTCGGGACTACGCGTTAACTTCTTTAGGCGCATTGAGCACTTTTTGGGTGAACAAAAATCATGGAACTCGCGTCATCGTCACCGAACGCTTTCCATGAGATACATCGTGCTAGGTATACTGTGTATATTAATATATATGTGTACTCTTTGGGTGAACAAAAAGCGTGAAATTCGCGTCATCATCACCGCACGCTTCGAGTTTTCACTTCACAGTTACAGTTCCTAAAGATTCTCCATTTTTTTCACAGTGCCGGAACTGTGACGGCATGGATGCTTTATTGATATGTGCAAATCGGCCTTTAAACCATTTTTAACCAACTTACAAAATGAAAGCTCTGTATTTGATCTGGATCTATGTATGCGAATGTAAGTATGTATGTATCAAAAAGTAATGAACCAGTTTTGATGATTTTTTCAGTATTGTACTGTACATACTTTCAGAATGGTTTTAATAATACACCACAACACACCTATATATTATTATTATGTACGAAGTCACTCGCGTAAATGTACCCATTTATGTCACTATTTTTGACTGGTACCTACACCGATTTCAATGAATATAAAATTATTTTGCTATAATCCGCTAACAGTTACTGTTAGCGGATTATAGCAAAATAATTTTATATTCATTGTATATCATGGAATTCCGCAAAGTAACGCCTGCTTCCATTCAACATTACACCGATTTCTCTGAGATTGTTGAGCCGAAGTTGGTTTAATTTTTCTAAAATATAGTTTGTCATCAAAATGAAATGTATTTTTACCCGACTACTGTAAAGCCAAAAGGAAGGGCTATGTTTTTAGCAGTCTATGTATGTTTTTTGTATGAGATTGAATTATGTGTACCACCGTAGCGCCTAAACTACTGGGTCGATTTTGATGACATAGGCTATATTTTTAACCCCCGACGCAAAAACGACGGGGTGTTATAAGTTTGACGTGTGTGTGTGTACTGTGTATGTGTGTGTGTCTGTTCCCCTGTAGCGCTCAAACGGGTGAACCGATTTGAATGCGTTTTTTTTTTGTTTGAAAGGTGAATCAGTCGAGTGTTGTTAGCTTATCTATACTAATAAATAAAATTGAAGTGTCTGTCTGTAATATCGAAATAACTACCTCATATTAAGCTCATATGGTTATTTGAACGCTACCATAACCGAATCACACGTTTTTAAAATTTTTGTCTGTCTGTCTGTCTGTCTGTCTGTCTGTCTGTCTGTCTGTCTGTCTGTCTGTCTGTCTGTTTGAACGGGCTAATCTTCGGAACGGCTGAACCGATTTTGACGGGACCTTCATATACAAGTAGAGAATTAACCAGGGAGTAACATAGGCTACTTTTTTAACCGACTTTCAAAAAAGGAGGAGTTGTGTTTTTCTACCTATGTACACCGATATCTCCGAGATTTCTAAACCGATTTGCGTAATTTTTTTTTTAATCGATAGAGAAACATTGCGACCCTGTTCTATAAAAAAATTGGATTCCAACTCCTCAATCCTGATGCTGTAGGGGACCTAATCCCCAAAACTAATGGGTTTTAGAAACTTTCGGTTATTTAAATTGATATTGGGGGTACCAATTAAAGACTTTATCGTTGAATGAACTCGAGTAGGTACATATCCAACTCCTCAACCCTGATGCTGTAAGGAATTGTATACCGAAATCGTGGGGATCCCACGGGATTTTTCCGTTTTGGGGACGGGTTTCTACAGATAAGCTACTTTTTGTTCTGGAAAATCAAAAGTTCCCACGGGATTTTTAAAAACCTAAATCCACACGGGCGAAGCCGTGGGCATCATCTAGTAATAAATAAAATTGAAGTGTCTGTCTGTAATTTCGAAATAACTACCACATATTAAGCTCATATGGTTATTTGAACGATACCATAACCGAATCACACGTTTTTAAAATTTTTGTCTGTCTGTCTGTCTGTCTGTCTGTCTGTCTGTCTGTCTGTCTGTTTGAACGGGCTAATCTTTGGAACGGCTGAACCGATTTTGACGGGACTTTCACATACAAGTAGAGAATTAACCAGGGAGTAACATAGGCTACTTTTTTAACCGACTTTCAAAAAAGGAGGAGTTGTGTTTAGAAAAACACAACTCCTCCTTTTTTGAATTGATAGGTAGAAACCTATGTACACCGATATCTCCGAGATTTCTAAACCGATTTGCGTAATTTTTTTTTTTAATCGATAGAGAAACATTGCGACACTGTCCTACAAAAAATTTGGATTCCAACTCCTCAATCCTGATGCTGTAGGGGATCTGATCCCCAAAACTAATGGGATTTACACACTGTCGGTTATTTAAATTCATATTAGGGATACCAATTAAAGACTTTATTGTTGAATGACCTCAAGTAGGTACATGTCCAACTCCTCAACCCTGATGCTGTAAGGAATTGCATTCCGAAATCGTAAGGATCCCACGGAATTTTTCCGTTTTGTGGACGGGTTACTACTTACTACAGATAGGCTACTTTTTGTTCTGGAAAATCAAAGTTCCCACGAGATTTTTACAAACCTAAATACACACGGGCGAAGCCGTGGGCATCATCTTCTAGTAATATAATAAAGCGGAAGAGTTTGTTTGTTTGTTTGTTTGAACGCGCTAATCTCTGGAAGTACCTATCGGATTTGAAAAATTCTTTTTGCATTTGGTAGTCCCACTTTTGGGGCAGGTTATAGGCTATTTAATATCCCTAAAATCCTCCCCTAAGGGGGTAAAATGGGGGTAGGAAGTTTGTATGAAAGTCCTATGTTTTTAAAGTTACAGACCTGAAAATCGGCATTTAGATTATTAGTTTTAAATAATAAAACTCTGTATATTTTATTTTGAAAAATCTTCCCTTAAGGGTGGTAAAATAGGGGATGAAAGTTTTAATGGGAAGTTTTAATTATAATTTTGCTATTATCAACTTGAAATTTGGAAGGTAGGTTAATTCTACAGCTTAGATATCAGCCTAGAAAATGTTTCACAAAAATCCTCCCCTAAGGGGGTAAAATGGGGGTAGGAAGGTTATGTTTTTGAAGTTACAGATATGAAAATAGGCATTTAGATTATAATTTTTAAATGATAAAAACCTGTATAAGTTATTCTGGAAAATCTCCCCTTAAGGGTGGTAAAATAGGGGATGAAAGTTTTTATGAAAGTCCTATGTTTTTAAAGTTACAGACCTGAAAATCGGCATTTAGATTATGAGTTTTAAATAATAAAACTCTGTATATTTTATTTTGAAAAATCTTCTTTAAAGGGTGGTAAAATAGGGGAGGAAAGTTTTAATGGGAACTAAAAACGATCTCAGCGCCCTCTGGCGGCCTAACTTGAAGTGATCACAGCGCCCTCTGGCGGCCTAACTTGAAGGGATCACAGCGCCCTTTGGCGGCCAAAACTGGAAACTAAAAAACGATCACAGCGCCCTCTGGCGGCCTAAGCCGGAAACTTGAAGCAATAGCAGCACTCTCTAGCAGCCAAAACTGGAAACTAAAAAAACGATTGCAGCGCCCTCTAGCGGCCAAAACTGGAAACTAAAAACGATCGCAGCGCCCTCTGGCGGGCTAACTTGAAGCGATTACAGCGCCCTCTGGTGGCCAAAACTGGAAACTAAAAAACGATCACAGCGCTCTCTGGCGTCCTAAGCCGGAAACTTGAAGCAATAGCAGCGCCCTCTAGCAGCCAAAATTGGAAACTAAAAACGATCGCAGCGCCCTCTGGCAGCCTAAACCGGAAACTTAGAGCAATAGCAGCGCCCTCTTGCGGCCAAAACTGGAAACTAAAATAACGATCGCAACGCCCTCTGGCGGCCAAAACTGGAAACTAAAAAACGATCGCAGCGCCCTCTTGTGGCCTAGGCCAGAAACTTGAAGTGATTGCAGCGCCCTCTTGCGGTCAAAACTGGAAACTAAAAATGATCGCAGCGCCCTTTAGCGGCCTAAGCCGGAAACTCGAAGCGATTGCAATGACCTCTGACGGCCGCAGGCGGAATCTCGATACGATAGCTGCGCCCTCTGGTGGCCGAAGGCAATTAAATAAATACTAAATTAATAACTAAATCAATAAATAAATAAATTATTTAAAGCTATTTAGTTAATAATTATCTAAATGTGAAAGTGTGGATATTTGGATGTTTGGATGTTTAGATGTTTGGATGTTTGTTACTCTATAACGTCGCAACTACTGAACAGATTTGGCTGAAATTTTGAATGGAGATATGCCCTGACTTAAAACATAGGCAATTTTTTATTCTGGAAAAATCCACAGTTCCCACGGGATTTAGAAAAAACCCAAATCTACAGCTATAGGTAGATCAATATAGCAAACTACCTTGAAAGTAAGTATAAAGGTTGGAAAAGGTAGCTGGAACGGGAACCAGAAATCCACGATTCCCTCAGGATTTATGAAAAACCGAAATTGACGCGGGCGAAGCCGCGGGCAACAGCTAGTGTTTGATAAAAATCGATCCAAGATGGCCGCCGCTACAAAATGGCGGATTACATTTTTTTTCACAACTCCCTTAATATGGGTATCAAATGAAAGGGCTTGACTAGTAGATAGCACTATGCAAATCCAAGACGGCCGCCGCCACAAAATGGCGAATGTCGGGGGTTTTTTAAATTTTCAATTTATACTTGTATATACATACGAAAAAATTGAGAAGCGACGTCCGAGCGGCAAAAGTAAAACATTATTTAGTTTCGGATAGACATCATAGATGGCGTCACTAGCTACTTGCCCCGTGTTCTGTACCTACACTAAATTATTATTTTGTTTTAAATTAAATTAGGTACTAAGCGTAGGCGGGTTTTAGTTTACGAACTTCATCTCTTGTTACTAACGTGAAATAAGTAGGTAGGTACATAACTACAACGTTAGTTTTACTTTGCGCAAAAACCGAAATAGGTAGGTGTCAAATATTTTTACATTAAAAATATTTATACTTACAAAATTTCAAAAAATATAATGAAAAGTAACGAAGTTATAAGCTTGTTATGTTGCGTCGTTGTCCTCGAAAAAAATGGTCACCGCAAGCCGTCCGCAGCGACTTGCGATCGACGCGAGTTGAATGACCGCCGCTGTGTGCCGACCGTCAACTGATGCGCGGTAAATCATTGTGTCTAAGCTTGTAGGATTTCAAAATATTTTTGGACAAAAATATAACACTATACAGGGTGTAAATGACATCTGAATGAAAACTTTGAGGTAAGGTTGCATTTAATGTGTTATGTGAAAAAACTGAATTCATTTATGTCAGAAATGATTGGTTTCAAATATTGCCATTTTTGAGCGCGCAATGTATTGCATACAACGCGATCACAACGCACGCAACGCTCCGCGCAAAATTCACAATATGAGACTTTTATGAGTTAAAGCGTGGCCTTGACGTCGCGCGCCCGGCACTTCTTTTGACTATGCCGCGAGCCTCATTATAAATTCAAGGCCAGTACGAATGTAGGTTAACGACCTGTATTCACACTAGTTCACTAGCAATCAGCTGTTCGACGAAAATCTTTTTGATAACATTACCGTTTTAAGTGAAAATAATGAAATAATTACTTTTTCATTTATAATTGCGTTGAGACAGATAGTAATAATAATTTTATACAGTATTCAGTTAAAAAAGAGGTAAAAAATATCGGAAATTTCATGGAAAATTCGACGAAAAATTTCACCACTGGGGAACCTAGAATCATGTACTGTGTGCTTAGTCTAAATCGGAGCACTCGAAAACGAACTCGAAAACTATTGATCGATTTCAGAGTAAAATAGACCTAAAATGGCTTGTATTAAGGTTTGAGTTCGCCAATACATTCAGCATTGTTCGAATGCTGAATGTATTGGCGAACTCAAACCTTAATACAAGCCGTTTTAGGTCTATTTCACTCTGAAATCGATCAATAGTTTTCGAGTTCGTTTTCGAGTGCTCCGATTTAGACTAAGCACACTGAATCCGTGGGACGCGTTTTGGAAAATATGTCTGAATACACCCTTTATAATAATGGTTGGATTCGATTTTGTTACTGATTCTGAACAAACTTCTTTCAGGTTTTGCGTAAAGTAAAACTAACGTTGTATATTGTTATTTTTTAGACGAAACACTTCGCCTCGAGATCCAGCTCGCCTTGCGTCATGTAAACCTGCGTCCGTGTGAGTACCGCGTGTGTCGCACGATGCCGATGGGTGTCGGCCTCTCGCTCAGCTTCATCTGCCTCTGCATCACCTACGTCATCGTTCTAGTTCAATTGACACCTGACAAATGAGGAGTCTTCATTTTTTAAGTACTTGCATTACTACCTACTTTAATTTTTAACCGACTTCGAAAAAAGTAGGAGGTTCTCAATTCGTCAAAATGTTTTTAAATGTATGTTCCCCGAACACTGAAAGAGGGCTGGGCCGATTTTGAAAAAAAATTATTTTGTTTGGAAGGGTCTTCCCAGGGGTTCCCAGTTCAGGATCTGATGATGAGATCCTTCAAGGAAACTCTTGAAATTTTGTGGTATATTGAAGTCGGTTTAATTTTTCCTAAAATATGGCTGGTTAGTTAGATTGCTAATATTTAATAATTAATTTTTATATAGATTACACGGTTGACTTGCTTACTTGTTTACTTTACTTGAATTGTAAATTTTATACTTACTAATTTTATGCCCTTTCCCTCGTTTAGGTAGGTAGGTATATCATCATCCGAATTAAAAAAGAGAAGATTTTCAATTTAATATTTTTTTATTGTTCCTCGACCATAAATCTGCAAAATCAAAACCGATTTTGATAGCAAAATATAATTCAAAAGTGTATATCGTCAAAATGATGGCGTTGGGAAATGAATGATGGAACTCGTCAATGAGCAACATAATATACTAACATGAAATATATTCACATGTTTAGGACGTATGATAAGCAAATGCAAAGTGTTTGCTAAGTTTAAGTTTTAAATAGATATGGAATAATTAATGGGCCCAGCACGCTACCATTGCGCCTCGTTGCCTCGTTGGTCTAGTGGTTAGCATATTCGACTGCAGATTACGAGGTCCCGGGTTCGATTCCCGGGTCGGGCAAATTATTGTTAGGTATTGGGGGTTTTTCTGTCAAGAAATACTCAGTGCCAGTCCGGAGTTGGCAGTTGGCGGTGTGTCACCCCCGTGCCTCGGGGAGCACGTTAAGCAGTCGGTCCCGGTTATTATCACTATCATGTGACAAAGTCTTAAAAGCCCGCCAACCCGCATTGGAGCAGCGTGTCGGGTCTAAGTTCTAAATCCCTCTATCCTACGGGAGAGCAGGCCTGTGCCCAGCAGTGGGACATTAAAAGGCTGCAGTGGTGGTGCTGGTGGATGGAATAAAATATTGATAATACTTAATCTTAAATAGTTTAATATGTGCTATCATAACAAATGATTTATTATTTGTGTTTACCTATGCTACAATATACTTTATTTATACTAAGTACCTAAGTAATATAATATTTTATCTTTCATTGTTCAACGTCCTCCAGGGGCAACGTACCTACTTAAAACACTTAGGTAGGCAATGCTAGTTTCGTGCTATGCGGGTAATTGAACTATTACCACAGAATACTCGACCATTGTATCAATAAGTCTGATTGGCATTACAATAGAAACTTCTTGCCTTAATGAATGTCCATACAACTCTTATTTTTGACTCACCAAAACGTGTTATTGTATAGCATTACTTTTGGATCGTCAGCTTCATCTAGATATGGGAGTTCGATGCACTGAATTATTATGGCATTGTAGGTATCTATTGAAATTCGTCAGTAATTGGTTTATAGGTAACAGGTCTGTCTGGCAATGGCAATAGATTTGCAATTTAAACATTATTCCCTTTTCCAGGATTTAATCATAATTTTCTTTAAGTAATCTGATTATTAAATCTATACTAATAAATAAAATTGAAGTGTCTGTCTGTAATATCGAAATAACTACCTCATATTAAGCTCATATGGTTATTTGAACGCTACCATAACCGAATCACACGTTTTTAAAATTTTTGTCTGTCTGTCTGTCTGTCTGTCTGTCTGTCTGTCTGTCTGTCTGTCTGTCTGTCTGTCTGTCTGTCTGTTTGAACGGGCTAATCTTCGGAACGGCTGAACCGATTTTGACGGGACCTTCACATACAAGTAGAGAATTAACCAGGGAGTAACATAGGCTACTTTTTTAACCGACTTTCAAAAAAGGAGGAGTTGTGTTTTTCTACCTATGTACACCGATATCTCCGAGATTTCTGAACCGATTTGCGTAATTTTTTTTTTTTAATCGATAGAGAAACATTGCGACCCTGTTCTATAAAAAATTAGGATTCCAACTCCTCAATCCTGATGCTGTAGGGGACCTAATCCCCAAAACTAATGGGTTTTAGAAACTTTCGGTTATTTAAATTGATATTGGGGGTACCAATTAAAGACTTTATCGTTGAATGAACTCGAGTAGGTACATATCCAACTCCTCAACCCTGATGCTGTAAGGAATTGTATTCCGAAATCGTGGGGATACCACGGGATTTTTCAGTTTTGGGGACGGGTTTCTACAGATACGCTACTTTTTGTTCTGGAAAATCAAGAGTTCCCACGGGATTTTTAAAAACCTAAATCCACACGGGCGAAGCCGTGGGCATCATCTAGTGCACTAATAAGTAACACTGCCGTGGTAGGTATAACTAAGACGCCGTTACTTATAGTTCCTTACCGGAACTAGGTAACGGCGTTTTAGTTATACCACGGCAGAACAGAGCACTTTCAAAATGATCGCGCCTAAATTTCGAAATAGCCACACGTGGCTCGCGAAATTATATAGCTTGGTTCCACTACATGATTGACCAATCTGTGTACATTTTTGTTTCCTTCACACACTTTCAATCACACTCGCACAGACAAAAATCTATACATATAATAAAATCGTAGAATTGCCGTATCTGTACATTGAATATTTTTGCAAAATAATAACTGGGGGATGTTAGGGATAATTATTAGTAACTAGATGATGCCCACGGCTTCGCCCGTGTGTATTTAGGTTTGTAAAAATCTCGTGGGAACTTTGATTTCCCAGAACAAAAAGTAGCCTATCTGTAGTAAGTAGTAACCCGTCCACAAAACGGAAAAATTCCGTGGGATCCTTACGATTTCGGAATGCAATTCCTTACAGCATCAGGGTTGAGGAGTTCGACATGTACCTACTCGAGGTCATTCAACAATAAAGTCTTTAATTGGTATCCCCAATATCAATTTAAATAACCGACAGTGCCTAAATCCCATTACTTTTGGGGATCAGATCCCCTACAACATCAGGATTGAAGAGTTGGAATCCAAATTTTTTGTAGGACAGTGTCGCAATGTTTCTCTATCGATTAAAAAAAAAATTACGCAAATCGGTTCAGAAATCTCGGAGATATCGGTGTACATAGGTAGAAAAACACAACTCCTCCTTTTTTGAAAGTCGGTTAAAAAAGTAGCCTATGTTACTCCCTGGTTAATTCTCTACTTGTATGTGAAAGTCCCGTCAAAATCGGTTCAGCCGTTCCAAAGATTAGCCCGTTCAAACAGACAGACAGACAGACAGACAGACAGACAGACAAAAATTTTAAAAACGTGTGATTCGGTTATAGTATCGTTCAAATAACCATATGAGCTTAATATGAGGTAGTTATTTCGATATTACAGACAGACACTTCAATTTTATTTATTAGTATAGATAGAATGTAAAACAGCTATTTTTGAAATTTTTGTCTGTTTGTCTGTATGTTTGTGCGCGCATCACGTAAAAAGTACTGAATGGATTGAAATGAAACTCGGCATGATTTAAGTTCATATTATGGAGTAACACATAGGATACTTTTTATCCCGAAATTCAGCACGGTTTCCTTGGGAGAGGGGATGAAAGTCAAAATGTGTACTTAGCTGTAATTCGTTAACGAATGGTCCGATTTCATTCATTCTTTTTTTGTTAGAAAGGAAATACTTTAAAGATTACTGGCTAATCTCTGAAAGGCTGGACCGATTTTGATGGGATTTTCACTGGCGGATGTTTACATTTTGATCTACCTAATCATCCGCCAGTGAACTTTTAACAGTTTTTAGCAAGTTATGAGTTCAAAGGAGCTTAGGAAAAACAAAATGATTCTCACGGGATTTTTAAAAACCAATATCCACGCGAACGAAGTCGCGGGTGTCCGCTTGTCTGAAATATTCATAGTTGAAAGAGGTTTAACAGGAAAAATAAAGCCATTTCTCTAACATGCCCAGTTTTTTTTTAAATTCGTAACTATTTATCTTTTTAAACATAACAAACTTAGTGATGCGGTTCCCTTTGCTGGATTTAAATTTTAATCAATTGGCCTGCGCCTCGGCTGAGATAACCACTAGACCAAGACCCGATCAGAGACAATTTAGTAATTACATAGCTATACCCAAATTACCCCTGCCGGGAATCGAACCTAGGATCTTCCACTTAGATAAGAACACAGAGCTCACCAACAGTCCAACACCACTGTACCAAGGAGGTCTTCCGAAGCTGTCCCATTACAGCACCTCGTTCGAGAGTATTATTATTAAATAATACACTGTGGCTAATTCTGTCGTACACAATCTCTAAACCTAAACTAAATTGACAGGTTTAAAAATAGTGCTATCCCCTTCAACAGGGAGGATTGTGAAAGAGACAGGAATATATTTAGATCTGTCATTTTAGTTTAGATTTAGAGATTGTGTACAACAGAATCGGCCACACTGTACCCGCAAACTTAACTGCATTTGGCGCAAATGAAAGTGTCCCACATTGCTAATTAGCGTAATTTCGCGATGATTATTTTAGCAACACATGTCTGGGGTCGCGGGGTCATCAAACTTGCGCTGAACATCTGCGTACGTTATTTATAACTTTTGTGTTATTGTTTTTTTTTTTGGTAACTTGAATCACAGACATAATATATTAGAGACATGACGACACGCAAAGATGATTATAAAAATGCACAAGTTCTTATGATTATGATGATGATGATAATACTTATTTATTTAAATTCCGAACATTTCCCAGACATTTAATCAAAAATCTGTTTGAAATCAGTATGTTTGCATCGTTTTCTATGCAAAAGCGGACCCTGCTTCGATTTATTTGCTGCCAAGCTTAATATGCAACTCATTATTAATTCCCAAGTTGTTTAAAAGTCACAAACGCAGTGCAGCATGAAAGAGCTGCACTGCGTTTGATAGCGTCATTAACGAACCTGCAAAAACGTTTATTTATTAACCATTACCTATAGTACCATCACCAAAAGCAGTTATAACCAGAAACTTGAAAATTTAATTGACTAATTAGTTAAGTACCTACTTACCTACTAAAAATTCATTTATTTAGATGACCTAAAAGGTAGACCTGAGGATGCTGCGATGTCGGAGTGAAACCGTGCGTCGAGTGTTTTGGATGGTTTGTGTAGTGTTACGTGGTGGTAAATTTTGTTTGATTGGTTGCTTGTTTTTCCTGCATGTTTAGCAGCGGGAGAGCGGGTAGCACAGCGAATGCTGCACTTGGCACCACTCATTTGTGTGTTTTAGCGGTTTTTTTCATTGTGTATTATCATGGATTTCCGCAAAATAACGCGAACGCTTGCTTCTATTAATCCAACTTTTAAATATTTCTTTGTTGACTGTACCATAATGACTCATTCACGTGACTCCATTGAATGCATAGGTAGACATCCACTCACAGGGTTTCCCCTGTCAGGTAAAAACGTATAAAAGTAGTAGGTAAGTACTTACCTAGAGTTAATGCATTTGTTTCCATGTGTTAAGTACATTTAGGAATTATTTGTAGTCTTTAGATACGAGTATACCTATTGTAGCGGCATGCACAATAAGGCTAGGAATTTAGGTACACAAAATATGATAATAATGTCCTCCTGAACGAATTTCGGCCACGGCAACCAATCCCAACAGAGACTAACTTACTATAATGCACCCAGAATCTTATGATTCGTAGCCGAAGAAGTTCGCCACTGATCGATGTAGGAGTTAGAAGAAAGTTGGCGGTGTTAGATCATTTACCCCTCTTTTTTTTTAATTTACCCTCGTGCCTCGGAAAACGGATAGTAGGTACGTAAAGACGTCGGTTCTGCGCCTGATTTCTACCCGATCGTGTCGCATTGGAGTCCCTTCGGATTATGAGAGCGTAGGAATGGAGAGTGCACCTGTGTTTGCGAACACACTTGAGCATTGTAATATCTCCTGTAGAAACAGATAGCCTCCGCCTCTGTTGAGATTCTCCGCCGTGGCCGAAATTCGGTTGAGAGGGATATTTATGTTATATCTACTTAGGTACATCTTTCGTAGGTATACATCTTTCGTTATGCAATAAAAGTAAGTACACTATTCCACGCCCACCTATTTAGGCTAGTTGTTTTGGGTATAAAGGGGAGCGAAGAGCGATCATTAATCACAATAATACAAGCATGTCGTTACCCCAGTCCCCAACGGAGATTGCATGGATTACTCAATTGATGTTCACAACAAACACTTTTGATTTTTTACACCTAGGTATAGGTATATTATGTAGATTTATCTAACTGCTAACACAACCAACTCCCAACTCCTGGCTGCTACTTACAATTTTTTGATAGAAAAACCCAGTAACTTATCTTTTTAGCCCGATCTTCTGGTGGGAGAGCTAGTTACCACCCTCCTGACAAAGACGTGCCGCCAAGCAATTTAGCGTTCCGGTACGAAACTGCGTAGAAACCTATTAGTGGTATGGTATACCATACCTCTTCCAGGTTAGCCCGCTTCCATCTTAGACTGCATCTTCACCTACCTTCAGGGCTCAGGTGAGATCGCAGTCAAGGGCTAACGCATCGAACTACCTATTTATTCTAAGGGCTAACGTGTATTTAGATAAATAAATAAAATATCTGGAATTTGAATCTACAATCTTACGACCCGAAGCCGTACAAGCTTACAACTAGGCCAAAGAGGCTGTTACTTTAATGCAGCGATGGCGCCGATAGAAATGAACTTCTACTACGTTAATGTATTAATCACAACCCTATTGTCTTCTATTTTCGATGAGTTCTACTGACACGCATAGATAAGGCCGCCTGAGTGACGGCACATCAAAGACGTAGATAGCCCTCGGTAACATTAGGGTTATTACGTCATTACATATTCCTGGTATAATCTACAGTTGACTACTTTATAGTATAAACCTATAGTTTACACTGAGATGGTATGAGATGGCACCTAGCTAAGGTATGATGTGCTGTTCGGGTGCAGTGTTGGACTTAATTTTTACGTCAAATTCCTTCCACCATCTTCAACCGTCGAAATTTTTACGCGCCTCTTCACTGCAACAATCCACTGACCTTGAAGTCACCCTCGATTTTATGGATCTCATGGTTCTAAAATAAATATCTCTCAGTATGTTTTTTTGGGTTTTTTATAAATATGCAGACTCAGGTACTCGACTCAGTAACAGTTTAGAACAAAGAAGAACAAATATTTTTCTACCAATACAGACTCTTGTGACAATAAGTGGCATGTCATTGCTCCCATGCCTCAATCAAAGTCCTCTTGTCGACTCACTTGCGTCAAACCGTATCCTTCTCACGATCGTCCCAAATTGGCCGCATCATCACACCGTCCGTCTTGCATCACTCGGGAATCGATCCCGGGTCCCGGCATCCTCATTTACACAACGACATAAACGACGGTGAGGCAATGGTGAGGCGATCATTCTCAATTTGTTGTCCCTTGCCCTCTAGTTAGATATTAATTTCCTTTGTTACAAAGGACGGAATATAAATCTCTCTACACAATAGGGCTAATTCTTTTTTACGCAATCTCTAGGTACACGAAACTAAAATAACTTATTTTTTTTAATTTTTTTATTTAGTTTAGAGATTTTTTACAATAAAATTAGCCACATCGCTAAACGAGATGCTTGAGCAACTCAGCGCGGAAAGCGCAATGTTGGGTGATCGCCCACTTAGGTAGACAGATGATCTCAATCGCTCAAGCGAGACGCTGAAAGCTCACTGGACACAAGCACCACAAGATCGTGTTCTGTAACGATCCACATTAGACTGAGTACGGTTCGGGAGACGCGCGAGATGAGGCGATAAGGGTTCTATTATGGAACCCTGATAATCATGGACGGTAGGTATTTTTAATGAAAATAATATGAACAAATAAATTCAATATTTTAATTGTTATAAAATATGAGTAACGTACAAACGTGTATTTACAAAAAATATTTACAACGCCTAAAATATTTTATTTTTATTTTAACGTACAGTTTAACCTACGCTTTTGAACTACTTACATGCTACAATACTTTTCAGTTTCTAGAAACTTTGTCGTCCTTATTTTACTTACAATAAACTAACAGTAAATATCAGAGATATATTTACAGAAATATTGGTCACTATATAAAACTAGGTTGGAATAATAAATTACAGATAGCTAAGAACATAAGACTAATTTTAATAGAATGATATGTCCATTTTAATTCTATTCTTATTGATGCTGTTTTTGACATAAACTATTTCATAAGTTTTTCCGCAAAAATATTTTTATTACATACTTTCATAAAACATTTTTTATTAGGTACCTAATACATAACATTGAAGTTAATTTTACAGCTCACTAGCTCTCAAACTATCTTACTTACTTATCGTTACTTAGGTATATATTATATTCAAGTTCAAGCTCAAGATAAAATTTGCTAATTGAGCAAAATATCAGCTCGCAAGGGCTGCAATTTATAAAGCAATCCATAACACGAAGTTTCTGTTATGGCACTTGATGAAATGATCACGCTCACAAAGAATGATTGTGATCACTCACAACGCGTTGTGGCCGACTCAAAACGACAAGAAATCGTGTTATGGATCGTCCGCGTTGTGGTAAAAAGTCTTTTAGAAAAGTCTTGTCACTTATTGAGGCTACGTTGCGACTAATTGAGCTATGTCAGGTGGCGCAATATCGCGGCGTGATGAAGTATCTACAGATCTTTATCTACATATGTGTCCACTGATGGATATACTCCCAGATCTCTACAGATCTATTTCCAGCAGTGGACAGGACACCTATATCAGCTCACGAAGAAGTACTTAGAAGAATACAGTTGGTTGGACTACTATTTCTTACTAGAAATTGTAGTCCAATACACCGGAAAATTGTAGTCCAAGCTGCTGCAGTAACTCTGCTTTGTCGTCATGGTCAGTGTAACCTCTTGTCGTGTTGCTGCCGTGACGCGTCGTTACATAGGGGTTTAAAGTTAGCAGGTCAAATACCCAGAGCATGATCTCACCAGGCGAACTAAGGAGGTGAGGACTGTTGCGGCGCATCGAAAACTAGAGTTTGAACAGTTTGTTGGCTGGCAGTCATTACGTTGCTCTCCAACGTCTTCGGTCTTCGCTTGAAGTTGTCACAAATGACTATCACCTAGAACAAGGAAAAAAACCTTTTACATAACCATACTAATATTATATCCATCCATTACTTTCATACTAGTATTATACTGCTGAACCGATCTTGACGTTTGACACAGAAATACCTTGCATCCTGTAGAAGGAATCAGAATACTTTTCTGTTATTACTGACATCCTATACGAGTACATATTATATAGTATAGGCTGTGATAGCCTAGTGGTTAGGACGACCGACTTCTAATCGGAGGTCGTGGGTTCGATCCCGGGCACGCACCTCTAACTTTTCAGAGTTATGTGCGTTTTAAGTATTTAAATATCACTTGCTTTAACGGTGAAGGAAAACATCGTGAGGAAACCTGCATGCCTGAGAGTTCTCCATAACGTTCTCAAAAGGTGTGTGAAGTCTGCCAATCTGCTTGGCCAGCGTGGTAGACTATGGCCAAAACCCTTCTCACTTTGAGAGGAGACCCGTGCTCTGTAGTGAGCCGGTAATGGGTTGATCATGATGATGATGATGATACGAGTACATACAGTAAAGGTGGTTTGCGTCTGAGAAATTCGACGATAAAACACCTTTAATTACTGAAAAGACGAACACCTAGGTACAATTTATTATTAGGTAGGTACAAGTTTTCACGATGTTACTTAAACTATAATATTACATTTGGATATTATATAGAACGAGCGGATACCCGCGACTTCGTTCGCGTGGATATTGATTTTAATAATCCCGTGGGAATCATTTTGATTTTCCTATGCTCCTTTGAGCTTAAACCTTGCTAAAAACTGTTAAAAGTTCACTGGCGGATGTTTAGGTACATCAAAATGTAAACATCTGCCAGTGAAAGTCCCATCAAAATTGGTCCTGCCTTTCGGAGATTAGCCAGTAGTCTTTAAAGTATCTACTTTCTAACAAAAAAAGAATGAATGAAATCGGACCACCCGTTAACGAATTACAGCTAAGTACACATTTTGCCTTTCATCCCCTCTCCCAAGGGAACTGTGCTGAATTTCGGGATAAAAAGTATCCTATATGTTACTCCATAGTATTAACTTAAATCATGCCGAGTTTCATTTCAATCCATTCAGTAGTTTTTACGTGATGCGCGCACAAACATACAGACAAACAGACAAACAGATAAACAGACAAACAGATAAACAGACAAACAGACAAACAGACAAAAATTTCAAAAATAGCTTTTTTACGTTCTATTACTTATCCCTAACATCCCCCAGTTATTATTTTGCAAAAATCTTCAATGTACAGATACGACAATTCTACGATTTTATTATATGTATAGATTTGGCTTTAACGTAGGTACAATGGCCATAAAAACTTTTAGGAATTTATAACCTACATAATAATTCAGTGATTTATAATCGATTTAACTTCAAGTATTGATCGACCAGAATCTCATGAAAAATAGGGAAATGAAATTCCAAGGTTAGCAACACTACGGCTGCCCTAGCGATAAACAAAGTAACTGACATTTTTGTGAAATTGATTTTTTGCATTAACAAAAGTTGTATGTCGAGTAAGTAGTTTTTTACCACAGTTTAACATTTCAAATAACTTGAACCGTTTACTGAAATTTAAATTGCCCAAACAAAGTAACTGCACTCACTTACCCGGAATATAAATGCAAAAACCAAGTAAACAACAAGCACAACACAAAAACAAAGTAATTGGATGTTGATTACTTTGTTTTTGTATTTAAAATGCAGTTGCTTGATTTTCGTTTCGTGAAACGATCCCAGGTAAGGTGTTCTGAATGTAATTACTTTGTCTATCACTAAGGCAGCCGAGTTAACCTAGTGTTGCTTACTACAAAATTTAATTTCCCTATTTTTCATGAGATTCTGGTCGATATATAACAGGATTTGATTTGTGAGAGGCCTTTGACCCGAGCAAACTTGTATCAAATATTTATTCAGCACACAAGCCTGTGAATTAATTGGACCACAATACGATGCGGGATTCAGTTAGGTCCGCTCGTTTGTTTACTTCACTAACTAAGAACAAGTTAAACAGCTAACATAGAGCCTCTGTTTAAACGGGCTTGGTGACACAAGTAGGAATTACCTACCTCTACTACATTTGTTTGCTTATTACCAGCAATTTAACTATAAGCGATGACAGTCTCCTAGTTGCTAAGTCTATGGCCTCCCTTTTGGGAGGAGCGAGTTCGATCCCCGGCATCAACTTTTCGGATCGAACTTTTAATTATTATATATCACTTGCTGTAACGGTGAAAGAAAATATCGTGAGGAGTGGCGACGACTGAAGTCTCCAGACTAGACAGATCAGAGACAATTTATAAATTTACAAATAGCCAGGAATCGGACCATTGCGCCAGGGAGCTCATCAAAAGTTGTATAACACCTAACGTAATGCAGCTACATCCAGAAGCAACGACATCAAGTTGAACATCTATGTCGCAATAATCGAAGACAGAAGGTCGCAGTAGACTAGTAGTAGTCGCAGTAGAATCTCTCATAGGCGCAGTAGACACAGTAGAATCTCTAACAAAGCCACAGCCTGGTGGACTTAACAGTAATGGCAGTTTTTAAGTTAATGTAACTTCTTCTTCATTACACTCTTGACAGCGCGGTCATGGTCATTAAGAAGTGACATCTTTAAGGGCAGATGTTATACGCCTCACGAGTGTTCGCCACTTTTCCCTGCTGGCCGACAGCCTAGTGCATTCGTGCAAGGGGCCGCCCACTACTGATTTAATTTGGTCGCTCCATCGCATGTATCGCAAAGTAGAGGGCATCTGGTACCCTCTACTTTGCCCTGCACGAGAAGGTGCTCTATGGAGTTACCCTCACGCCGGGAACCGTGTCCGGTCCATCGCATGGGCGACCTTCCTCGCCCTCTGGTGCCCTCTACTTTGCCCTGCACGAGAAGATGCTTTATGGAGGTACCCTCACGCCGGGAGCCGTATCCGGTCCATCACATGGGCCACCTTCCTCGCCCTCTGGTGCCCTCTACTTCGCCCAGCAAGACAAGGCGCTCTATGGACTCACCCTCACGCCGGGAGACATGTCCAAAGGACCTGTAACGCGCAAAGCAAAAATCCTCTAACAATGCTCACCGAAAACAACAAAGTGACAACACCGATGGCGGCTCCCACCAGCACGTCCCACCAGTGGTGCCGGCGGTCGGTGATCCGCGTCAGCGAGCACAGCGCCGTGTACGTGACGCAGAGCAGCTGCACCAGCGGCACGAGGAACACGGTGCGGTGGCGCCAGTCGAACGCGCGCTGCTGGAGGTACCACTGGAACAAATTAACATCATCATCATCATCATCAAAAAAGACAACAAGATAAAGTTCGTAAACGAAAACCCGACTACGCTTAATAATTTACTAATAATTTAGTGTGCAGAAAGCGCGGGGCAAGCAGCTAGTGGCGCCATCTGTTATGTCTATCCGAAACTAATTTATTAATCAAGAGCGCCGCGCGAAGGTCACTTCTCGATTATTATTTTTCGTAAATAAAATGTAGCCTATGTCACCCGGACCATAACAACGAATCAATAGACACCTCATTCATTAAAATCGGTCCAGTAGTTTAGGCGCTACGGTGGTACACACAGAATCTCATACAAAAATCGGACACAAACATACATACATGCATCCATAAATACATATAATTATACAGTGTGTCCGGGATCGAATTAGCGATATTTTAGGGACATATTCTACAACTCATTACCTCTCAGAAAATACCACTTATTAGGGCCTGCCCCCCTCCCCCTCCCAGGGACAGCCATTTCAATTTGGTGTGCGTTTTTGTGGGTATGTGCGCACAAAAATTGTAATAACTCGAAAGTCTGCTGATGCACAGGTCTTCAAATGACCTTATTCGATTGGATACAATATTCTCCATCACCAAATACCAAACAATAGAATAAAATGTCAAAATAACTCGATCAAAACTGCTTCGGAAAAAAAATATTTTTTCAAAAATATTGAAAACTACAAGTTTTTGCTGCATTTTGCAAAAACGAGGTCATTAAGACCACATTATAAAGTAATAAATCGATAGCTTTTGAGATAAGCAACAAAACGACATAAAAATTTTGACTGTAAGTTACTTACTTCTGGAGATATTGGTAATTGTAAGTACTTCGTCCCCAAGCATGAATTACGAGTATTGAACCCAAATTTAAGATTCATCATTTTTTTACTACAAATAAGGTAAAAAAATCTTAACTTTATAATTCAATTTTTGTTAGTTATAAACTCAATAACTCAATAACTCTGATTTGTGTATGTGACACAAATCAGATATCCTAAAAACTAGGTTATTTCCGCCACAAACCGAAATTACCACCTCTATTCTGTTAGCTAGTTGCTTCATGTTGGGAGGATCGTTGGATCATGTCCAAATACAATCTTATTTTATCTGCAACGGACAGGATCGTCTCCAATAATTCTTTTCTGGTATTTGGTACCATATAAAAGACCTTCTGCTTCATAGGTCCTCATAAAAAGAAGTCCAAAGGTGTAAGGTCTGGAGAATGAGGTGGCCATTCCATTGAAATGCTGCCACGTCTGATCCGAGGCGAATAGTTGACATCTAAATGCTCTCTTATGGCTATAATAATACCGAGTAGGCATGTCTTTAAACCTAGCAAAATTCACAAACCTGAATCACAAACAAAAATGAGTAATAACTTAAGTAGCGATCATAACGCCTCCTCGCCAGGAACAACAAAATAAAATTTCAGATATTTAAATTTTTTATACGAATTTTTAATCAGTTGAAGTAGGGGTTTGATCCTAAGTTTTAACCTCATTCACTGACTAATCAAAAACAATATTATTATTACCTGATCGCCCGAGGAATGCGATGGAAACCCACATTCGAATAACATAAGAACTTACGCGCTCGCGGTTAAGTTATGTTTAAATAATAATATCTCCAAAAGTAAATAACTTACAGTAAAATTTTTTATGTCGTTTTGTTGTTTATCTCAAAAACTGTCGATTTAATACTTAACAATGTAATCTTAACGACCTCGTTTTTGCAAAATGCAGCAAAAACTTGTAGTTTTCAATATTTTTGAAAAAATATTTTTTTCCGAAGCATTTTTGATCGAGTTATTTTAACATTTTATTCTATTGTTTGGTATTAAGTGATGGAGAATATTGTATCCAATCGAATAAGGGCATTTGAAAACCTGTGCATCAGCAGACTTTCGAGTTATTACATTTTTTGTGCGCACATACCCACAAAAACGCACGCAAAATTGAAATGGCTGTTCCTGAGAGGGGGAGGGGGGAAGGCCCTAATAAGTGTTATTTTCAGAGAGGTAATGAGTTGAAGAATATGTCCCTTAAATATCGCTAATTCGATCCCGGACACACTGTATATACACACATAGACTGCTTAAATCATAACCCTTCCTTTTGGCTTTGCCGTAGTCTGGTAAAATGAAAGTATTTATTTGGCACCACTACAACAATTATTTACAGGAGCAGTTAAAATAAATATGCATGGCATGTGGTACCAAAATAAGCGAAATCTAAATTATGAAGTCGGATATAATTTATAATAGGTACCTATTTTATTATCGGTATAAAATATTATATATATACTTAGCTGTAATAAATAAATACTTAAATAAATGAGCAATGAGAAATATGACGCAATAAACGAGACAATCTGAATTGCGTTTTAAGCTATTAAATATCACTTGCTTAGCGTGAAGGAAAACGTCGCGTCGTGAGAGTTCCCCATAATGTTCTTAAAGGCGTGTGAAGTCTAAAGGTGCGTCCAGACTTGAACATTTCACCGAACCGAACAGCGAACATTTCGGCGAACTTGTTACGCTCAATGTGGACGGCGCGCTTGGAGCGCTTGAGATGGGTTACTGCGTAACAGTTCGGCGAAAAGACCCATCTCAAGCGCTCCAAGCGCGCCGTCCACATTGAGCGTAACAAGTTCGCCGAAATGTTCGCTGTTCGGTTCGGTGAAATGTTCAAGTCTGGACGCACCTTTAACGGCCAGCGTGGTGGGCTGCGGCCTAACCTTTTCGTAAGAAAAGGGTCTCCCCTCATAGTAATCTGAGGGGAGACCCGTGCCCTGTAGTGGGCCGGTAATGGGTTGACGATGAGGCGATACAATACTGCTGACACACTTATAATACTTACAGCCATGAAAAATCCACAGTACACTGACAGAGATGTGTGGCCCGAGGGGAAGCTGTGGTAAGAGTCCGTCTGGTACCAGTTTGCGAATCTAGTCGATGTACATTCGAATGTGCTGACGTATTCAGATCTGTGAATAATAAAAATAAACATTAAAAAGAAGTCATTAAAAACCGGCCAAGTGCGCAGTATAGGGTTCCGTAGTCACAATCCTCGAAAAACAGATATAACTCCCTAACCTGTGAACCCTACTTAGCCATGATAGTTTTCCTTTAAAATTGATTATAAATATACTACTACTGTGAATTTTTATCAAGTTCCTATATACTGCCATTTGGCTGATAGAGGGGGGGGGGGACTTGACTCTAATAAAAATTAGCACTTTAAAACATCATATTTTACAAACGGATCTAGAAATCGAAAAATCATGTTCCACGCCCACAGTATTTTTAAAAGACCTATTCAACGGTACCCCACACTATGGGGTAGACGAGAAAAAAATATTCATCCCCACTTTACATGTAGGGGAGCTACCCTAAAAAAAATATTTACTTATCAAAATTTTATTTCACCACTTTGTCGGCGTGATTAATATTTATACCCATGCCAAATTACAGATTTCTAGCACTAATAGTCTCTGAGATTAACCGAGGACGGACAGACAGACAGACAGACAGACAGACAGACAGACGGACGGACATGGCGAAACTATAAGAGTTCCTTGTTTACTACGGAACCCTAAAAAAGGAAGTAGGTATACCGATAGTCATTTCAACCTACTTCAAAAAAAGGAGATTATCAATCTCTTATGATAATTTAATCAAAGGGCTCGTAAGGACTTAAAATTTCATAAGTGTATGTACATATGTATGTATAGCCCGCCAACCCGTATTGGAGCAGCGCGGCGGATCTAAGCTCTAAATGCCTCTCTCCTATGAGAGAGGAGGCCTGTGCCCTGCAGCGGGACGTAAAAATAGCTGTAGTGACTAGTGGCGGTGATGGTATGTATGTATGTTTGTCCGCGGATTTCTCCGAAATTATTTATTGGATTGGGACCGTTCTTTTTTTATTGCCTTACATTTATTTAACTTTAGGAACAGTCATCGAACTATTACGCTTAGAATGGAAGTTTCTAACAAATTTCCGCTCGAAACGTAAGCTATAAACCAACCCATGACGTGTGCACTGTAATTACATTTGCCGACACGCACACAAGCGCATGAGTACCTTGAGGCGCACTGACGCGACGATAGACGTACCGAGCCTTACCGAGGCTTGCTAAAAACGGCTTATCGCCGCGTCGAAGACTGCCTTTCTTTACCTATTTATTCTAAGGGAACAGTATAAATTTCATGAAAATCGGGTAGTTTTCAAGATAGGCTAACTAATACGTGTAAGTGTGTGGTGAAGTCGGTTTAGCTTTCAATCTTTTAAAGACCCCAATTTCAAATTGGCTAACTAAATCACAGAGTATACTGATAAGAACAGTGACTTATGACACCCCGCACATCATAAGCAACTAAATAATTGACGACGGACGGACGACGATTGTATCAGAATCGAAATTTCCTTCCGATTACGTCCAATTTAAAAGTTGGCCGATTAAATTGTGAAAGTTCGCGAATTAGTAGTTCGATATTCGGCCAACTTGAAATTGTATGTCTGCGGGGTCTCTTAGATTAACCTTGTTAAGGGCCTGTTTCACCACCTTCTAATAAGTGTTGGATAGCTTATTGTGAATAAGCTAACTTAACTTAACTTTTGTCTTTGTCACTTGACATAAAGTAAGAAAGTGACAAAATTTACGTTTAGACTATCCGACACTTATCAAAAGGTGGTGAAACAGGTTAATGTTAATGATGACAATGCTTACCCATTACAAGTCTTCAAAGTGTCCGGTTCGCAGATGTCGAAGAACGTGGGCCTCGGGTTGCCGGTGATGGCCTTCATCACCTCGACGATCATCAGGTTGAAGAACATGCCGTAGATGTAGTTCCTGTACAAGATGGCCGTTGTTCGAGACACGTAGTTGAGTTTCGTACGTATCGTGTACGTAGAGTCGAAGAGGATTAGTTCGGTGATGAAGATCTGTAAGCAGATGCCAATATTATTTGACATATCACAATAATAATAGTGTGCGCCTACGTCACAAAAGGATGCTTCTGTGAAAATTCCAAGTTTCTAGCTTCAGTCGTTTAGGCTGTGCGTTGATGATCAGTCAGTCAGGACAAGCCTCTTTATATTAGTAAATAAATATCCTTAAAAACTTACAAGTGCAAATGGTAGAAGCAATATAGTGGAGACTATGACTTCCGTGGACACAGTGTCTCCATGGAACGGGAACGCGAGCGCGGGGTCGTTGCAGAAGAAACCGCTCTTGTGGTGCGGTATCACTCCCAACTCGAACAGACCGATGAGCAGACATACTGTGAATTAAACGACTATTATAATAAAAACAGTTTTATTTGCAAACACAATAATTATTATTTAAGAAATGAACAAGAAAAAAATTAATGAACAAAACTTGTCTGCATAAAAACTATTTATATATTATGTACAACCAAAAGACAAGAAAGCTTGACTGGATAAAAAAAATCACATGCAACCAATTTTGAAGCCTTGAGGCTTCTAAAAAAATAAAATAAAAATAAAACCTAGCCTATGACAATCGCACAATTGGGACTAATCGAAGAACATCTAAGACTAAAATCGATCGAGTCGTTGGGATGCTTCGAGAGTATAAACTTTATACCCTTTTTACTTTATACTATAAAGAATTCCACATACATACATACAAATCTACTCAGATATGCATGGAAAATATGACGATTTTTCCTGTCACAGACATAGTCAGTTAAAAAATCACATCGCGTTAGCACCAAGAATTTGTACCACGTCACTTAGTACCACGTCAGCTTAGTAACACGTAAAAATAAGAAAGATTTTAAATATTATATTGTATTCATGAAACGAAGTCGCGAGCAAAAGACATTTATTTGTTAAATGCATTTAAAAAATAAAGATAACTTTATATCTACAAGCATTTTTTTAAGTTTCAAAATTAATTAAGGTAAGTAATAAAATATAATTAAAAATGTAAATCTCAAAGAAACTTTGATCTTTTGGAGAAATAAAGAGATAAAATCTGCGGTTCAAGAAAGTAATGTTGCATTGCAAATGCAATATAAAATAATTGAATCACATTTACATAAAACAAAACAAAGATAAAATCAACACCACGAAGATCTTTGCAGAATATGTGATACATTATAGCTTAAGTAAGACACGAATAAATGGAGATTTTTAGAAGAACCAGTGTACAGAGACTAGACACGTAACAAGGAGAAAATAGGTTCCAAATGATGTGACGACCTCGCATCGAAAAACGCATCGTTGGGAGATCCCTAGGTGGATAGAGGATCTCAAGCAAGTCACTGGGGGGCGCTGGACATAAGTGGCACATGATCGTGTTCTTTAAAAATCATTACAAGAGAACTCGTAATTGAGTCAACTGCCAAACCTCTTCCATGTTTTCACGAGCCAACCTCACCAAAACATCGTGACATTGATATGGGCATTGGCATCGTTAGCCAATTCGCCAAAACACCGGCTTCCGCCATTTTCAGTTCAAAGTCAATGTCAGATTGCCAGGATGGTACAATTGCGTAATTGCGGAGGTCAAAATTTGCAAACAGGAACATTGTTCTTTTAACTCCTTTGACATTACTCGTCTCTTATTGAATTGAGTTATGACGTGCGTTCTGTTAAGAATGTACTTAAAGGAACAATATAATGTTATTCTTCCCTTCCAAATTTCAATATGCATCCATTGTTGGACATAGACCTCTCATCCTCTCAAGTAGCGCCAACATTCTCTATCTAAGACCTTTTGCATCCAATAAATGTCAGCCATCTTTTATACGTCCAAGCAGCCATCTCCCAGATTCCATAGTTCCACCTTATCTGCAGCTAGACTTAATAGATAGGTGTTCCAATTTTGAGACAAAGTTAAACCGTTAGCAGAAGGATTTTGGACGAGAACACATCTCCAAGCCTACCAAAAGGTAGGCTTTAGTGTATTCCAGTTTCCATTCTTTAGTGTCCAACAAAAGTATTCGAATAGAGCAGCACGTGTTGCCAATGATCATAATTCTCTATATCTCATCATCACCCGCTGAGTGACCCTGAGCCTACACATGAAGTCGATAGTTAGCGACCACAGACCTGCGTTTCAGATTCAGTCATCGCTGGCAAAACAAGAACTGCTCAGAACCAATACATATAATATTATACTCTAAATCTGACATCTATGGATTCTGACCCTTTTAGTACATTTTTGAGTAGTTATGCAAGGCATCATATTTTCATATTTTCTCGTTCTGCAAATGAGAATCTGGATTTAAACGTCGCTACATGAGGGCGACACAACTAGATGTGCCTTTTATCCACTGCACATATTCAAATAATGCAATTCGGCCCGTAACAACAATGAAATATTTAAATAACTCCTATGAGTACATAAAACTTTAAAGTTTAAATTGGATAAAGTCTTCTATGTTTGTACCCTAGTCGCATCAGTGCTATTGATCATCTAAGGGCTCTAATAACAATAGCTTTAAAGCCTATTATAATTTACTAGATGATGCCCACGGCTTTGCCCGTGTGGATTTAGGTTTTTAAAAATCCCGTGGGAACTTTTGATTTTCCAGAACAAAAAGTAGCTTATCTGTAAAAACCCGTCCCCAAAACGGAAAAATCCCGTGGGATTCCCACGATTTCGGAATACAATTCCTTACAGCATCAAGGTTGAGGAGTTGGATATATACCTACTCGAGTTCATTCAACGATAAAGTCTTTAATTGGTACCCCCAATATCAATTTAAATAACCTAAAGTTTCTAAAACCCATTAGTTTTGGGGATTAGGTCCCCTACAGCATCAGGATTGAGGAGTTGGAATCCAAATTTTTTATAGAACAGGGTCGCAATGTTTCTCTATCGATTAAAAAAAAAATTACGCAAATCGGTTCAGAAATCTCGGAGATATCGGTGTACATAGGTAGAAAAACACAACTCCTCCTTTTTTGAAAGTCGGTTAAAAAAGTATCCTATGTTACTCCCTGGTTAATTCTCTACTTGTATGTGAAGGTCCCGTCAAAATCGGTTAAGCCGTTCCGAAGATTAGCCCGTTCAAACAGACAGACAGACAGACAGACAGACAAAAATTTTAAAAACGTGTGATTCGGTTATGGTAGCGTTCAAATAACCATATGAGCTTAATATGAGGTAGTTATTTCGATATTACAGACAGACACTTCAATTTTATTTATTAGTATAGATAGATTATTTGTGTCACACAGTGTTGTCGCCCGTACCCGCACGTGGTATTCAATGTGGACGGGGAGCGATCCAGGTTATTACGGTTGCATCACAGGTGCATCCTGTTCAGAGACTATTATATTAGGCTAGGATATTAGTTGATGCAATAGGTGAATTATCCACTCTATGATAGGGTACATCATTGTTGCAGTATCATTGAGTTGTTGTTAGGTATTCTACCTACTTATTCCCAATTAGCTTTTACTACGCAGACGAAGCCGCATGGAGTTTTAAAAATCCCGCGGGAGTCCTTTGCTTTTCCGGGATAAAAATATCGACCTCTGTAGGAGTTTAACTAAATCCATGCCAAAAATTACTTCGAGCCCGTACACCGTACTATCCATCGATGTAGATCGTGATAGTACCATCGATCTACATCGATGGTACTATCACAGTTTAAAGAAATGTGGTAGGTACCTACTATCCTATCTCCGTTGCAGAGTGATTGAGAGACAAATGCGTGAAAAATATATGGAATATACTTCCGCGGAATTGTTTGGAATTTTTTATTTGCAATAGTTGCAGCTTTGATTATACACAATAATATGCAGTTAGTTTTCTTTCCTGCATTTTATTTCGTAAGAAAAACTTGTTCATTATTAGTTTTGCTACTCAATAATAGATGGCGACAGTAGTAACCTTCAAACATTACCTACCGACATTAAGTATTCATTAAAAGTACGTAGATCAAAATGATTAACGATTATTATATTTTAATTATAGTGCTTCACTACATAATTACTAATTTATTATAAGCTTGGTTATTGACCAGAGCAATATTTTAGTAGTTACAGTAATTTAGTAAACTGTGTGCATTGACATGTTTTATGAGTTAGGTAGGAAGAAAAATTACCGAACGCTGCTCAATGCATCACTATTATGTTTAATCGATATTTTAATCGATATTTGTAACCGTCGGTACGTAAATAGGTTATCTTCGTCTATCCATACAAGTCAGGTAGGTAGGTGTTAAGAAATAGAACCTACGTAGGTAGGCACCTATTTTGTTTATTAGGGTAAATATATTTTACTTATTTCCTTAATTTTTCGGTTCCATCAGTGTTTAATCAAACACATTGCACATGAGAGCACATTTTAGTGTCAGCTAGAAGAGCCATTTAAAAAACTCATTATGCACACGTGCACATTACTAAGATTTTTTTTTAAGTATAGAGTAAAAATACTAATTTTTATTGTTACGTGCTGGGGTTCGAAGATTTGGAATAAAACACCTGGTGACCCTTGATCAGACTTTATTCTGCACTTCCGTATTCCACTAGGTACTCCTGATCTTCTTGTAGACTTCCTCTTCGCTTGTTCGCTTCCAATCCTCTTCGCTTCCGATCGCTTTCTTCACTTGTATTTCGCTCGGCTCTCAGAACTGAACTGCCCGCGTCAGCTCGCCGGTCCCTTTATATACCCGTTACCGCGTGACTAAGTGTTTTCTAGAAAGTTCCACCCCTATCGATGTTTATTCCAGAACAGCCGCGTTTGTTGTTTACATCATGGGTTGTTAGGTATTTATTAGGTGACGAGCGATTATGAACCTTATTGCGCTAGTAATAAGGTTCATTCGTAACACTGCCCCCCTCTTAGCGATGCTCGTCCCGAGCATCACTGTTGCTTCCGTAATGTTTTGCCAAGCGGTCGATGTGCACAACCTTAAATTTTCCCCTTGGTTGACGTTGAATCCTATACGTGACGTCGTTAATACGGGTAACCACTTTGTATGGACCCTCCCATCTGGTTTGCAATTTTGGAGATTTCCCTTTTCGACGAGTCGGATTATGCAGCCAGACTAAGGCACCTTCCTCGAATCCGCTCGTGTTCGATTTCCGGTCGTATCTGGTTTTCATGTTCTCACTCGATTGCAATCCGTTTTCCCGAACTGTAGCATGTATTTTCCGCATTTTCTCTCTCAGATTGGCGACGTAGTCTTGTACGGTACAAGGTTCATCCGGTGACCCTCCCATCAATAAGTCTACTGGTAACCGTAGTTCCCTGCCATAATTGACTAACGCCGGAGTTGCCTTTGTGCTCTCATGCTCTGCAGTCCTGTAGGCGAGGAGAAACAGTGGAATGTACCTGTCCCAGTCTCTTTGGTGGGCGTCAACCAACTTTGCCAAATGCCTTTCAAGCGTCTGATTGAATCTTTCAACCATTCCGTCAGACTGCGGGTGGTATGCAGTTGTGCGTGTCTTATGCAGACCTAAAATTTTGCATACTTCCTGAAACACTTGCGATTCAAAGTTCCTTCCTTGGTCTGAGTGGATTTCCAATGGTACACCAAAGCGACATATAACCTCCTCAACGAGCTTAGTTGCAACAGTTGTAGCTTCCTGGTTAGGTATCGCGAATACTTCCGGCCACTTAGTGAAGTAGTCCATAACAACCATGAAGTATTTGTTCCCTGATTCAGTCACAGGGAATGGTCCGGCTACATCAACAGCTATACGTTCCCAGGGTGCACCAACATTGTACAGCTGCAGGTTACCTCTACTCCTTGTCTGTGGTCCCTTCACGGCAGCGCAAATGGTACATTTACGGCACCAATCCTGCACATCCTCCCGACAATGGAGCCAGTAGAACCTCTCCCGTACTTTCGTTAGTGTCTTCTTGACGCCAAGATGACCTCCCGAAAGTCCGTCATGCATTTCACGTAGGACATCGGGTATCTTGGCTCTCGGAACGACTACCTGAAGATGGAACTCCCTGCCGTTAGTCTTTTCCCATTTTCGGTAGAGTATTCCATTTTGTAGCGTAAGACTGCTCCACTGTGCCCAGTATGCCTTAGTGATAACGCTCGTAGGTGCAACCTCACTCCATGTTGGTCTGGCATCTCCTCTTTTCTTCCACACGATGATGTGCCGTAGATCCTCATCACCCTCTTGAGCCATCTTCATTGCATCATCCTCCCAGGGTCCTAAGGAACTCGTCCTGGTAAGTTTCAATGATAGCTCCGTCGACTCCTGTTTGATGCAATGTTTGCATTCTTCCGGGCATGGCCTCCGAGAAAGTGCATCTGCATTTCCATGTGACTTCCCGCTGCGATGTTGAGTCTCGAAGTCATATTCCTGGAGCTGTTCAATCCACCGAGCAACTTGACCTTCGGGATTCTTAAATTGCAGTAGCCATTTCAATGCTGCATGATCCGTACGTAGTAAAAACTTTCGGCCGATTAGGTACTTGCTGAAGTGTTGCAATGTTTTTACCACGGCAAAAAGTTCCCTCCGTGTCACGCAGTAGTTCCGTTCCGGTCTTGACAGTGATTTGCTGAAATACCCCATAACGACTTCTCTATCTCCCTGCTTTTGGGATAGCACTCCTCCAATCGCGGTGTTGCTCGCGTCGGTATCGACGATAAACTGGCCTTCCGGTTGTGGGTATCCCAGAATTGGTGTTTCACATAGGTATTCCTTCAGTTTTGAAAAGGAATCCTCACAGGCTTCATCCCAACAAAATGGTCTTTTCTCTTCCGTCAGTCTATGTAACGGTTTTGCGATCTCAGAAAACCCCTTGACGAAACGCCTGTAGTAAGAGCACAAACCCAAAAATGCCCTTACCTCTGTCTTGTCTTTAGGGGTAGGCCATTTTTTAACCACTTCAATTTTCGCCGGGTCAGTCTGGATGCCCTCACTTGTGATAACATGGCCGAGATAATTCACTTCTTTCCTAAATAGCTGACACTTCTTCGGGTTAAGTTTTAAGTTTGCCCCATGTATTTTGGCGAAGACTCGCTCCATGTTTTGCAAATGGTCCTCGAAGTCTCGACCCATGATAACGACGTCATCTAGATACACCAAGCAGGCATCTCCTACTAAACCTGCTAGCACACATTCCATGAGTCGTTCGAAGGTGGCAGGTGCGTTGCACAATCCAAAAGGCATAACATTAAACTGCCATAATCCTTTTCCCGTTGAAAACGCTGTCTTCTCCTTGTCTTTTGGATGTATTTCTACTTGCCAGTAACCTGATTTTAGGTCTAGAGTCGAAAACCATTTCATGCCACTCAAAGTATCCAGAGTGTCATCGATTCTAGGTAGCGGGTAACTATCCTTCTTTGTGATGTCATTGAGCCGCCTATAGTCCACGCAGAACCGTGTGCTTCCATCTTTCTTCTTCACAAGCACAACCGGTGAGCACCAGGGACTTGCGGATGGTTCTATTATTTTGTTCCTTTCCATTTCTTTCAGCATATCCTCGACTTCTTTTTCCTTCGCGATTGGTAGCCGTCTCGCTCGCTGACGGATGGGTCCCTCATTCCCGGTATCGATTCTATGCTGCACTAACGATGTTCTCCCTGGGTTTCTTTCTTGACTAGAAAAGATGTCCGCGTAGCGTAATAGAAACTTCTTTGCCTTGATGCTTTGTGAATAAGTCAGGTTGCTTTTGCAGTCTTTAAGAAGCTCATAAACTGTAGGATCCTTCCAAGAACCTGATTTATCCGTGCTTGGCATTGAAGTGCATTTCTTCAGCCACACAACTTCCTCGCACTTTCCGACGATGTCCCCCTTATTGAAGTAAATCTCGCGATCATCCAAATTTAGAACTTTTACTACAGCTTTAGTACTACCATTGACGAGAGTTCTTGCTGTCATGAATCTTCGAGAGGCTGTCTTCTGGGAAATGTCCTCAATCAGCACACATCTGCCTTCCTTGGTGTTATTAGTACATGGCAGCTTTACCATCACGTGAGCCTCTGCACGTCCAGGGATGACGATTTCCTTAAGACATGTCACTTTCCCATTAGCACCTCCGAGAATGAAGATTTCTTCCGTACCACACTTAAATACTCCGTCAGCAACATCAATTCTGCAGTCGTGTGTCCTCATAAAATCTAGACCAAGGATACAGTCATCCATAATTTCAGCCACAATCACGTTGTGCGTATAAGATGTCTCCCCTAAGTACATTGTAACAGTCATTTCCCCCAGGACGGGTATTGGCTGACCGGAGGCTGAAAGAAGTCGACAGTTGATTTGCTTGCTGTACCTCGACACAGATTTCAATAGGTCCGGCCGGACTATTGTCCTGGAGGCCCCAGTGTCCAATGTCATCCTGCAATCGATCCCGTTTATGGTGCCTGGTATTGCTAAATTGTTCCCATCGCATACTTGTGAGATAACCGTTGCTGGGGCTCCCTCCGTGCCAGCCAGTACTCGCCCCTTAGTCCTGGCTGTTACTAGTTTCCCTGATTTTGAGGGAACTTTGCATTCTCACCTCTCTTCGCAAGCTCCTCCAACCGTTCCTCTATTTTCGTTAGTCGGGACATCTGCGACTCTTTCTGTGGGCAATTCAGCTGCAGATGCCCTTTCTCACCACATCTATAGCACACAGCGCCAAAGTTCTTCCTGAATGAGGTCTTAACCTCTTTCACCTCCTCGACAACTTCACGTAGTCTGTGAGTCTGCCGAATGTCGTGTCGAACTGCTTCGACCTCTAAGGCATGCGCCAATGCTTCTTTTAATGAGGCATGGTGACGAAGCCTCACGGCAGCTCTTACCTCCAGGTCTTTAATTCCGTCGACAAAAGCTTGCACGATGTTTGCGGTTACCATCTTATCGTCGGCCGATGGATAAGCTTTCCGCACAAGCTTATCTATTTCCAACGCCCATTGCTGGAGACCCTCTCCAGATCGCTGGACTCTATCGCGCAGCTGGGCGCGGAACACATGCTCCAGATGTCGCTCCCCATACCTGGATTCGAGTGCATCCAACAGTTCCTTGTATCCACAACCTGAAGTAGGAAAGGCCTCCAGAACAGTTAGAGCCTGCCCTCTCAATGCGACAGTGAGGGCAGTCAAGCACTGTTCGTCCGTCCATCCGTTGGCAGTAGCAACAGTCTGAAACTGTTGCTGGTACGCGGGCCAGGAGGTGCTACCGTCGTATGGGGGTACCTTAACATTAGGTCCCTGAACTGCGCCCATCGCTCCACTTGATGTTAGCCTTGTCGTTTCAAGACGTATCACCTTTTTCTGTAGCTCGGTGAGGCCAGTCTTCACACCATCTATGTCCGTTCCTAGGCAGGTGACTCGCTCGTCCATGAGGTCCAACTCTTTTCGCAATTTAGCCACCATGCCGCCAACTTCGTGAACGGCCGACAAAACATTCCGCTGCACCCCTTCTTGATTTTCCTGTATTGCTGCAAACTGTTGTTTATTATTATCCGCATCAAACTCGACAAGTCAACGGTGGGCGTGGCTTGCTCAGTGGGCGTGGCCAGGTGGGTGTGGCCAGTGGGTGGGGCCTCCGGCTGAGTGGGCGTGGCCTCAAGGGGCGTGGTCTGGTGGGCGGGGCCAGTGGGCGGGGCCTCCGATTGGGTGGGCGTGGTCTCAAGGGGCGTGGCCTGGTGGGTGTGGCCAGTGGGCGGGGCCAGCTGGGGGGACCCACCAGGTGCTGGTTCCTCCAGGTGCTCCTCCACAGGTGCTCGGCTGGATTCCGCTGCACGCTGGGCCCTGGTCTTGACACCCTCGCTGCCGAAGTCGTCTCTCGGAGTCAATGGCATAGCTTCCAAATCGCACTTCTGTCACCAATTGTTACGTGCTGGGGTTCGAAGATTTGGAATAAAACACCTGGTGACCCTTGATCAGACTTTATTCTGCACTTCCGTATTCCACTAGGTACTCCTGATCTTCTTGTAGACTTCCTCTTCGCTTGTTCGCTTCCAATCCTCTTCGCTTCCGATCGCTTTCTTCACTTGTATTTCGCTCGGCTCTCAGAACTGAACTGCCCGCGTCAGCTCGCCGGTCCCTTTATATACCCGTTACCGCGTGACTAAGTGTTTTCTAGAAAGTTCCACCCCTATCGATGTTTATTCCAGAACAGCCGCGTTTGTTGTTTACATCATGGGTTGTTAGGTATTTATTAGGTGACGAGCGATTATGAACCTTATTGCGCTAGTAATAAGGTTCATTCGTAACATTATATATAGGGTAATAAACTATTTTTCCAACCTGCTTCCTTTTTTCTACCTAATTAGATCAGTACCTACATATTTTTTTAAAGTTTTATGAGATAGGAGGTGACTTACCGATTAATAGTAGGGGTATATCAACACCTAGGAACCACCATAATCTGTGTTGCGATCGACCAGTCTGTTCTTTTATAAGTTGCGACTCTACGTCTTTCCTCTGGAACAAACGAAAAAATAAAATTAATCATAATACTTAGAATAAATAGGTAAAGAAAGGCAGTTGTCGACGCGGCGGCGATAAGCCGTTTTTAACGGGCCTTAACAGGCTCGATACGTCTATCGTCGCGTTAGTGCTCAAGGTACTCATGCGCTTGTGTGCGTGTCGGCAAATGTAATTACAGGGCACACATGGGTTGGTTTATAGCTTACGTTTCGAGCGGAAATTTGTTAGAAACTTCCATTCTAAGCGTAATAGTTCGATGTCATAATATCATCAATAAAAAATATAAGGAAGTGAAAAGCATTTTGCACTAACTAAATTTAGTTTAGGGGGATTTAATTTAGGAGAAGATCCATCAAAATTCAACAAATTTTGTAGGAAGACTGAAATTCATTTTTTCAACTAAAAATACCTAGGTAGGTACTTAATCAGTCTTGAACTAACTTGGAAATATTCCTATTTTATAATTAACATCATAATTTTCATTTGTATCCTAATATTTTATATTAATTTATTCTATCTTGTAATATAGGTTCCCAAAGTATATTCCCTGAATACGTGTAAACTGAGTAGGTATAAAAGTTGCGATACAGTTACATAAATATCGATCGCGGGTAAGGTCAGGCTGATCTTGGCTTGCCTCGTGTCCTTGCGCGCCCTTTCCTAGGACCGTTGACCTTAACCGCTTAAGAGCTTCAAGGCAGACATTTTGAGTAACGACCGTTCGAGCCAAGGCACACAAAATACTTTTTACATCAGTGATCGGTTTTGCGGTTACTTCTGTGCTTGCGGTATCAGAATCGCGCCTGTTGTTACAATCAATTAGATGCTGCTTGCTGTATTCCATCACAATTGTGAGATCCAAGAGACGCAGCTTTTATGCTAAGTGAAAGTGTAAAGTAGGTATCTTGGAGATTACTGAATTATTTGAATCACGTAGTTGAATTATAACTACATAATAAAAGGTTGGACTCGCCAGTGTATGCTCGACTAGTTTTGAATTTGGAACCCTCGTAGTTTTAGTTTTAAGTTATCGTTACTAAATATCACCATTAAACCATTAAAGTGTAAGTTGAAATCCATAGTATTCAAACCTTTTTAAATGTCTGCATAAAAGTGATAAAATCATCAAACGTGATGCTAAAAGTACCTATATCGAATGTGTGCGGTAGCCCTTTGGTGGAGACAAGGTTAAAAGTTATCATTTTTCTTAGCAAATGGTCTTTAAAATAAATGGGAATCGTTAAAAGACAATTTGGTTGGAGTGTAAAGGATCTACAGTTCTATTTTTATTTTCTACATTTGAGTTTTTTAAATGATAATGGCCCAGGAGAGAGGCTATATTTTAACATCAGTAATGTAATTGTAATGTATAATTTAACTTGGACAAAAAATAACGGGAAAATGTCGTATATCTATACTGAATAGATAAATCTATACAGTGGTCGCATAGTGTTTGGCTTTTTTTTTATAATTTGGGCATATTGACGCACAGTTAAACTGAAAAGTTACACGCACTGATATGGGCCTTTGCTCAGCTAAATAGTAAATAGGCTGATTATTTATTAGCATGCCCATATTCAACCATCAAAAATCAAAAACCACAAGAAAAAAGTAAGTTACCTGACCCGTATCCCACCTAAAGTCAAAAAAATCTATTGGATTTTCTAATGTTATTTGTAAGTCCAATAAACAACTTAGCATGAAATAGTGGGTGTAATGAGTGCAAAAACCATAGCAAATGTGTTGGCGGTGGCGATGAAAAATGTTTTAAACCTTCCATTACAAGAAATACTCGCTGAATTCTTCGAAGCAATAACTAAACTTTACAGTACTACTACGACAATATACGTCACAATTTAAAAGGTGCCTTAACCACATTTTACTTATTAAATTACTATAACGTAATAGTAACATTTATTGATTACTAATAATTAGGTCAGTTCCACACTGACGTAGTTGGTTGAGAGTTAATCATAATTTCCAAAGAAATGAACACAGGTATTTACCGGCATAGATCCATAAGACACGTACGACTGCATTTCAGCAAAAACTTATACAATTTAAGTTAAATAAAATATTATTGGAAATTATAGTCAGGTTTTGAAAAAAAAAACATTAGTAATGAAAACAGACAAAATTATAAAAATTTATAATATTATAAATCTTTTTATGGACCAAATCACCGTTTCACCATATATATTGAATAAATTGCACTGACTGATTCAATTATTATGATTTGTGACTAATAAGGAGATTATAACGATATCTTATCGTATTGGAAACGGTGTTGTAGAGTGGTAGGTTTGCCAAGTTTTTTATAGGTACCCAAGTATTTTACCGTTTATTATATATTACGTGTTTATATTTAAAACGTTACTCACGAAAGTTTCCATAATATTAATCTTTATTGGTATGGACATGATATCCCGTACTAGAAACTTAAGGCTAAAATACTTTTACTAATATTTTCATAATATGCCAATTGATTATTAATTTTTTGGAAGCATTTATCTGTATGAAACATAGCGTGATGAAATGATGATTTCTATTTTAAATTTTTCCTTTTAAGATTTTTATGGTGATAGTAGTAGTAAGCAGTAGCAGCAAGTAATACTAGTAGTAAGTACTACTACTTACTACTACTATTGCTTACTAAAGTGGTAGTAGTAAGCACATAAAAATATAAAATGAAGAAAAAGATGAGCAAACGGGTAGAGCATAATGTGACCCTACTCTAGGACTAGAGTTGTACTGTACAAAATACAGATAATATTATAAAAAATACAGTAAATGCGAGTCGTAAGTCGTAATTACTAACTTTATGAATAGTCCTGAGATAAAAGGTTTTGTGGAAAGAAAGATTGAAATAAGGTTATTATTTATCGCTCAAAATAATATATGTACATACTACAAGGACTTATAAGATATTATCTTGATAGTGAGTAAGCGCATATTTATATTATGATTAATAAAATAATATTTCTAACCAAATAATATATTGCTTATGCTACATACTTTGATTGATAAAAAAATAGAGTCATAATTTAAAGATACATTTTTCTCGTTATTGTGACATTTAACACAATGAAAATGAATTTTTAATTTGAGCAAACGGGTAGAGCATAATGTGACCCTACTCTAGGACTAGAGTTGTACTGTACAAAATACAAATAATATTATAAAAAATACAGTAAATGCGAAAAATGTTTAAGTCGTAATTACTAACTTTATGAATGGTCCTGAGATAAAAGGTTTTGTGGAAAGAAAGATTGACATGAGGTTATTATTTATCGGTCAAAATAATATACATACTACAAGAACTTATAAGATATTATCTTGATAGTGAGTAAGCGCATATTTATATTATGATTAATAAAATAATATTTCTAACCAAATAATATATTGCTTATGCTACATACTTTGATTGATAAAAAATAGACTCATAATTTAAAGATACATTTTTCTCGTTATTGTGACATTTAACACAATGAAAATGAATTTTTAATTTAATTTTTAACTTAACACAATGTATAAAATCAATAAAGGTTATTTAGATTCGCTATATCCGCCACACCGCATTGGGGCTGCGTAGCGCGGGTCCAAGCTTAAAATCCCTCTTTTGTATAAAAGAAGATGTCTTTACCCAGCAGTCGGACGTTAAGGGTGTATTAGTAATATCTGAATATCTGAATTGAAAAACTCATGGAATACCCACAATTAGTAAATTACTTTTGAATAATGAACAGCTTTAGCACAATATTAATAGAAATCCTCAATGATGGAAATCCTACTCAGAATACATACGAGCACTTACAAGTAAATGTGCTAATCGTTTATGATTGGTATATATCCAACTAATTTTGTTTTTGCAGGTAATACAAAATTATATTAGATTTTTTAATTTGTCACCTTTTCCCTTCTCTCTTCTGTGATACAATCTTTATGTAGTTATATTCAATAAAATTACCTGAATACTACTCCTTGTTAAAGTGGTCATTTTCTTCAATCCTTCTATACTACGTCGAAACGAGTTTACCATTATTACCAAATTAACCGTCCAAAAATCAATTTCAAATGACAATTAAATCTTATGATCTTAAATATTCACATTAAACTTTCAAATTATACATATTTTGTTATGAAAAAAACAAAACACGATCCTTTTAACTGCAATCCAATAACGTAACTAATCATCAAATGCGCCTAACTTCATATATATTACGTATATTTGTACTAACTACTATGTGACAATAATTATTGACCGCAAAATAATTACTTGGTCAGTAATTTTTACAGCTTTGATGAGTAATGACAGGAAAATCCAATATATGTAGTATGATGTACACAGTTCCTTTAGGGATTCGTTATACATCTATTGTAACGAAACGTAAAATGTTTGTAAAATGTACTTTTGATAGATATCGAAATAGTTCAATATACATTGCTGTTTTACTGTGTGAAATAAAAAGTAACATTTCATAGCAAACCTTCAATGGATAAAAATATATGTCAAGTAAGTGGCTTTAATTTTTTTAATAGCCACTGAGTTATAAAATAGGCAGTTCGCTTAGTTGCAGTTCCATCTTATGGGAAGTGTTGTTGTAGCCTAAAATGAATCACGCTCGCGATAATAATTACTCGTAAATATAATATACCAACTTAACTATGCAAATCATTATTTTAATCATTTAAGTATAGATATTGTACTCGTCAAATAAAATATAATATTCAACTTTAATATTATATTATAAACTTTAATGATTATACTTTTTGATTACATGCACGAGGCGACACCATAATGTTTATAAACATTTTCCAAATCTTTTAGTAATTATCTTAGTATTAAAATTGGCAAGTGACAAGTATCACGTAAGCACAACGAAACATAATGTAATATGTTTTTATTTTTTAATATAAACAAACTAGCTAACTTTCCTGTAACCCGCTGAAAGGGGAAAAGTGATCATTTTTAGGGTTCCGTAGTAAACAAGGAACCCTTATAGTTTCGCCATGTCCGTCCGTCTGTCCGTCTGTCCGTCCTCGGTTAATCTCAGAGACTATTAGTGCCAGAAATCCGTAATTTGGCATGAGTATAAATATTAATCACGCCGACAAAGCGGTGAAATAAAATTTTGATAAATATTTTTTTCAGGGTAGCTCCCCTACATGTAAAGTGGGGATGAATATTTTTTTCTCGTCTACCCCATAGTGTGGGGTATCGTTGAATAGGTCTTTTAAAAATACTGTGGGTGTGGGAACATGATTTTTCGATTTCTAGATCCGTTTGTAAAATATGATGTTTTAAAGTGCAAATTTTTATTAGAGTCAAGTGTCCCCCCCCTCTATCAGCCAAATGGCAGTATATAGAAATTTGAAAAAATTCACAGCAGTAGGGTATATAATCAATTTTAAAGAAAAACTATCACGGCTAAGTAGGGTTCACAGGTTAAGGAGTTATATCTGTTTTTCGAGGATTGTGACTACGGAACCCTACACTGCGCGTGGCCCGCCACGCACTTGGCCGGTTTTTTTTGATCGCACACGGAAACAGTGGTCACCATAATTATAAACTTTAAATTACCGAAACTATGATCAATCGAGCCTTTGACAATAAATTAGTTGACAAATCAGTTGCTGACTGATCATTCTTAAAGCCACCTGATTTAGTAAATGATAAAAGACTACCTCCTCGGTGAAAACAATAATTTGATCATGTCTAGTTTTCCTGCTATATCGACATACGTAACTACTTGCTGTGTTTTTAGGGCTCAAAAGGTAAAAAAGGAACCCTTATAAGATCACTCTCTTGTCCGTCTGTCTGTCCGTGAGTCACTGATTTTCTCAGGAACGGGTGAACCTAGCAAGTTGAAATTAATACCAGATACTAAGGTCTATAATCACTATTAAGTGTATAAAAATCAAGGTCCTGAGTCAACACGATTTAAAAAAAATGGCAGAATTACACCAGCATACCCATTCAAGTACCAAGTACCAACACGCGCAGGAGATATAAATGGCGCTTGTATCTACTGGGTGTACATAATTACTTATATCCAGTTATTGTTAGGATAATTCAAGAGGAATAGAAAATAGAAAGCCATAAATACTCGCTTACGTCGCTCGCTAGTCGGGAAGGCGAAAGGTTATCAATAATCTTCAAAAGGATCTCGTAATTCAAAAGAGCGACAGTCGCATGCTTAGAATAAATAGGTAAAGAAAGGCAGTCGTCGACGCGGCGATAAGCCGTTTTTAACGGGCCTTAAAAGGCTCGATACGTCTATCGTCGCGTCAGTGCTCAAGGTACTCATGCGCTTGTGTGCGTGTCGGCAAATGTAATTACAGGGCACACATGGGTTGGTTTATAGCTTACGTTTCGAGCGGAAATTTGTTAGAAACTTCCATTCTAAGCGTAATAGTTTGATGGTCGCATGAGTGTAACGGGAAAGTGTATGACTAGTGACCACTTTTGAACTAGCACTAATCTCTTTTACTAATTCCGGCCAGGCGCACTCCGCATTGTAGGTATGCCGCTACAAACATGTACCTACCTATCGCGCTCCGGTTGGTCGGGCCCATTTAACATCTCTTACTTAGTCGGAAGGTATAAGAGCAACGCAATAGAAAGAGAAGCAAAGTCTAGGTTAATATAACGGTAGGTAGTTACATTGAATTATTATGTAGGTACAATAATTCCTCAAAGGGTAGTTAGCGCTACTACAACCTGAATTGCACTTTATTGTGTTTTTTATATGACATGCATTCCGATCGATTATACCTATGCAATGAATAGTTGCCTAAACAAAACAAAGACATCTAACATTTGCGTACCTAGTTCCAACAGTTACATTGACCTTGGTCAATATGGTTGCCAAACCTGCGACAAAATATGTTCACTAATTATTTATTATTGTCATCACCAGTTAACCTACATTACAAAATATCTCTATTGCATGAAACTATCCATCTTAACTTAGAAGCATAACTCAAGATCTACGTATTGGATATTCGTGGAGAATGCGTGGAGAGTTATTTGTTATCATATAATCAGTTAATGGTTTAAATATGTATGTATAACTCAGCGACATCCAAGTCCCAACCTCTAACAATATTTATATTCTACCTTCCCTACCTGCCAAGTAAGGTACCTACATATCTACGTATCTACAATGTAATCAATAATACTCTAGCGGCACGCTATGATGGCCGGTTTGACGTTTGTCCGCTCATGAAGTTCCGTATTAATTGATAACGACTTTGAAGGAAATAATTGTATTACTTTATTGACGATAGTGATGTGCAGAGATTCATAAATTTTATCGAATGTAGTTTTAGGTTTAGGACTCAAAATTTATTTATTAAATTGATTTCTTAAATGTATACAAGTGTAGAAAAATCAGTTTGCACCATTTAAGGGGTGAATGTACTTGTGAATATGAACAATTTTCACTATGTGGACAAACCTCTGAAATCGCAAAAAAATATCAATAAATTTTTAAAAATGGAATCTAATACGATCGTCACATAGGATCGCTGGCTAGCACAACTACTACCTCCGGCAAACTCGCGTCAATGCTCAATGCAAAACAAAGCAGTTTCGAATTGACGTTGCTTCGAAAAGTATAAACTGTCAGTGCAATGCGATTGTGATATAGTTTTGACCTGGCTTTGGATTTCAAATATTGATACTGCATTACTGTTGACCCTTGCTCGTTAATTTGGACTCTGTTCAAGCCCTTTGTTGTGGATTTCGTCGATATGACCGAACGTACGCAGAGAACTGTTCTAAATAGTCAGACACGTGAGTTCGTAATACGCCTTCGTAACTATTTCGATCGTGAAGCTCAAAATGGAGGGCCAATTTTACCTATAACGTCAGTGGTTGAACGCGTAGCTGATGCGCTTAATATTGGACAACGAACTGTTAGACGGATAACTAAAAAAAAATATGGCGAGACTGGCACAGAAGAAAATAAACTTCACACACCAAAAAAGAGAAAACGAGCAAAACCAGTCGTAGGCATCGATAGCTTTGATGCCGATGCTATCCGAAGACATGTTTACGGCTACTATTTACAGAAGGAGTATCCAACAAGAAAAAAGTTGGTGCATTCACTGAAGGAAGCTGGATTATTCTTCGGTGGGGAAAGTTCTTTAACGAAGATTTTGAAGACCATTGGATTTCGATACAAAAAATGTAACAAACGCAAAATATTGATGGAAAGATTTGATATAGCGATGGCAAGGTATACTTTTTTACGGCAAGTGAAAGAAATCAAAAATTGGCAAAATGTTGTGTTCTTGGATGAAACATGGCTTAATGCTAACCATACTGTAGGCCGTTCTTGGAACGATGACACAGCAGCATCTACTTCCAAAGTTCCTGTAGGAAAAGGATCGCGACTTATAATTTGTCACGCCGGAACCATCAACGGGTTTGTCGAAGGTTCTCTCATGGCTTTTGCGTCAAAAACCACTGGAGACTATCATGAAGACATGAATGGAGAAAAGTTTACTGAATGGTTTACCTCAATGTTGTGTAGCCTCCCTGAACCATCTATTATAATTATGGACAACGCCCCATACCACTCGATGCAAATTGACAAGCCACCTGCCCAATCCCAAAAGAAAGCTGATATCGTCGCATGGCTTCGTAAAAATGGCGTAGATGCAAACATGAATATGTTAAAAGCGGAATTAGTACGTCTTTTAAAAGAAAACAAACCAACCAAGATCCGATACGTCATTGACGAAATAGCATTAGAACATGGGCACAGAGTTATACGGTTACCGCCTTACCATTGTGAGTATAATGCGATTGAGTTGGTGTGGGCTCAAATTAAGGGATATGCTGCAAGACACAATACAGAACCCCCATTTACCACAAAAAAAATGCTAAAATTATTAGAAGAAGCTTGTGAACATGTGACTAAAGGAGACTGGGAAAAGGTTGTGAATAGAACTGTTAAATTAATAAGGGAAGATTATGAAAGAGATGTGAAAATAGATAATATTATAGAAAACGAACATATAATTATTAATGTATGTGATGATAGCAGTGACGACAGTGAAAATAGTAGTATGGACGAATCTGATTAATTATGGCCTTTTGTGGCACCTTTTTTGGTATCTTTTGTATTCATATGTTTCTTGTGTGCATATAAAGTATGTATATTCATTTTCGTTCAAATATTCAGTTCGTTCAAATAAATTAAATAAACATATACATTTTTGTTTTATTAAACCTATTTAATCAGGTACAAAAACAAAACTTAATTGTTTTTTGTTCGAGAATAAATTGACATTCCACATCACTATTGTAATGTGTCAAACCGGCCATCATAGCGTGCCGCTAGTGTAATCACTGGAGTAAATTGACATTTACAGTGTTGACAGTTTTTAATAAATAAATAAATAGTGATGTGGCTAAATGATCTACATCAATGAGCCACTCATCACTTCATGAATCAAAACATATATTTTTTTTATTACTAAGTCTTTCATTGTATTTATTATAATCGATATAAAAACAATTTAAATAACATTGATGTCGGCCTGTACTGAGAGATAAAATAAGTATATTTCTTAAAATATTCATTTATCATTGGTATTTGAAAAGCTATTACAGCTTTAAAATGGCGATATTTATTACTATTTCTATTTAATATGAAATCATAGGAATTATATAAAATGAAACAAACATGTTATTTGTTTATTTTTACATAATTGCGTAAAATCTACTTATATTGCAATGAGTTATTAATAGTTGTTATCTATTAACAATCAAAATATATAATTTATTTATAGAATTATTATCAACTAGTGTTGCGCTCGGTGCGCGAGCTGCAAGCAGCTCGCGGGCCTTGTTGTCTCTTCAATATTCGTAAAATAAAGAAATGGGGGGCCATACCAAATACCAGAATATTCTGGAGAGTCTCTTGAAAGATAAAAAGAAATATTGGTATCACGTTTCGTATCTTTTCTGAAAGGACACTAATGAGTTCTATGCATACGTTTAGTGGGAAAAAAAAGATCTATACAAAAATGTTCTAGAGAGCCACTTGAAAATTAAAAAGAAATTTTGCATGGACACGAATTTTTTTTGCTCCGCTATCTTTTTTTACTGGCTCACCAAAGGGCCTAAGGTCTTGAACATTTTTAGTTTCAGGACCATGCCTCTATGATTGATAGTTTTTGAGGGCCGTTAGGGTACTCTGGTAATTTTTTCACATTCACTACGTTTTGTATTTTTTGAGAAAAAATCTTTAAGTTCTATTTATACGTGTAGTGGGGGGAAAACGTTCCATACAAAAATGTCCAAGAGAGCCTCTTGAAAAGAACACAAAAAATTTGTATGGAGACGACTTTTTTTGTTCGGCGGCCATTTTTTTTTTAACGGTCCACCAAATAGTTCAAGGTCTTTGACAACATTTGTTTGGGACCATGCCTGTAAGACTGGTAGTTTTAGAGGACCCATGAGGTACTCTAGAAAATTTTCCACATTCTTAACGTATCGTATTTTTCCTGAAAGGACACTCATGAGTTCTATATATGCGCTTGGTGGGGGGAAAAATGTTCAATACAAAAATGTTCTGGAGAGCCTTTTGAAAATTTAAAAAAAAATTTGTATGGACACGAAATTTTTTTTTGTTTGGTACCTATCTTTTTTTTACTGGCTCACCAAAGGGCCCAAGGTCTTGAACATTTTCAGTTTCAGAACCATGCCTCTATGATTGATAGTTTTTGAGAGCCATTGGGGTACTCTGGTAAATTTTCCACGTTCATGACGTTTTATAATTTCTTTGAAGGAAAACTCAAAAGTTCTACGCATATAAATAGTGATAAGAAAAAAGTTCCATACAAAAATGTTCAGGAGAGCCTTTTGAAAATTCAAAAAAAAATTTTTGTTGGGCGGCCATCTTTTTTTTGCCGGTTCACAAAATTGCCCAAGGTCTTTAACAACATTTGTTTGGGACCATTCCTGTATAACTGGTAGTTTTAGAGGACCCATGAGGTACCCTGGTAATTTTTCCACATTCACTACGTTTTGTATTTTTTGTGAAAAAAACCTTTAAGTTTTATGTATACGTGTAGTGGGGGGAAAAAGTTTCATACAAAAATGTCCAGGAGAGCCTCTTGAAAAGAACCCAAAAAATTTGTATGAAGAAAAAATTTTTTTGTTCGGCGGCCATCTTTTTTTTACCGGTTCACCCAATGGCCCAAGGTCCTTAATAACATTTGTTTGGGACCATGCCTGTATGACTGGTAGTTTTAGAGGACCCATGAGGTACCCTGATAAATTTTCCACATTCATGAAGTTTCATAATTTTCCTGAAGGAAGACCCATAAGTTCTACGTATATAAATAGTAAGAGGAAAAAGTGCCATACAAAAATGTTCTGGAGAGCCTTTTGAAAATTAAAAAAAAAAATTGTATGGACACGAAATTTTTTTTTGTTTGGTACCTATCTTTTTTTTACTGGCTCACCAAAGGGCTCAAGGTCTTGAACATTTTCAGTTTCAGAACCATGCCTCTATGATTGATAGTTTTTGAGAGCCGTTGGGGTACTCTGGTAAATTTTCCACGTTCATGACGTTTCATAATTTTCCTGAAGGAAGACCCATAAGTTCTACGCACATAAATAGTGAGGGGAAAAAAGTTCCATACAAAATTGTTCTGGAGAGCCTCTTGAAAATTAAGAAATTTTTGTATGGAGACGAAAATTTTTTTTGTTTGGGGGCCATATTTTTTTCACCGGTTCACCCAATTGCCCAAGGTGTTGAACATTTTTTGTTTGGGGATAGTACCTCTCCGACTGATAGTTTTCGAGATCCCTTAGGGTACTCTAGTCAGTTTTCCACGTCCAGCTCTCTCTATAATTTTGTAGACCTAAATTTTTTGAATTCTACATACACGGAAAGTATGGTGAAAAAGTCCCATACAAAATTGTTCAGGAGAGGTGATCAATACGTAACTTCAAGTAGCTTTATATATATAATATTATGAGTTTTTCCATTGCCTTTGTGTCAGTGAACTAAATCACTACTGAACTAGAACATCATTATTACATTAAACTAGTGTTGCGCTCGGTGCGCGAGCTGCAAGCAGCTCGCGTGCCTTGTAGTCTCTTCAATATTCGTAAAATAAAGAAATGGGGGGCCATACCAAATACCATAATATTCTGGAGAGTCTCTTGAAAGATAGAAAGAAATATTGGTATCACGTTTCGTATCTTTTCTGATAGGACACTAATGAGTTCTATGCATGCGTTTAGTGGAAAAAAAGGATCTATACAAAAATGTTCTGGAGAGCCACTTGAAAATTAAAAAGAAATTTTGTATGGACACGAATTTTTTTGTTCCGTAGCTATCTTGTTTTTACTGGCTTACCAAAGGGCCTTGAACATTTTTAGTTTCAGGACCATGCCTCTATGATTGATTGTTTTTGAGGGCCGTTAGGGTATTCTGGTAATTTTTCCACATTCACTACGTTTTGTGATTTTTGTGAAAAAAAATCTTTAAGTTCTATTTATAAGTGTCTATTATGTTCTATTTATAAGTCTTGAAAAGAACCCAAAAAATTTGTATGGAGAGATTTTTTTTTGTTCGGCGGCCATCTTTTTTTTACCCATTCACCCAATGGCCCAAGGTCTTTAACTATATTTGTTTGGGACCATGCGGGCCTGTATGACTGGTAGTTTTGGAGGACCCATGAGGTACTCTGGTTTTTCCACAATCATGACGTTTCAGAATTTTTTTTGGAAGAAGACCCATAAGTTTGACGTATAAAAATAGTAAAGGGAAAAGGTTCCATACAAAATTGTTCTGGAGAGCCTCTTGAAAAGAACCCAAAAAATTTGTATGGAAAGAATTTTTTTTGTTCGGTGGCCATCTTTTTTTTACTGGTTCACCTAATGGCCCAAGGTCTTTAATAACATTTGTTTGGGACCATGTCTGTATGACTGGTAGTTTCGGAGGACCCATGAGGTACTCTGGTAAATTTTCCACGTTCATGACGTTTCGTAATTTTCTGAAGGAAGACCCATAAGTTCTACGCACATAAATAGTTAAGGGAAAAGGTTCCATACAAAATTGTTTTGGAGAGCCTCTTGAAAAGAATCCAAAAAATTTGTATGGAGAAAATTTTTTTTTGTTCGGCGGCTATCTTTTTTTTACCGGTTCACCTAATGGCCCAAGGTCTTTAATAACATTTGTTTGGGACCATGTCTGTATGACTGGTAGTTTTGGAGGACCCATGAGGTACTTTGGTAAATTTTCCACATTCATGACGTTTCATAAATTTCTGAAGGAAGACCCATAAGTTCTACGCATATAAATAGTGAAAGGAAAAAAGTTCCATACAAAATTGTTCTGGAGAGCCTCTTGAAATTTACCCAAAAAATTTGTATGGAGAGAATTTTTTTTTTGTTCGGCGGCCATCTTTTTTTTACCGGTTCACCTAATGGCCCAAGGTCTTTAATAACATTTGTTTGGGACCATGTCTGTATGACTGGTAGTTTTGGAGGACCCATGAGGTACTCTGGTAAATTTTCCACATTCATGACGTTTCATAATTTTCTGAAGGAAGACTCATAAGTTCTACGCACATAAGTAGTGAAGGGAAAAAAGTTCCATACAAAATTGTTCTGGAGAGCCTCTTGAAAATTAGGAATTTTTTTGTATGGAGTCGAAATTTTTTTTGTATGGTGGCCATATTTTTTTTACCGGTTCACCCAATGGCCCAAGGTTTTGAACATTTTTTGTTTCGAGACGATACCTCTCCAACTGATAGTTTTCGAGATCCCCTAGGGCACTCTAGTCAGTTTTCCACGTTCAGCTCTCTCTATAATTTTGGTGACCTAGAATTTTTGAATTTTACACACATGGAAAGTATGGTGAAAAAGTTCCATACAAAATTGTTCAGGAGAGGTGATCAGTCCGTAACTTCAAGTAGCTTTATATATATAATACCTATGGTACATTATTTTACAAAGTGACATTAGCATCTGTCATTTTACTCCACCCACTGAATTATTTATTGATTACACTATACTTACTTTGTAAGTATAAGTAGGTGTAGAATTTACTTGATAATAATGAAATCGCAAATAATTATTACTCTTTGTAATTAGATCTATATCCACAATACGATTATAATAAATTATGCAGATACGCATAAAACGGGTTTGTGATCAAAAATACGAGTAGGCAACTAAGTCTGGCAATATTTATAAAAAGTTACAATTAAGTACTAGGTAGGTACCTACCTGCCTGGGACGTATACAACGGGTTCCCCAGGCGTCCAGCACAGTCAGCGAGAGGGAACAGCCGTGGTGGTTTTAGTTAGGGTATACCCACAGGGGGAGTCCCACATAACCCCCGTTCTGCCCAAAGAACGGGGGTACCTATAAAAGGTTTCCACCACGAAAAAAAAAAAAAAAAAAAAGGTAGGTACCTACCTATTACCTAGGTTGTTTTCAAATAAAAAAGCCTTCTACACCAATGTTCTACACTACGTATTTTTGAACAATTTTACGATATTATGTTGCTGTATGAAAATAATTATTCGTAGGTAGGTACTTACTCCAAAAGAAAAAAGCCGACTTACTGCATGATACTTACTGAAAATACGGATAACTATATAAAAATGGAAAACCTACTTGGTAAAAATTTACACATAGCGCCATCTAGCGTCGAGTAGCGAAATTAAAAACCAGCAAAAAGGTGTCAGTAGCATTGTTATCGTCGCTTTTAAAATATCAATTTAATTATAATGCTATAAATTTTAATGTCCGTCCGTTGTTATATCTGCTATAATTAATTATAAATTGGACTATTTATATTTATATTTTATAGGTAAGTGTGGACTAGAATTCATAATATTTAAGTAAGTATATTATGCTACAATCTGTTTCAAGGTAGGTAGGTATGTAGGTACCTACTATGTACCACATATTGTTTCTACTCATGTGCTACATGCTAACTAGGCCTACCCTATGGCTTAGTAAATTCATAAAGGGTAGGGTACTTACCTACTTACCTCTTTTGTAACAGGCTCAATAAGCGGTTTCCAAAAGAAAGAACTTTTAACAATTCTTTATGAATCTTTTACCCTTTGATTATCCACATGCTTTTACCTCTATTTAGTTAAGTAGGTACTTTTAAACAAGAAAATCTTACAAAATTACCTAACTAACTACCCATAACTATTGATACTTACAAAAAGCTTACAAATTAAACATTTCGGCGCCGCAAAGGACTTTTTAATAAATAAAGTGTAGGTAGGTAGGTAGGTACATAGACCATAGTACATACTACACAATCATAATCTTATTCTAGCATATAAGTACCTATCTAGACGTCTACCACACGCGTCTACGCTTAGATTACCTACTTAGGCCCGCAGAGCATTTTCTGAGAACACTGAATAAGTAATTATTTATTAACTTTACGACTATTAACGTAGGGTCGCGCGATACGGTACGAACGCTCGCGCGATACGGTACGAACGCTCGCGCGTATTTATTCTTGCGATACAATTATTGACCCTATGTCAATAGTCGTTAAGTTAATTTTTCAATGTTCTCAAAAAATGCTATGCTCTGCCCTGCGCTCGGTGTGCGCCGGGTCTTTGGCAGGGAACTATGTAGGTAGGTAAATAAGGTAAGTACCTATTTTAGTTAGATCGGTAATTTTATCGCATTGCCCTTTAACTGAACTAAATTAACTACTTACTGTTCCGAGATTAACTATAACCTGTAAACAATATTGTATTTAAACCTAAAACCCTCTAAGTAGCCTATAAATAAACTTAAGGCGAGTTGTGAACTCTATTAATATGCACATCAAAAGCAATCAAGTTTCTGAGTGACATTTCAAATTAAAACTATTATAGGAGCTGAGCTTAGCTAGGTATAAATAAATAGGTATTAGCCAGAGATATTTTATGTCTCTGGTATTAGCATTACACAAACTTCCCTGCCTCCATAGTCTAGCGGTTAGCATGCTCGACTGCGAATCACAAGGCTCTGGGTTCGATTCCCGAATCTACCAAAAAATTGGTTCTTGTATCAAGAAATTCCCAGTGTCACTCCCTGCGTCAGAGAGCACGTCAAACCATTGATCCCAGTTTTTATCACTATCACGTGACAATACTCGTTAAAGCCCGCCAGCCTCCTTTGGAGCAGCGGCTCGGGAGTCGGGACAAAGCTCTAAATGCCTCTCTTTTATAAAAGAGCCTGTACACAGCAGTGGGACATAAAAAGGGCTGTAAAGTTAGTAGTGGTCTTGAAAGGTACCTACCTAAATAAATCACAAAAAACTTGTCGGAGTAACGTGAGCGGCGAGAACGACGCACTTTGCTCAGCGCTAGACGTTCTGGACCTTTGGTTTTTCACTTGTCACACTAATATTATATCTTTAACGCTGCAACTATTGAACCGATTTGGCTGAAATTTTGAATGGAGATAGATTATGCCCTGACTTAACAGTAACACACTTTTATCAGTTTACAGTTCCCACGGGATTTTGAAAAAACCGAAAATCACGCGGGCGAAGCCGCGGACAGAAGGTAGTAGGTACCTTATAAATAATTAATAGCTGAATGCGTTATTACGTCCGATGCGCCGTACATTAAGGTGCGTCCAGACTTGAACATTTCACCGAACCGAACAGCGAACATTTCGGCGAACTTGTTACGCTCAATGTGGACGGCGCGCTTGGAGCGCTTGAGATGGGTTACTGGGTAACAGTTCGGCGAAAAGTTCGCCGAACTGTTACCCAGTAACCCATCTCAAGCGCTCCAAGCGCGCCGTCCACATTGAGCGTAACAAGTTCGCCGAAATGTTCGCTGTTCGGTTCGGTGAAATGTTCAAGTCTGGACGCACCTTTAAGCGCATCGCTTTTGTGTTTCTTCGCTAGAAGCACTGATAGATAAATAAAGTTATCTACCTATTCAGTAGCTAGAAGCGAGAAGCGACTTCTTTACCTTTTATGTCAGCTACTATGAAAAAATACATTTTAGTGATGCGTTTAGCGTTCTAATATGATGTCGCATAGATGGGTAGATAGGTATCGATTAGGCGTATGGGTTTAATTAAAACTGCCATACCCTCTCAGTTACCACCAGGTGATCTCGCAATCAAGAGCTAACTTGTAAAAGAATTAAAAACTTCCCTTTCAAAGTTATTCACTCTTGTAGAAGAATGCACTACAAATTCACATTATGTAGCCTTAGATCATACCTACCTAGCTATTTGATTAATCTCCACACGTAGAATGAGCTGTAGATAATAAAGAATCCTTAGCGCTGAATCACCCGCCGCCCGCGGCGACCCCATGGGCCGTGCGTCATATTATACACTAGATGATGCCCACGGCTTCGCACGTGTGGTTTTAGGTTTTTAAAAATCCCGTGGGAACTTTGATTTTCCAGAAAAAAAAGTAGCTTATCTGTAGAAACCCGTCCCCAAAACGGAAAAATCCCGTGGGATCCCCACGATTTCGGAATACAATTCCTTACAGCATCAGGGTTGAGGAGTTGGTATGTACCTACTCGAGCTCATTCAACGATAAAGTCTTTAATTGGTACCCCCAATATCAATTTAAATAACCGAAAGTTTCTAAAACACATTAGTTTTGCGGATTAGGTCCCCTACAGCATCAGGATTGAGATGCAAAATCGGTTCAGCTGTTCCAAAGATTAGCCCGTTCAAACAGACAGACAGACAGACAGACAAAAATTTTAAAAACGTATGATTCGGTTATAGTATCGTTCAAATAACCATATGAGCTTAATATGAGGTAGTTATTTCGATATTACAGACAGACACTTCAATTTTATTTATTAGTATAGATAGAGGATAGATGAATCTCCACAATTAGGGTGAATGCTCCCTAGGCCCATAACCCCCATAAGTCGGCACTTCGTTATATTTGTGTCGATATTATCGTTTTGGTGCCATTTAGCCGCAATGGGTATTTTTCATTTAGTATTGCTCCAATGGGAAAATAGTTCTAAAATAAGGCAGCACTTTTTTGCACCCCTTTCCCTCAATTTTCGCTTAGAAGGAGCGCGAGTGCGTAAATCGCTGAATCTATACTAATAAATAAAATTGAAGTGTCTGTCTGTAATATCGAAATAACTACCTCATATTAAGCTCATATGGTTATTTGAACGATACTATAACCGAATCACACGTTTTTAAAATTTTTGTCTGTCTGTCTGTCTGTCTGTCTGTCTGTCTGTCTGTCTGTCTGTTTGAACGGGCTAATCTTCGGAACGGCTGAACCGATTTTGACGGGACTTTCACATACAAGTAGTGAATTAACCAGGGAGTAACATAGGCTACTTTTTTAACCGACTTTCAAAAAAGGAGGAGTTGTGTTTTTCTACCTATGTACACCGATATCTCCGAGATTTCTGAACCGATTTGCGTAATTTTTTTTAATCGATAGAAAAACATTGTGACACTGTCCTACAAAAAATTTGGATTCCAACTCCTCAATCCTGATGCTGTAGGGGATCTGATCCCCAAAACTAATGGGATCTAGCACTGTCGGTTATTTAAATTGATATTGGGGATACCAAGTAAAGACTTTATTGTTGAATGACCTCGAGTAGGTACATGTCCAACTCTTTAACCCTGATGCTGTAAGGAATTGCATTCCGAAATCGTAAGGATCCCACGGAAATTTTCCGTTTTGTGGACGGGTTACTACTTACTGCAGATAGGCTACTTTTGTTCTGGAAAATCTAAGTTCCCACGTGATTTTTACAAACCTAAATACACACGGGCGAAGCCGTGGGCATCATCTAGTTTCTTATAAAATTGCACCTTCCCGAGCGTCGTTTGGTAAGAAATAAATATTTAAGACTTGTTGTTGCAATTTAATTTGTTTTGCGTAATATTTGACATCGTATTATACTTAGTGATTTAATTTAATTGTTTTGCGTATTTAAAGAAAAAACAGGGGTGCCGGACTAAAGAAAACCAGTAGTATGAGGTACCAGAGGACAGAGGTCAGCAGGGGGTGCCGACTTAAGAATTTGGGTTATTCCTAAGGTCAAACAAACTTGATATTATCTATATAAAAATTACCTGATTGTTTGTCGAGGTTATTAAAAAAATTGTATACTTATTTCTTCAAAAATTCTATTAGGTAATTTTGGAAAAAGGTATATTTTTTTGGCGGGAAAATGATATAAAATGAAAACGAGGAAAGAGTTCTTATAAATATTTAAAAAAACAAATTGTCACGGACAATATCGGGGGTAAAAGCTAATTTTCTAATAAAATAATGAGGGCCGACTTTGGGAACACAAATACCGGAGAAAGGGACAAAAGTGCCGAGCTTAGGCAAATCAGTACTTTTTTTTGAATAATTAAAAAAAAATACTTCTTTATGCAAAAAGCGGGTATTAAAAATTTATTCAAAAAGTCAAAATCATAAAGTACCTATTAGAAGAAAAAAACATTGTACTGAAATTGCTTTAAATTCTACGAATTTTTAAACATGACACGACGCTTAAAGTGCCGACTTATAGAACATTCATCCTATTATGATTTAATCTTAACTACGTTTGATTTTATTATTAGGTAGGTACTTATTCGAAAATTAATTAAGTTGTGCTATGATCTCTGTAGTTAGATACCTATAGGCCATAGCGTTTAATTACTTACGTCTATGTAGTTCCAACTATCCCCGCAATAATAATCATGGCGCCACATACGCATGCAGTCTAGGGTTGCAAAAACAGGAAAAATATGTCAAAAAATGTTATCAATACATATTTTCCAATAGGCAAATAAACAGATAAAGTCGTTAAGATTAAAGATACCGTATATTATGTATTATCTATTGGTTGTGAGTTGTGACTTGTGGTTACTTTTATTTAAAAAAAATACTATTGCGTTTTATTTTGTTCTAGTCGGCTGTGTCGGGCGCATCGAATAAATGCCGCTGACGTCATCAGAGATCGCTGATTGATCACGCATTTTTGCTGCGGCATGCTCAATGCTGCTGACTCACAAGCAATTGCAGCACTGAAATATGTCTTTTAGCTTTTTTATTATAGCGATGCTATTTTCCTACCTTTCAGGGCTTTTGGAACAAATCTCGACTCCAGCAGAAATAAGCACGTTGTGTTCGTTTTGGATTTAGGTGATAAGATACGTACTTACATAAATTAATGAATTAATTTATGATTGAATGAGTGAATAAATAAGAATAGGTAACCCTTTAAAACCAACCCTCTTCGCCAGCCCTAGCAACGGGATCGAGTAACCTTGACGCAAACGCATTAACCACAACCTCTGCAAAAGATACTATTGACGTTTATTAATAGCTCTCGTGTAATAAACCTGCCAAGACTGGTGATAAGAAAATATTATGTTTCCTTTCTTGACACCAACGCAAATGAAAATTCTAATAAGTAGGTACTTACCTACCTACTTAGTAAGAAGTTTCTCACTAGCTCGCTCCATACAGCGAAGTCTTAATAATTATTGTCTTGATAATGTTCACGCACACCCACTACAATATTATTTCTCTAATTATGTACCCTTTTTAACCCCCGACGCAAAAACGACGGGGTGTTATAAGTTTGACGTGTCTGTGTGTGTGTGTGTGTGTGTGTGTGTCTGTCTGTTCCCCTGTGGCGCTCAAACGGATGGACCGATTTGAATGCGGTTTTTTTTGTTTGAAAGGTGAATTAGTCGAGAGTGTTGTTAGCTATGTTTGGTGAAAATCGGTCCAAGATGGCCGCCGCTACAAAATGGCGGATTACATATTTTTTCACAACTCCCTTAATATGGGTATCAAATGAAAGGGCTTGACTAGTAGAATAGCATTATGCAAATCCAAGATGGCCACCACCACAAAATGGCGAATGTCGGGGGTTTTTTAAATTTTCAATTTATACTTGTCATCGATGTAGACCCTTTTCTGTCTTCACCGCACAACCGCACACCGCACAACCGCACAGAGCATCGTTTTTTTAACCCCCGACGCAAAAACGACGGGTGTTATAAGTTTGACGTGTCTGTGTGTGTGTGTGTGTGTGTGTGTGTGTGTGTGTGTGTGTGTCTGTCTGTTCCCCTGTGGCGCTCAAACGGGTGGACCGATTTGAATGCGGTTTTTTTTGTTTGAAAGGTGAATTAGTCGAGAGTGTTCTTAGCTATGTTTGATGAAAATCGGTCCAAGATGGCCGCCGCTACAAAATGGCGGATGATATATTTTTTCACAACTCCCTTGATATGGGTATCAAATGAAAGGGCTTGACTAGTAGAATAGCACTATTGCAAATTCAAGATGGCCGCCGCCACTAAATGGCGAATGTCGGGGGTTTTTTAAATTTTCAATTTACACTTGTCATCGATGTAGACCCTTTTCTGTCTTCACCGTACAACCGCACACCGCACAACCGCACAGAGCATCGTTTTTTTAACCCCCGACGCAAAAACGACGGGGTGTTATAAGTTTGACGTGTCTGTGTGTGTGTGTGTGTGTGTGTGTGTGTGTGTGTGTCTGTCTGTTCCCCTGTGGCGCTCAAACGGGTGGACCGATTTGAATGCGGTTTTTTTTGTTTGAAAGGTGAATCAGTCGAGAGTGTTGTTAGCTATGTTTGATGAAAATCGGGCCAAGATGGCCGCCGTTATAAAATGGCGGATTACATATTTTATCACAACGCCCTCAATATGGGTATCAAATGAAAGGGCTTGACTAGTAGAATATCACTATGCAAATCCAAAATGACCGCCACCACAAAATGGCGAATGTCGGGGGTTTTTAAATTTTTAATTTACACTTGTTAACACAAAAAATTAAACTTTTTAAGTCAATGAAATTTTGTAGACACGCTGAATGAAGTTGTCTATCTAGCACACACAATGAATTTTTGTAGAAAATTATGTGTGAAAGGTGGCCCAAATATGCCGAAACATTTAGGTTTTTATTAGCATGATGTTTTTTCATAGTTCATCATCATTATTAACATCATGTTTTTTCATATTTTTCATACTAAATAGATGATGCACTTTGACTTGATTGACTTATAACCAGGGCTCAGGAAGTTATTAAACACGCGAGCGGGTATCGTTGGTTGTTGAATTAAATTGATGCTGTACTCTGTAGTTGTAACAGATTGATTATACTCGGCCTTCAGCAAAGAGGGATACGGCAAAATGAGGAAGACGATAGTTTCATGTCCTGATGCTCATCAGAGAGATCATTAGTCTATAGTATGTGGTACGAGGGCGTATGATGGAGAAGGGGCATGGTGCTTGCTCTATCTTACACGGAGTAATGAGTAACCGAAAACTTTCACGATTACCGCACCCACACACACAAACATCCAATCACAGTCAAAGCAATTTATACCATTTCCCCCACCTTGCCTCCGAAGTTCGTAAAGTTAGGGCCAACGTACACCAAGATCCACCAAGAGCAAAGCAGAGCAGAACATTTTCTGAGAACACTGACTAATTAGCTTTATACTGATAAGTATACAGTATTACGACTATTGATAAGTATACAGTACAAAAAATGTACTTCAAAACGCGAGATGTAATATCATAAAGTTACTTAATTATTCAGTATCCTCAGATAATTCTCTGCCCTGCTCTGCTCGTACACCAAGAGGTGTACGCTGGCCCTTAGAGTTGTCCGAAACGCACTCGTTTTTAGGGTTCCGTACCCAAAGGGTAAAAACGGAACCCTATTATAATGTCACTCTGCTGTCTGTCTAGCCCAGTCAATTTAGACTTTCAAGGCTACAATAATTCCCACCTGGCTGAAAAAATAAATGAAATGTGAAAAGTCCTCATCGATCTGACACCTGGAAAAAAATTTACATCTGGACACGCACAGTTTATTCACACTTGGCTGAAAATTTGTAGGATTGTTCGGGACACTATTATAAATGAAATGTACAAAGTCCTCATCGATCCGACACCTGTAAAAAAAATTACTCGGGGTCAAAGGTCACAAAAACGGGTTTTTCATGATTTTCAGCAAAACGGTAAGTTTTATCATAAAATTAGCTCATTAGTATGTTGTTCACCAAGTAAGTATTACTTCATAAACTATAAACTATAAAAACTAGCATCGATGTATAGCTTTTAGACTATTTTAGAGGAAAAAAAATCGCGCTCGAAAATTCAATAGAATTCACAAAATGGTATTGTCTCGGTTGGCACTTGGCAGGCAGTCGGCCGCCCGGGTTTCAACGTGACGCTCGTGTTTGGTTGATAAAAATGCCGTCCTGCGCATTTAAATCTTGTAAAAAACGTTCGGAAATACACCAAAAACAAGACGGAATTACATTTCACTTGTAAGTATATAGTTTTCTCATTTAATATAAGTAACGCATAAGCTGGGTATTGTTAAATTTTGTAATTCTATTTGAAACATTGAAACTGTGCCTCAAAAATTACGTAGAATATCAACATAGAAGGAATGGTGTATGCCCCGTTGACCAACCGGCCTGACCAACCAGTTGGTCAAAGGGGAATTCGTATTTCCCCTTTGACCAACTGCAGTAGGGTAAGAATTAAATGTCGATACATTATATCGATACATAAATTAAAAAAGCTAAATTCGCTCGACTCGCGCACGAAGTGTTCCGTACCATTATCTAGAAAAACGGCAAAAAAAATCATGTCTGTTGTATGGGAGCCCCCTTAAATATTTGTTTTATTTTAATTTAATTATTTATTTTTAAAGTGAATATATGTATAATTCAATATTCTGTGAATATTCCAAGCATCTACCAGTTGCCGTTATCAACATCGAGCAAAAAAGAGGAAAAAAAAAACACTTTTGTGATTTTATTCTGTTCTTTAGTATTTGTTATTATAGCGGCAACAGGAATACATTATCTATGAAAATTTCAACTGTCTAGCTATCGCGGTTCATGAGATACAGCCTGGTGACAGACGGACAGACGGACGGACAGTGAAGTTTTAGTAATAGGGTCCCGTTTTTACTCTTTGGGTACGGAACACTAAAAACTGGTCAATAAGGGCTTAATACCATAAAGCTATCTTGCTTTAACAGTATAAATACCATTATTGTTACATCTAGGAGTCCTCACACACACACACACATACACACACATACGCACGCACGGCACGCACGCACGCACGCACGCACGCACACACGCACGCACGCACGCACGCACGCACACACGCACGCACGCACATACACACACACACACATACGCACGCACACACGCACACACACGCACACACACACACATACGTACGCACGCACGCACGCACACACACACACACACACACACGCACGCACGCACGCAAACTTTCGCCTTTATAATATTACAGTGATTATCGTAACATTAGTGTGATTAATACATACATACCACACCTGTTTTGTATTTTTCTGTTTTTAACCCCCGACGCAAAAACGACGGGGTGTTATAAGTTTGACGTGTCTGTGTGTGTGTGTGTGTGTGTGTGTGTGTGTGTCTGTCTGTTCCCCTGTGGCGCTCAAACGGGTGGACCGATTTGAATGCGGTTTTTTTTGTTTGAAAGGTGAATTAGTCGAGAGTGTTCTTAGCTATGTTTGATGAAAATCGGTCCAAGATGGCCGCCGCTACAAAATGGCGGATGATATATTTTTTCACAACTCCCTTGATATGGGTATCAAATGAAAGGGCTTGACTAGTAGAATAGCACTATTGCAAATTCAAGATGGCCGCCGCCACTAAATGGCGAATGTCGGGGGTTTTTTAAATTTTCAATTTACACTTGTGTAACTATTTACATATGTATCGATACAATGTATCGACATTTAATTCTTACCCTACCGCAGTTGGTCAAAGGGGAAATACGAATTCCCCTTTGACCAACTGGTTGGTCTGGCCGGTTGGTCAACGGGGCATACACCGAAGGAATGGAGTCGTGATATTTTTTCGAAGTGAAACTTTTTATCCGCGTGTAAAAGACTAATTATGATCAATGAGCGTGTATTTAACTATGTATGTATGTATACGTCGTACGTATTGTAAAATTTATAAAAATACAAATTGTGATAAGTAGCGTTTGAGATCAAATTTTACATTTAGAAACTTATTGTAAACTTAAGAGGCCACAACTAAACAAAAATCTGAGAAGGATAGATTTATTCGCATTTTTAAGTCGACGTTAAATTATCACCTACTTCAGCTATTTGACTAAAATTGTATCCAATCATGTTTTTATCACTTAATTTTAGATCACTTATAGAACCAAAAAGCACATTTCAAAATATTAAAGTTATTATTTATCTATAGTTTTCAAATAAAAAGCTTTCAAAAATTGCAAGTCATTCTAAACTTGTATCCAATTTACCTACCTAATATTAAATATTAAATTACTGTGTACAGATTTCCGCGGGATGAAATAAAAAGAGAAAAATGGACTGACATCGTTCGAAAAGAAAGAAAGGATGATACTTGGAAGCCCAACAAATACAGTCTTATTTGTAGCAATCATTTTAAAAATGAAGATTTTTACATGACTAAAAAAGGAAAACGATGGCTTCAAAAAAAAGCATATCCAATTTTGCAGGTAATCTTTATTAATTATGAAACTAAATAGTAATTATAAGCGATTGTAACTTTTTTTTTGTGATTTCACTAGAATAATAACCTGCTTGATTCTACTTATTATCCATTTAAAATAATACCGTTTTCCCAGTTTTTTGATGAACAATTTTCTTTAAATTATATTATTTTGTTTATTAGACCATTATTAGCATAATATGTTGTTTTTATCATGAGCTGACGTACTTATTTAGTTGGTTCCGGCTTGAGGTCTAGTTGCATTGATAGGTTGACAGGTGGTTAAATTTATGTTACCGTGAAAATTTGACCACTAATAAATAAAGCAAAGTAGACTATAAAAGACAGTATTAATACCATCCTCGATGATAAAGGTTTTTAAACAAACCTATTTAAACAAACCTTGAATTAAGCAATCCAGTTTGCTTTTATTGACGAATAAACTCTATATGTGGCTGCGCCACATATTATACGGAATATGTCATTGGGTTTGGGGTCGTGTGGCGGTTTTGGCAGATCAAAAGAGTTTCAATGGCAGATTTACGCATTAAAGCGGTCACACCTACGGTTATCGCTATGTTCAATGGCATATCCCGTATACTTATGTGACCGCTACATAACGATTACCGCAACATAATTTGAGTCGCCTGTACTATACTTATACTCTGATTTTTAATTCCATGGAATTCTGACAGCTGTCATTATCATTTACAGATGAGTTATTTGTATAGAAAACAGGGTTAACAATTTAACATCTACGAAGTACGATTTTACCCCAAACTACTAATTCCCTGTCAACATAAAAAGCCCTAAGCTGCGTAATAATATTAGTCGTTTCGCCTTAAAATAGAAATTAAAATAGAAATCGCTGAGAATGGAAACTAAAAAGTGCACACTAACAGCAATAGAAAACAAAAGAAGCACATTAAAAAAATTATTCAAAAATGGAAGTCGAATGAAATTATCACCATGGAGTGTCTGTCAGGCATTTGTCATATCTACATGCGGCAGTTGATTTTTATTTACATAAAGTTTTGAATTTTTTATCTTTTTTGTGGGAATTGTTTTATCTCTGGTAACAGAATTCCATGGAATTAAAAATCAGAGTATAATTGGGTAAACCTTTGTTTTAGTTTGATAAGGCGAGTTCTCCTCAATCTTCAGTGGCTGCAGAGCAATCTTTAAGTGATGTAGACGATGAGGAAATTGAAGAGGTCTTATTGACTCCTCGAGAATTTAAGTTTAAAAATAAAATAAACATGTTGGAGAAAAAGTTAAAAAAATCTCGGAATAAAGCAAAATTACTTCAAAGTAAATTTAAGCGTGCTAAAAAGAAAATTATTACTTTGAAACTTCTTTTGGCAGATCTCAAAAAAAAAGGAACTACTTCAAGAAGTTAAAAATTCAATGATAAGCGAACATTTGGAAGCAGGAGAAATATTTAAACAAATGCTTTCCAAAAAAATCCTAATTTAAAAACGTTAAAATATTCACAGAGTTAAAGAAAATTAGCTTTTGGTTTACTTAAATTTTTATTCTACGATAAACACACTTTTGCCTGTCTTCCGCACCATGAAACCATTAATTGGGACCTAAGTTTTACATCGAAAGCCTTTAAAATGTAACAATCACTATACATGAACATGTAACATGTCAGTTATTAAATACGACATATTTTTAAACTTTGTTTTATTTTAATTTAAGTGATTCAATCATGGCAAATGGTAAAGATATAAAAATGTTCACGTGTGTTCGTTGCGTATACATGACAATAAGTGAAAATTCTTTGATTTATATTCATTACTCGTTCCTCCGCACTAATATTATTGTTTTAAATGCGAAAGTGTGTCTGTCTGTCTGTTACCTTTTCATGGCCTATCCTTATAAGATTTTGACGGAATTTATACAGCACAAAGATAGCCAGTATCCCGGGGACGAACATAGGCTACTTTTGACTCGGTTATAACGGTATTCTGAACTATTTGAATCTAACAAATATTTTGAATCATCAAATTGAATCTACCACAGATTCAATTTGACGATTCAAAAGTACTTGTAAAAGTTTATTTGAATAAAAAACTTTTATATTCTATTCTATTCTATTCTTCTTATCCCGGAAGACTTCCCACGGGATTTTAATCAAACCAAATTTACATGAATGGGTATCATCTAGTTATGAGCATAATATTCATATTATACAGGGTATAAGGAGACCGCTACCGAAAACTTAGCGCTATTGTTATACTACCTAAACATTATCTTATAAGGTAGGTATCGGCGTCGGCGCGACCGCGGTTTCGTAGGTATCTAACGATACGTAAATAGGTCACATCAAGTTCGTTGACCTCCAGCGTCAGCTGATTTTATTTTAATCACGCAAGAATTACGTCACAAACTTTTACAAAATACAGCAAATAAGTTTTTTGCAATTACAGGGCTGTTTAACCCTCCAAAACAGGTATTGCATAAAAAGTGCAATTTTTTTTTTGTAAAAAAAATTTTTTTTTTTCACGTTTTTTTTAGTGATATCTTATCAGTAATCATCAGTACTATCACCTGTCTTCGTTTCCGAGAGCGGTCTCCTAACACCCTGTATAAGTATATTATTCATAGGGGACATTTTTTTGTAGGTTCATTTTGGATTAAGTACAATAATTACACTTAGATATCGATTTTGGTACCATTCAACAGCAAATGAATAGAAAATGGAGTCGACAAATGAAAAAAATTGTCAAGTTTCCACTTCGATTTTGTAAATTTGGCCCAATAGCAAAAAAAAATCATTTAAGGGCCATTACACGCAGCTTTTCCGGACAGATTCCCACTAGATGGCGCTATTAGGGTGTTTCACAGGTTTTTATAATTTTTGCAAAGTTGCTACGTACAGTTTTTAGAAATATTATACAACCGTACGTATAGCAATGCCTATTGTTTTATCACATCATTAGTTTACTTTAAAACGGAGCCATTTAATCAAAGATTCAAAAATATAATATAGTTTTCATATCAATTACTGTAAAGACGCAACACTCACGCACACACTGACATCATGGTTGATATCCAAGTTTAGTGGTACCAATATAAACTACAAATTGTTTACTTTATAATTGAACCAGATGGCACTGACACGAATGGCTTCGTATTTTTTTATTTAATTCGGATGCAAGTTAGCCCTTGATTGCAATCTCACATAGTGGTAAGTGATGATGCAGTCTAAGATATGAACAGGCTAACCTGCAATGTGTATGGCAGTTTTGATTAAACCCATACCCCTTGTACCTTTGGTTTCTACATGTCATCGTACCGGAACGCTAATGGCTTGGCGGCACGGCGTTGGTGATAGGGTGGTAACTAGTCACAACCAAAGCCTCCCATAGAGAAAATTATAAAATAAATATACTAGCTTCTGCCCGCGGCTTCGCCCACGTGAATTTCGGTTTTTCACAAAACCCGAGGGAATCGTGGATTTCCGGTGTGTCCCGCTCACTCGTACAACGCTGCGCGCAATTGAAGGTCACCGGTCGACTTACGTGCCGGGGGTTATAATTGAATAATGTTCCACTACTAATTCGAATCGATTATTACCTAGTTAGTAGTTAGTACTAATGAAAGTTCTCTCATCTTTTTTCTTAATAATATTATACCAATGTCGAATTTAAAAAAAAATAGACACTGGAGGTCACTAACTGTACAAAAATGGAAGATTTAAAATAAATGTACTAATGCCGCTCTATTCCATTTTTGTTCTGATTAATACCGAGTGGCTAATCCTCGAACGTGATTGGTCGACAACTCGACACTGTAGGCACCAGGGGGGGACGCGCGATGCTCATGACGTATTCAAGCACATTGTCGTATAGAAGCAATTATAATATCAAATATGAGAGAGGCCCATCCATTATCCAGGGTATAAGGGAACCGCTATCGAAAACTTAGCGCTATTATTATTTTATGACGGCGATCTTCAGTTAAGTAAGAAAGTGCCTACCTCGGAGGATCTCGAAATCTCTAACGTACCTACTTAAAGTACCTACTCTTAGATGTTTGTTGACATGGTCGGGAAATTCTGCTATCTCATCAAAATATTTGTACCTAATTCTCTTTTTCCTCCAAATAGGAAAATCCGAAATACCTACCTAACCAGATTTCAGATAAGTGAATCATGATGAAAACAGCAATTATATTGCATTCACGTTGACCACAGGCCATGTCGGTACAGCCGTTAAAGCCTGGACAAACGTAACGCGTGTCAGAATACGATAGTGGTGGCTTGGTAGAAAGTCATACTGAACACATACCTACCTACATAGGATGTTATTACATCTTATTTATCTTCGTCAACCGATAGACATCTACTACAGCTGGGCATCGACCTCTTGAAAGGACTTCAGATACTGAAGGGTTTTCCATTAGATATGCTGTCGAGAAAATGAGCTGTGAACGATGATTCACGCAAATTGTATGGGCATGGGCACTTTCCTAAAGCGCGGAAAGCGAAATGTTAATAATAATTATATTATATAATATTATAAAATAATTTAAATGCCGTGCTTTCTCATTTCGATATCAAATAAATCGTTAAATATCATACTGCGCAGATTCAAAGTCAGAGTTACAAATTTTTTCACTGCGAAGAGCGATGGCGCGTTACGTAATGCCAGCAACGCGACTCCCACGTGCGTTCCGTAATTGTAAACACCGTCATATAGTACACGGTTGTATTAAATTACAACTTTTATGAGCCACATTGAACACATTTCCGGCGCGCCGTCGCGTCGCTCGTTCCGTTCCGTCTACTGCCAGTCGCCACGCGCTACGTCTGTCCAAGTCTTTATAATCACGTACTTAAGTCACGTTTAAGTAATATATATGACTCTTAAGTCGCAAGTGGCATCGATTTAAGTTGCTTTGTTTTATTCTGCTTATGTCATTTTGAGTTTTATTTTCCTTTTTTATTTATTTCATTTAATCATGCTCAATAGATATCAGGTACCTACCTATACTTATCTGGTAGATAAAAAAAAATATTGCACGAAATAAACATAACAATGACTTAAATATTGTTGTAGGGTGTTTAATTTTAGTAACTCAAGTCTTTAGTTCGTGGTCCAATTGCACCAAATCGCTTTTTAATCTGATTTTGTTATTATTATTACAATTAATAACACTTGAGCCCAAAAAAGAAAAATCCTTAATCCTAAATCCTATCAAAATCGGTCCTCCAATAATAGGTAAGTACAATCTAAGGTTTCACCTTCGGATTTCGTAAGTAAATAGGCAGTGGGTAAGTGTGTGAATTATGTTTAATCAGTTCGCACGTTTTCTTTTAAACAAGCGGCAATGACACACCGCGTTTATTTTTAAAAGAGTCGTGTTCTAGGTACTGTGTTGTGAAAGTTTAACGTTAAGGCTCCGGCGCACATTGGCCTCATGCGCTTGGTATGTATTGGCCAATGTGTAAACGCTGTTTTCGAATTGCGCCGAGATCGTTTAAGTTTTGCTGGACACGCTGCAAATGTACCTACTACAAGTGCCCTGTACAGTGTACACGTTCGCGGAATTCCTTGGCCGAGCTCGTTGGGTCAATGTGTACACGGCTCATTAGGTTAGGAACAGTCAAAATATGTCGGCATGGCATGGCCTTTTTAACTTTAAAAGTTTAAAACTATTGCATTTTGTGTATCTTAATCGTACTTATAACGATTACAATACACAAAATGCAATAGGTTTTTTGTGTTTATTTTTTTGTTAAGTAATTTTCATTTATTTTTAATTGTGTTATGGTTCCTTTCGTATGACACCAAACTTAATAAAATCTCAACTTTTCTTGTCTTAAGTATTTAAGTACAATTTTTGTTTATCAAATCCACCTTATTGAATTTGTGTTAACGTCATTTATAGCCTATCTAAGTACTTTCCTAATTTTAATATATTATGTAAGTACTTACAAAGCAATTAATAAATAATCTAATCTAATCAAACATTATTGGTTAGAGTTGCCACGTCCGGCAATATTTCGGGACGGAAAATAATATAAAAATCGGGATATTGGTTTTCAATGCGGAACAACTAAGAAAAACATAGGTTTTATAATTTTCAGCCAGTTTACCTTGGTATCCATTCCACGTGGACATGATTTGTATAATTAGTAATTAAGCAAGCTTTACCACAGACTAATAATACATGTACAAGTAGCTGTACTTATGCACTAAGTTTTATTGAAGTTTATAACATTAAAAATATTACAATCAAAATAATGTAATATCAATTTTAGTATTAGTTTGCCCACGGATATATTTTATGACGATAGATGTCTGAATCACCCAAAATCGGGACATTTGACGTCTTGATTCCCGATCATGGGTAAATCGGGAATTCGGGACGTACTTATCCACGCATCTTTGGAAGTTGGGACACCTAGCAATTCAACCTCCAGATTTAAAACAGGTAGCCCACTCTCTATTGTAAACAAGTTAAACCAAACATATTAATTAACCTTTGGTTGCAAACAGTGATTCTGCGAACCTCATACCTCCACCTACGTATGTACAAAGAACATGCATATTTAATAGTTTTCCTCAAGACAAGAACCTGATATCACGCCGTGCCTCTCATGCAAGTCCCTCACAAACAGGTTTCATACATTATTTCTTCGCGAAATCAATTAATTAATACACATACATACCGGTTCGTTTAACGACGACTGCGAGCTGATGTTAACAGTAAAAACCTCCGTACTGACCGTCGGTGCTATTTTACCTCTGCTCACACAGTCCATGGCACCCATTGCACACGAAAAACACCAAGTTTTCACACGAAAAACACCGAACTTTCGCACGTGAATCACTATTTTCTCACTTGAATTGATAAAAAACTGAAGACTGCGCGAATTTCGCGTCGAGTTTTAGTCAAAATATTGTAAAAACTTGCGTTATTCAACAACGAAACATGGAATTTGAGAGTAAAATCCAAAAACACACGAAAAACACCGAAAAAAATACACGGCAATCACAATTTTATCAGTAGATAATACCTATTCACAATGAAAAATGTTCTGCCACTGTTAGTTAAAAAACGGTTCAATTAAGTCATAATAAAGAACTGAACGTGTTAATTCGTGTGTTCCTACTCGTGATATTGTAGTGCGACTGGCTTGACGGTTGAGAATTGAGACTTGCGTGAGCGCATGCCGCGCCGCCATCCACCCGCGTTATGAGAACTGGATGTGGCATGTAAATAAAATGTAATATCAAGGTATGTACCAAACTTCCAGTCCTCTCAGGTTGCTCATTAAGGTAAAGAAGCTGGAAATTCCATATAACCTTTGGATTCTGGTAAATTGATGATGTGACGTCATACGTCAATCGGCGATACCTAGCCTAATGGATAAAGTTTTATCCGTGATGACTGAGTTCGATGCGCGGCATGCTCCTCTAAATTATCGTAGTTCTTTGCTTTTTAAGCATTTACATTATTTATCACTTGCTTTAACGGTGAAAGATCGTAAGGAATCCTGAATGCCCGAAAGTTCTCCATAATGTTCTCAAAGGCGTGTAAAATCTACCAACCCGCACTTGGCCAGCGTGATGGACTACGGCCTAAACCCTTCATATTCTGAGAGCAGACCTGTTCTCTAGTGAGCCGGCAATGAGGTGATAATGATAATGATGATGACGATGATCTCACACGACGTTCTTCAAAGCCAATTAGAAAGAAAACGGTGCAGATCGCGTCTTTTTTTAAATGCGAAAGGATCCGTCTATCTATCAGTTAGTCATTTCACGGCTTTTCTTCTGAACTGATCGGCACAGGGATAGCTTGCATCCTGGACAGACATAAGATATTTTTCATCCTGAAAAATTAGTCACCACGGGATGTTTAATTAACCTAAATCCATGCACATAAAATTGCATTACTTATTGGTTTTTTGTTAAGAACTTCTGTTGTACCTCGGAATCGGAAAGCACGTGAAGCCGTCGGTACTGCGCTCGATCCCTCTTCGGCCCTGTCTTTGATTGCGAGGAAATAGAGAGTGCACCTGTGTTTGCGCACACATTTTTGCCCTATAATATCTCCTACGTGCTTGGATAATTCCTTTGTGAGTCGCCGTGGCAGAAATAAGCTCAAGAGAGCAGTATAATTTATTATCTGCAGCTAGACTACACAACACTTCCATTGACGCAGTAACAATGTCGGTATATTATGTACCTACCTTTCGTTTATGATTCACGCACGTGAGCCGAGCCACTGTACACTGTCTGTCTGTATGTGTCTCGTTGTAGGTCACACAGCCTTTTATCTGCCTTTATGACTCGAATAGATTACCTTTAAAACAAGGAATGCGGAATTTCATGTACCTACTCGTATCTAGGTAATTTTTCAATACACTTGCTCGTATAGGTAATAAATAGATCTTACTTATACACCACCGTCAAAACTGTAAACCAGACTTTTACCGCATATGTGCGGTAAACTCAAGTTCGCCACATTACAACAGTCGTGCGGTAAAGTACCTAGGTAACTCCTTTTTTATAAGTTAGTGAACGCGGCTTGGCGCCTCCTGTTGACGACACTCACAGAATGTAAAAAAAATGTATGATCTAACAAAAGAACTTTTAAAATGAAGTCAGTGAAAGGCACAGAGCCGCACCTGTTGGCATTTGTTTTGGGTTCTAGGACGATTTTACTATTTATGAGTTACCAATATGGTTACCAAACAGAACGGATGTTTTGAGGCCGTCATCTTTAACGAGGTCTTAGACAATGTCATGTTGTATCGTGTAAGTAAATAGATAGATTAAATCGTATTAGTCTTATCATAATAGGATCCTATATAATTGTGTTTGCTAGCAAACGAAAAAAACCGACTTCAATTGCCTACATCGACAAGTACTTAATGGGAACAACGTAGGTACTTACCTAATTAGACGAAAAAAATTAACAAACGCACTAGTCAAAGTCATCACTACGATTTTCGAAAGTTCCCATCGATTTCTCTATCTCTGGGATTCCATCATCAGATCCTGGTTTCCTTATCATGGTATCCATGTCGCCGTAGGCCATCGGATCGATTGTTCGGCATATTTTTAGATGCATCGACTGGCTATCTCATTAATTTTTACCAATCCCGTAAGGAACTGACACCTAAGTAATCTTTTACTAACTTTAAGTTCAAACCCGTTTAAATGCAATAATCCAAAAATACCTCAAGCACTCAAAATACAGTCAGATCTTTTGAATACCTAATTATTAAAAAATCTCAGATATACTTGATATACCTATACAATACAAGGTACCTAGTACAGCTACGCATATTTTGTTGCACCACCCATTACAATATACATCGAATTCGTTTCGTTTATAGGAACTAAAAAATACAAAATGTTACGTAAAGTAAGTAATCAAAGAACGAATTGATAAGGTGTTCATTATCATCATCTCGCTTACAAGAAGGCAAACTTAGAACAAGTCTTATGCAAATAGTAACGGTTTTATCTACGCTTGTAAACTGTAAACATGCTAATCGCTTAGATAAATTAATGTTGTAGGTAATTAAGTTAATGTTTTAACATTTTATTTTTATCTCCCGTGCAATAGATACCTATTAAGTACTAATTAACTACCACTTTGATGAAGATAATATTGTCGCTACCTATCAAAAAATTACATCCGCGCAGTACCTACTTACTTTTAAATGAATATGAGTGTTTGAAATTGTAACTAGTATAACTTATAAAAGTGGTCGAAGTATGGCAAAAATTATCTCGTCCGAGCCCTAAGCAATTTTACAAAAGTTAGTGTAAATTATTATCATTTACCTACCTACCATTACCTAATGTCTATCGGTTCTCGGTTGGAACTGTGTTTATATCAGCTTCGCAACCCGCTGAGCCATGTCGGTGACTCTGGTTCTTGTATGGATCTCCGCATTTCTAATTTGATCACGTAGAGAAACTCCGAGCATAGCTCTCTCCATCGCTGAGTCGTCAGTGATATATGTATCATCTGTTTATTCAGCATACATTGATATTTTAAAAGAAGATTATTTTATTAGAATCTTGATAAGTTACTCTACAATGCGTAGTATGTAGATAGAGTTCGTTAATCTCATTGATATTAACCATGACTCATCGCGATAAAGGTAAATACACTATCGTAACATTATGGTAAATATTGTGAGTCATGATAGTTTTGGCGAATTCCTCTGTAGCCTTATTTAGCATACTCCATGTCTAGACTACCTAGAAATTAAATGAAATATTGTTTTTTAAATGGAGTACGGTTTTATAACTGGTAGTATGGTTTTGTAACTTATGCCAAATGATTTCCTCATTTCATGTGTGCGTGTGCAAACACAGGTGGGTACATCACCTGTGTTTGCACATGCACTAAGTACCTAATTGGCGATGAACACAATATGCTCGACGTCTCTCTACGTGATCAAATCATATACTTAGTACTTACCTATTAGGAGATCCGTAGAGGAACTAGAGTCGCCGACATAGCTTAACGGGTAACAAAGCTGAAGTAGTTCGAAGAACCGACAGACGTTGGGGTACCAAGATGCTGGAATGAAAACTTCGCACCGGAAAGCGCAGCATTGGCAGGCTCCCCATTAGGTGGGTTGACGACATCGGACGAGTTGCTGTAAGCCGACGGATACAAGCGGCGTAAGATTCTCAACATTATTTTTATCAAGTGATTGATGGTAGTTATGGTTGGTGGCTTCAGCCCGGGCTAACTACCAGCATATTGTGCCGCCAACATTCGATGGCCGCCAAGCGTCAAGATTTAGCGCCGTACGATACAGCGGCGATACCATATCTCTTCCAGATTAGATCGACGCGATTTTTTTTTGCAGAGATCTGCAAAAAAAAATCGCGTCGTTTGGAAGTCCCTACAAGAGACCTATGTCCAGCAGTGGATGTCTTTCGGTTAGTGACGACGTGAAAGACGGCCTAATTTATTTTTGGGTGTAGGTCATCTTTCTGTTGTTTCAAAAAATATCATTATTGAAACTTCTTTGCTTGCTACAATGTGACGTTGACATCATGAATGACTTTGTCAAAACCGTAACAAAATAAACAAACCATAATCCGTTTATACTGAAACACTTTATACCTTACGAAACCCTGAAGTTTATAGTAACCGAAATGAATATACCGGTAATAAAGTCTTACGAGGATCAAGCGATCGACGCGGTTGTTGCCGTGCTCAACAGGGCCAAAGAGGCGCTGGGGGAGAGGCAGACCCTGAAACAGCTTGCTAGTTTGAACTACATAAGTAATTAACATTAAACACACGCACCTCTAACTATTCCGAGTTATGTGCGTTTTAAGTATTCAAATATGTGCGCTATGTATTTCCCAAAGGGCAAAAACCATTTCGTTCCCTGCACAAAGGGTATAGAGGTGGTGCTTAATTGTTATCAAAGATTACTAGGTGTTCAACCACCGAACGCCATTAGACTTGCAACTAAATTATAACACAGTATTTTTATGAAACTGATACAAAAACGAGGGTCCATTGTGTATTGTTATTCTATTGTTTCTAAAAACAGCTGTGTTAAACAATCCCGAGATCCAGTTACATATTTTACAATCATCTTCTTCTTTAATTCTTTAGTGAAAGTAAACTATGTGAAAGAATAGTTTTGCTGTAGCATTTTTACGGCCAGTTTTAAAAATGATTACGTTTTAAAAATGGTTTTAAAATAACCCTTAAATATATTTTCCAATAGCAAGTCGTGACGCTTTCTCTCCGCCTGCAAAGGTGGCCCTGACAAGCCTCAAGTGTCCTCTAGCAATCACCAGCGAAAAGTTAATAAGGAACACGATAGAGAAGAAATGGAAGCTTACAGAAATTATGATGTACACTATAAAGTACATTGGTGGCTCTAAGGATGAATGCTCGCAGTATTATTATTTCGAGGTAAGTACCTACCTGTAATTTTAGTGTAATTTTAGTGTGGTGAACGCTGCGGTCTTATAAGTAGGAAGTACCAGGTTCAATTCCTCGAAAGCGGCAATTAGGTTTGGAATTTCTAAATTGTCTCAGGTCTGGTCTGGTTTTAAATTTTACGCCATGCCTGTTCCGTTAGCCTTCGATTAGTTATACCAAAATTTTAAAGAAATGACTACATTATACCGAAAGCTTTTGCATAACGACCGCCAAACTTCATGGTGAGAATGGCGCACGATGATGATGAAAATCGGAAGTGAATAAACTAATGCAGCGAAGATCATTAATTTCAAAATCTCCCCTATCTTACCTGGACCTTGTGATGATCTGTAGAAGAACCAGAATCACAGTCATAGCTCGACTGAATTGGCAATGAGGTTGCAAAACTGAAGTGGCAATGATCGGGGCACAATTAGTTGCGGTCCCAATGTGATTGAGTGGGAACTTCACTCCAGAATGTGCGGTGCTGGCATACTGACCACTAGAAAGTTGTAAAACCACTCCAAACGAATTGCGGGAAGTTGCCAGATGCAAGTGCAGTAAATCCACGGAGTGTAAAAGTCCCTAAGATTAAGAATTGGTCTCCGCTACACTACTGGAGCATAGCGGGGACCAATTCTTAATCTAAGGAAAGTTCCTAGGTACTTACCCATGTCAAACAGTGTACGTCGCGTCGGTCAGTTCTGAAAGACGAAGAATTGAAGCTTGGGTATATAGATATTTTCACCGACGTTTCTTATTGTTAGATGGTATTCATTCTTTCACCAGGCAGTTTTCAGCCAGCCCATACCAGCCTTCCCGATTCCCCAGGCTACAGCATCGGTGTTCTTCAGGGTCGAAGATAAGCAAATTGAGCCCCTGGAAGCGGGAGGAGTGCCGAAGGTAAAAAATATACATAATGAAACTTGAAAACATAATTTATTCGTAGCATATTTTATTCCGTAAAAAGTATCCGGTTGCTTGCGATCTTATCTGAAGACGATGACCTCCCTGGCGCAGTGTTGAGCGCTGTGGTCTTATAAGTGGGAGGTCCTGGGTTCGATTCCCGGCAGGGCAATTTGTGAATTTATATTTTCTAAATTGTCTCTGATCTGGTCTGGTGGGAAGTTTCAGCCGTGGCTAGTTATAACTTTATCGGCTAAGCAGTGCCTCCAACCGATTTAGCGTTTTGGTGCGATGTCGCGTAGAAACCGTTCAAAGGTAGGTAACCTATGGGTTTAATAAAACTGCCATATCTCTTCCAGGTTATCCCATTTCCATCTTTGACTGCATCTGCAGGTGATATCGCAATCAAGGGCTAACTTGTAAATGAATAAAAAAAAGTACTGGTACTGCACTAGATACACTGATCTCGCCTGTGCCGTCGTTGTTTTTAACCCCCGACGTAAAAACGACGGGGTGTTATAAGTTTGACGTGTCTTTGTGTGTGTGTGTGTGTGTGTGTGTATGTGTGTGTCTGTGTGTGTTTGTGTGTGTGTGTGTCTGTCTGTTCCCCTGTGGCGCTCAAACGGGTGGACCGCGGTTTGAATGCGGTTTTTTTTGTTTGAAAGGTGAATTAGTCGAGAGTGTTGTTAGCTATGTTTAATGAAAATCGGATCAAGATGGCCACCACTACTAAATGGCGGATTACATAATATTTTTTTACAATTCCCATAATATTACCCATATTATGGGAGTTGTGTCAAATGAAAGGGATTGACTAGTAAAATAGCACTATTGCAAATCCAAGATGACCGCCGCTACAAAATGGCGAATGTCGGGGTTTTTTTAAATTTTTGTTTGGTTACTACAAATACTTGTATGGTTAAAATATTATATTGTAGATGACGTTCAGAGTGGAAGGGCATCGCGTCGACCACGACGTGCGCTATGTGCTGCTGATACCCGACTGGATCCTGGCCGTCATCCGGATGAAGATCAAACTCTTCCGGCGAATCGAGCAGATCCGACTGTTTTGACGAGGCTCACTTTTCCTTCTGTATATCTTACTTGATATTAACGTGTTTTCTTTTTTCTGTTTATTGTTTAATGATTAGAATATTCCCAATTGTTTTATTTATTTTTATTTTTACTCAGTTCGTACCTACTTCGTAGTGTTTTTTTGGAATACCCCCTAAATTAATATCTCTACTAATATTATTCCCGTTACCTTCTACTAGTAATAATGTAGAAATAGTTTGATTTTATTTCTCGAATTTAATTAATTATAAATACTCGTAATATTATAATGTGTTTGTACTTTGTACTAACAGCAAAACTATTTCATGAAACATTTCGTATTAGAAAATTGTGTGGTTTCAAAATTAGGTAAATGTACCGAGTTAAAGAGATTTATAATATTTATAACCTTTCATTTTTTTTCACTTAAGTATTAAAATCTACTGCTTACCTTACTTATAAGGTCTTACATAGAGTCTTTGGACTCGAAGACTCTATAAGACTCAGACAAATACCTACCTAACGCCAGAGTTATTCTAATTTCAAAATGAATCATGGATATACATATTATGTACATTCTCAGAAGCAAAACACGGATGTCGATAATTTATTTATATTCGTGTAGTAGGTAGTTAGTATCCTTGAAATAAATTATACCTACCAACAGATTTTTATGTACCTACTTAAACGATTCAGGTTTTACTGAAAGAACGTTAGATTGGTATCGTGGCTGTTAATTTACTTAATCGGTAATTAATTATTAAAAATAGACACTGATCGGGTTCCAAGATCTTCGTGGAATTCTCGAAAGATAAATCTATTGTAAAACACCATTCCAGAAGCAGGAATCATACGTGCTGACTGCTGAGTGATGGTGATCCAATTAATGAGAAAACTAGAAACATTTTTAAATTATACATAGTTAACTAAGTTAAACTATTACATGTATATTTAAATATCTGCATGTGCATCACATGCACTAACTCAATTGATATCGAATCAAAAATTAGTTTAACCGAGATGTCTTCTCAGATCTATTTTATAGGTACTAATTGATTAAATATTAATTCGTTGATGCAAAGTAGTTAGTGACCCGTGTGAAGAGTGAAGAGTTAGTACCCGCAAATAAGTTATATCTATGTTTATATTATTACGAATTATTCAAAATGGCAGTTTAGCGCCATTAAAACGAGTCAAATATCAATTTAATCGAACTCATTTAAGTACTTCAATCATGAAATTAATAATCTTCAACCCATTTCTAAAAAAATTATCGATTTTCAAAAAGAATCTGTGACTATGGATGAAATAAACGCAAACGTCGACATATAGAGAAAGCCTTCAATTAATTATTAGGCTACGAGAAAGGCTTTTCGTTATTGGTTCGTTTATTAATATTAATGTACCTACCCTATGAACCGGCTGTATATTATTATAATTATGTTGATACCTATGTGACATTATTATTGTGAATAAATTACCATTACAAACATATTATACCTATGTGGAAGTGAAAGTCGTCTAGCATTACGCAAACATGATCGTCGACTTAGCAAAACACAGCCTGCCCCTTTTAACCTATCTATTGTGTTTATTAGTAATAAGATAATAGAGATCGTCAACTATCTATTACTTTTTCGACAATCATTTAAATAGATAATAATATGTACAGAAGACCATTTTTATACAGTATATCGAACTAGCGATATTTTAGGGGTACATTCTACAACTCATTACCACTCTGAAAATACCACTTAATAGGGCCTGCCCCCTCCCCCTTCCAGGTACAGCCATTTCAATTTGGGAAGAGGGCTAGGCTCTATGGCTCTATTTAATGGGATTTTTAAAGTGATAGTGAGTTTTTGAATATGCCCCTAAAATATCGCTAATTTGATCCCGGACACACAGTATAGCTGACGCCACAGATTTCGTCGGCGTGGATTCTTATAAATCTCATACAAACCTTTATCCCTTGTTTAACTAACTTGGGCGTAGAATTTCTACAAATCTTGAAACATAATATTTCTTATTTTTAAGTTTTAATCAAATGCCCACATACCGATTTTCATTTAAGTAGGTAGGTATACCACTTAAACGAACGACGGACTTTCATATAAACTTCCATCCCCTATTTAATCCCCTTAGGGGTGGAATTTCCTATAATACTTTCTTAGTGTGGGCCTACGTCATACAGGAAACTTACTATAATTTCGAGTGTCTGTGCGTTGATAGATCAGTCAGTCAGGAGTCAGGACTCAGGACTATTAAGCGTTTTAATAAGTAAAGATTAATTATTCGGTAGCGCAGAAAAGAATAATCTCGCCGTCTTAAATAATTGTAAACACAAATGACAATAAAGACAGTTTGTCTTTATTGAAAAACTGTTTATCTACTCTCATATCTTAAAATCCCGAATATGAAATCAAAATGTGTCATATATTGGACTACTTTATTCACATACATCTATAATATTTAAAAAAAAAATTAAAAAAATTCATTATAACACTACTTTGTTAGGAAATTATGTATTGCAAAGTAATGTTATAAAATAATTTTTTCTACATTATAGTACAGGCGAACTGGGTTCTGGTATTTTTGAGCCATGGCGGGAAATTCGTGCGACCTCCTTACAGTAGATGTGTGTAACTGTACAAACGCGTTAAACATTGTGAATTGTGTTAAATTGCAGAAGAGTAACTACTAAAAATTAAGTTTACTTAAAATTAAGTAACTACTAAAAATAACTACTAAATATTAATAACTATTAAAAATTAAATTTTTGATAAGCTTGAGCTATTTTCCGATCCACTAATTTCTATAGGACATTAGGACTCCTCTACTACTATTAATTTCTCTATGGTAACCCAGGCTGTATGGTCAACGATCTTGGCCTGTCCCGAAAGGGACAAACCGAAAAAGAAGAAGAATCTCTATGGTAACAACTGAATTTTGGCGCCATACGCTAGTTATAATATTTAAATTTTTTATTTGTTACTCAAAACTTTACAAGACATGGTTTTTATTGTGCGGAAAAATGTCTAGCAGTGATACTGAAGAGAATTTAACTCCACCTGACCACCGACCAACAATCTTTTGCCAGCAAAATCAAAGAAAACTCACGACAAATATTACCAAGATTTTATGGTTTGGATTTTAAGATATGAGTTTAGATAAAGTAGTGTATGAAACTCTACATAATTAGTTATTAAAACACTCGTGTAATACTATTAAAAAACTCGTGTTTTAATAACCTCTATTATGCAACTGTTTCATAAACTACTATTTTGCGCTCACCCATAGTTGAAGCTTAGGTAAAATGGTCGACCTGTAATCTTCCTAATCGGAAGTTTTTTTTTCCAATAAAATGTAGGTTTCGAAAATAACTAGGTAGAGCTATATCTATGTATTTTAATTTGAGCAACACTTTAGTCCACCCTTGAGCTATCAATTTGTTGGGTTTCACCAATATAAAACACCCGCATCACGCATGCTCATCGCTTTATTTATCTATACTAATAAACTAGTGTTGCGCTCGGTGCGCGAGCTGCAAGCAGCTCGCGTGCCTTGTAGTCTCTTCAATATTCGTAAAATAAAGAAATGGGAGGCCATACCAAATACCAGAATATTCTAGAGTCTCTTGAAAGATAGAAAGAAATATTGGTATCACGTTTCGTATCTTTTCTGAAAGGACACTAATCAGTTCTATGCATGCGTTTAGTGGAAAAAAAGGATCTATACAAAAATGTTCTGGAGAGCCACTTGAAAATTAAAAAGAAATTTTGTATGGACACTAATTTTTTTGTTCCGTAACTATCTTTTTTTTACTGGCTCACCAAAGGGCCTAAGGTTTTGAACATTTTTAGTTTCAGGACCATGCCTCTATGATTGATAGTTTTTGAGGGCCGTTAGGATACTCTGGTAATTTTTCCACATTCACTACGTTTTGTGATTTTTGTGAAAAAAATCTTTAAGTTCTATTTATAAGTGCAGTAGGGGGAAAATTTTTCATACAAAAATGTCTAAGAGAGCCTCTTGAAAAGAACCCAAAAAATTTGTATGGAGAAAATTTTTTTTTGTTCGGCGGCCATCTTTTTTTTACCGGTTTACCCAATGGCCCAAGGTCTCTAATAACATTTGTTTGGGACCATGTCTGTATGATTGGTAGTTTTGGAGGACCCATGAGGTACTCTGGTAAATTTTCCACATTCATGACGTTTCATAATTTTCCTGAAGGAAGACCCATAAGTTCTACGCACATAAATAGTGAAAGGAAAAAGTTCCATACAAAATTGTTCTGGAGAGCCTCTTGAAAAGAACCCAAAAATTTGTATGGAGAAAATTTTTTTTTGTTCGGCGGCCATCTTTTTTTTACCGGTTCACCCAATGGCCCAAGGTCTTTAATAACATTTGTTTGGGGCCATGTCTGTATGACTGGTAGTTTTGGAGGACCCATGAGGTTCTCTGGTAAATATTCCACATTCATAACGTTTAGTATTTTTCCTGAAAGCACATTCATGAGCTCTATGTATGCGCTTAGTGAGGTAAAAAAAGTTCTATACAAAAATGTTCTGGAGAGCCTCTTGAAAATTAAAAAAAAAATTTGTATGGACGCGAAAAATTTTTTTGTTCGGTGCCTATCTTTTTTTTACTGGCTCACCAAAGGGCCTAAGGTTTTGAACATTTTCAGTTTCAGGACCATGTCTCTACGACTGATAGTTTTTGAGAGCCTTTGGGGTACTCTGGTAAATTTTCCACATTCATGACGTTTCATATTTTTCCTGAAGGAAGACCCATAAGTTCTACGCATATAAATAGTGAGGCGAAAAAAGTTCCATACAAAATTGTTCTGGAGAGCCTCTTGAAAATTAGCAAAATTTTTGTATGGAGACGAAATTTTTTTTTGTTTGGTGGCCATATTTTTTTCACCGGTTCACCCAATGGCCCAAGGTTTTGAACATTTTTTGTTTCGGGACGGTACCTTTCCGACTGATAGTTTTCGAGATCCCTTAGGGCACCCTAGTCAGTTTTCCACGTTCAGCTCTCTCTATAATTTTGTAGACCTTATATTTTTGAATTTTACACACATGAAAATTATGGTGAAAAAGTCCCATACAAAATTGTTCAGGAGAGGTGATCAGTACCTGACTTCAAGTAGCTTTATATATATAATAAAATTGAAGTGTCTGTCTGTAATATCGAAATAACTACCTCATATTAAGCTCATATGGTTATTTGAACGCTACCATAACCGAATCACACGTTTTTAAAATTTTTGTCTGTCTGTCTGTCTGTCTGTCTGTCTGTCTGTCTGTTTGAACGGGCTAATCTTCGGAACGGCTGAACCGATTTTGACGGGACCTTCACATACAAGTAGAGAATTAACCAGGGAGTAACATAGGCTACTTTTTTAACCGACTTTCAAAAAAGGAGGAGTTGTGTTTTTCTACCTATGTACACCGATATCTCCGAGATTTCTGAACCGATTTGCGTAATTTTTTTTTTAATCGATAGAGAAACATTGCGACCCTGTTTTATAAAAAATTGGATTCCAACTCCTCAATCCTGATGCTGTAGGGGACCTAATCCACAAAACTAATGGGTTTTAGAAACTTTCGGTTATTTAAATTGATATTGGGGGTACCAATTAAAGACTATCGTTGAATTAACTCGAGTAGGTACATATCCAACTCCTCAACCCTGATGCTGTAAGGAATTGTATTCCGAAATCGTGGGGATCCCACGGGATTTTTCCGTTTTGGGGACGGGTTTCTACAGATAAGCTACTTTTTGTTCTGGAAAATCAAAAGTTCCCACGGGATTTTTAAAAACCTAAATCCACACGGGCGAAGCCGTGGGCATCATCTAGTCTAATAATAAGGGCGATAATAATAATTAATCAGTAACAAATTGTATACAAAAATCCTACTTTTTAACAAGGTTAACCAGTTTTAATTAATCGCATAGGTACGATCTATGCATAATAATCTATATCTATACTAATAAATAAAATTGAAGTGTCTGTCTGTAATTTCGAAATAACTACCACATATTAAGCTCATATGGTTATTTGAACGATACCATAACCGAATCACACGTTTTTAAAATTTTTGTCTGTCTGTCTGTTTGAACGGGCTAATCTTCGGAACGGCTGAACTGAATTTGACGGGACCTTCGCAGACAAGTAGAGGATTAACCAAGGAGTAACATAGGCTACTTTTTTAACCGACTTTCAAAAAAGGAGTTGTGTTGAAATCGATAAGTACCTATGTTAAAAAACGCCCTGATAGGTATTTTCGCTGCGCGCGACGGCCGACGCTCGCGCTGCACGGAACTCCCCGCGCCGCGCCGCGCGCCCCTGCGCCCGCCATACGTACGCCGCCGCGCGGCGGGCGGGTGCGGTGAAGAGGGTGCATGCTCCAATCTCCATTTCGAAATCTGTGATTTGAGATTTCGAACGAGGGAGCTAATGCGTGCGGATGTGTCCTGCGTTTTCGTAATTTTTATTTTGAATCGGAGATTTCGGGATTTGTGTAAAACCGAAATTCACGCGGGCGAAGCCGCGGGCAAAAGCTAGTTTATATATATGTTAATATTTATATACATATATGTTAATAAGATAATAATGATAATAAGTATAATATATGTTAATATATTATACTTAATTATTTATCACTAGCTGATGCCCGCGACTTCATCCGCGTGGATTCAGGGGTTTGAAAAATCCCTTTGGAACTCTATGATTTTCCGAGATAAAGAGTAGTCCTTTTTCAAGGTACACTCTATATCTGTACCGAATTCGTCAAAATCGGTTCAGCGGCTTAGGCGTGAAACTGACAGACAGACAAAGTTATTTTCGCATTTATAATAATAACGTGGATTATTATTATAAGCGTCTCGTTTTACGCCCTGGGTAGATTCCTATCGCTGGATGGACGAAGCGTAGAAACTTGAAAACCCTTCAAAAAACAAACATCAAAAACCAAAAACCCTTTTGCTTCAGACCACATAACTCTAAGTTCGTAAAGGATTATAATATTATACCTACCTCAAAGCTATATTCTAGAAAATTTTGCTAGTTAGGAGACACCGTTTTATTTTTCCTGTAATAACTATGTACATATTATTATATCTTCTATCAACCCTGAGTATTTAGATTTTTCGCTTTATTAACTCCAGAGATAAGGGGTGTTATTTTTTATTCATTATTTATTCATGAAAAATTATCTTTCCGCTAAGTACCTACCTTCATTTTAGCCTTTTCAGGGACATTTCAGCCTCTTTTGCAATTAGGTAGGTTAGTAATATACCTACGTCAATAATAAAGTCGGACAAGCGTTATTTATAGACATAACTCTTCCCAATGTTGACAAGGACTGATAAAAATCAGACAAAGGTTCCATTATACAATTTCGGTACGGGATCCTAAAAACACAGTCCAATTCCCGATAACGAAACAAAAACGAAACCAATAAAAAAACCCCGCAATAATTTTCTATCTCAGAAATAATTATGCATAAATTATAATAACTAGCTGATGCCCGCAACTTCATCCGCATGGATTTACGTTTTATAAAAATCCCTTGGCAATACCTACTATAATAATTTACCGGGATAAAAATTAGCCTATGTCCTTCTTTTTCCAAGGTCTAGTCTATCTCTGTACCAAATTTCGACAAAATCGATTCAGCCGTTTAGGCGTGATAACGTAAGATGCAGACACATAGAGTTACTTTCGCATTTAAACTCATACTTTACTAGCTGATGCCCGCGACTTCGCCCGCATGGATTTAAGTTTTTTAAAAATCCCTTAGGAACTCTATGATTTTCCGCGATAAAAAGTAGCCTGCGTCCTTCTCCAAGGTCTAGTCTATCACTGTACCAAATTTCGTCAAAATCGATTCAGCGGTTTACATACAGACAGACAGACAGACACAGTTACTTTCGCATTTATAAATTAGTAAGTATAGATTCTATTATTATATCTATCTCTATCTATCAGGCTCTACGGTCTACCTGAGAGGTGAGTCACCCTGCCGGCGAAACCACGTTTCGCACTAACCGTGTCATAATGACCCAAACCTGTCAGCCAGCAGCCTGTCATTCCGCACAGATAGCAAGCGCGCGCGCACGTTCGCTCCGACACAATACCATTATCATTTACTTACACAGCGTTCGATATTCGAAACGAAATCTTGAATGAAAAGTGCGTTTTACGATCAGTTAAAGTGGTTTAGGACGAAAAGTGCGTTCTGGAATTTCCGTTCGAGTGTTTTCTGCCGGCTTTGCTTCATACCTGCGTACATGCGCCATACTCGTTTATTACAAACTTCGATATTTGGATATTTAAAATGAAATCTTGAATGAAAAGTGCTTTTTAAGTTCTGGTTCGACGTTCTGTTCGAATGAAAAGTGCGTTCTGGAAGTTCTGTCGAAGTGGTTTTCAGTCAGTTTTGTTGAACGTTCGATATTGAATTGAAAGTGTGTTCTTTAATTTGTTTATAAGTGGGTTTGAATCTGGAAGCATTGGATTGGTTCTGTTGGATCATTAATTTATTGGATAATTCAACTATTAGATCATTTATTTAGTCTATTAGAAGGTGATTAGAAGTGATTATAATATTATAAATGTTTTGTTTTATACCTATAATCTTGAATGAAAATTCTTAACTCTGCAATTGCATCAGAAGTGTATCTACCTAGCTAGGTAGAGGCTATATGAAAAAGTGGGCACTTTTCTGTAAAAGTGTTTCAAAGTGAAATGGTGCGTACGTACAGAGTTGTCACGTGTTTCAAGATGCCGAGAAGGTCGAAAGTGGTTCCAGCCCCTAGCGGGGAAGGGGTGTTCACTATTGATATGTCGTCAACATCAACGTTGGATATCGCGGTAAGTGATTATGTGTTACAATAATGTAAGTCAATGGGGGGTGTTAGACCACTAGACTATCAGTATTATCACGCGATCCGCGATACGCGATCCAATTGTTTATTATTTGAATTTGAATCTTATGCTAAGAGGTTTATGAAATGTATTGGTTTGTGCTGTCAGGCTTGAAACAAACGAAACGCGCGTCGGAAACTATACAGCAAGACGATCTGAAAGTGTCAATCCCGAGTAAGTGCTCTGGAATTGGATTAGTCTGGATATGTATAGATTATATATATTATACAAAATATATAAATGTATACTGAATATACTATACATATATACAGGTATTCTACCCATTCATCTGCGATTTGTAAGACGGACTAATTCTGTTGTACACAATCTCTAAACTTAAACTAAATAGACGAGTTAAATAGTGCTATCCTTTTCCGCAGGGAACATTGTGAAAGAGATAGGAATATAATATTTAACCCTGACATTTTAGTCTAGTTTTAGAGATTGTGTACAACAGAATTAGCCACAATGAGCTGTAATATCTAACCCTGTACTGTTAACTGTATACACCGCTGTGACGTCAAAGTTTAGATAAACAGAAACCTTAAGACAAGACTGTTTAGGTTCATTTTTACAATGACAATATTGTATTAGGATATTTGAAATCGATCATGAATCATCGTTGTCAAGATGTACAATGTGGCTAATTCTGTTGTACACAATCTCTAAACCTAAACTAAATTGACAGGTTTAAAAATAGTGCTATCCCCTTCAGTAGGAAAGATTGTGAAAGAGACAGAAATATATTTAGACCTGTCATTTTAGTTTAGATTTAGAGATTGTGTACAACAGAATCGGCCACAATCTCGAACTAACTATACGTCGGGTCTAGGAGCCGGGTGGGACATGTAGCCGCCGCGCCGCGAGTTTTGTGTGTCCACGTCTTAACACAATGTGAATTTTTCAATACAGGATTTTCGAATACAATAAGCCAAAGAGAAAGTTGACCCACTGTGTCTAGGAGAACATGCTGTAGACATTGAATTATTAAATTATATACCTACTGCTGTAAACACGTTTTAAGATTATGTACCTACTAGCTTATACCCGCAACTTCGTTCGCGTGGATTCATATAAGTCTCATACAAACTTTCAACCCTTATTTAACCCCTTTAGAGATCGAATTTTCTAAAATCCTTTCTTAGCGGATGCCTACGACATAATAGCTATCTGCATGCCAAATGTCAGCCTGATCCGACCAGTGGTTTGAGCTGTGCGTTGATACATCAGTCAGTCAGTTAGTCACCTTTTCCTTTTATATATTTAGACTAGCTGACCCCTGCGACTTCGTTCGCGTGTTTATAGGTTTTATATAGGATCGGATCGGATCCCATAATTCTTTTATGTACCTAAACTAAATGTAGCCTGTTACTCCTTATAACATTGAAAGTTCCATTAAAATCGATCCAGCCGTTTCGGAGATTAGCTGGAACAAATAGACAGAACGACAAACATAAATTTAAACGCACGCCAGTTTAAAATAAGCCGTACATACAAAGATCCGGGTCCCAAGTTATTGGAACCCAATAAATGTCTGTCATTTCTAAACTAAAAAACCTATGACCTTGAAATATTTACGGGGCAATACTTAAAGTACTACCTTTCTAACAAAAAAAGAATGAGTTAAATCGAACTACCCGTTAATGAATTACAGCTAAATACACGTTTTAACTTTCTTCCCCTCTCCCAAGGGAACCGTGCTGAATTTCGGGATAAAAGGTATCCTATGTCCTACCTCGGAGTATAAACTCAAATCGTACCAAGTTTCATTCGAATCCATTCAGTAGTTTCGGCGTGATGCGCGGCCAAGATACAGACAGACAGACAGACAGACAGACAGACAGACAGACAAAAATGAAAAAAATTGCAGTTTTGGCTTCAGTATCGATTATAGAGTGCCATCCAATAAAAATTTTCAAAATATCTTCAATGTACAGAATTGGATCTGTTACAGTTTTATTATATTATAGATAGACTAGACGATGCCCACGGCTTCGCCCGTGTGTATTTAGGTTTGTAAAAATCTCGTGGGAACTTTGATTTTCCAGAACAAAATGTAGCCTATCTGTAGTAAGTAGTAACCCGTCCACAAAACGGAAAATTCCGTGGGATCCTTACGATTTCAGAATGCAATTCCTTACAGCATCAGGGTTGAGGAGTTGGACATGTACCTACTCGAGGTCATCTATACTAATAAATAAAATTGAAGTGTCTGTCTGTAATATCGAAATAACTACCTCATATTAAGTTCATATGGTTATTTGAACTGTACCATAACCGAATCACACATTTTTAAAATTTTTGTCTGTCTGTCTGTCTGTCTGTCTGTCTGTCTGTCTGTTTGAACGGGGTAATCTTCGGAACGGCTGAACCGATTTTGACGGGACTTTCACTTACAAATAGAGAATTAACCAGGGAGTAACATAGGCTACTTTTTTAACCGACTTTCAAAAAAGGAGGAGTTGTGTTTTTCTACCTATGTACACCGATATCTCCGAGATTTCTGAACCGATTTGCGTAATTTTTTTTTTAATCGATAGAGAAACATTGCGACACTGTCCTATAAAACGTTTGGATTCCAACTCCTCAATCCTGATGCTGTAGAGGACCTGATCCCCAAAACTAATGGGATTTAGAAACTATCGGTTATTTAAATTGATATTGGGAGTACCAATTAAAGACTTTATCGTTGAATGAACTCGAGTAGGTAGTAGGTACATATCCAACTCCTCAACCCTGATGCTGTAAGGAATTGCATTCCGAAATCGTGGGGATCCCCTGGGATTTTTCCGTTTTGGGGACGGGTTACTACAGATAAAACTACTTATTGTTCTGGAAAATCAAAAGTTCCCACGTTTTTTAAAAACCTACATCCACACGGGCGAAGCCGTGGGCATCATCTAGTTCAACAATAAAGTCTTTAATTGGTATCCCCAATATCAATTTAAATAACCGACAGTGCCTAAATCCCATTAGTTTTGGGGATCAGATCCCCTACAGCATCAGGATTGAGGAGTTGGAATCCAAATTTTTTGTAGGACAGTGTCGCAATGTTTCTCTATCGATTAAAAAAAAATTACGCAAATCGGTTCAGAAATCTCGGAGATATCGGTGTACATAGGTAGAAAAACACAACTCCTCCTTTTTTGAAAGTCGGTTAAAAAAGTAGCCTATGTCACTCCCTGGTTAATTCTCTACTTGTATGTAAAAGTCTCGTCAAAATCGGTTCAGCCGTTCCAAAGATTAGCCCGTTCAAACAGACAGACAGACAGACAGACAGACAGACAAAAATTTTAAAAACGTGTGATTCGGTTATAGTATCGTTCAAATAACCATATGAGCTTAATATGAGGTAGTTATTTCGATATTACAGACAGACACTTCAATTTTATTTATTAGTATAGATAGATTATCTACTAGGTATCTCCATAGGCTGTTTCAATAAGGCTAATTAAACGATACAAACCATCACTGTCATCAAATCAGTATACTTAGTACGACTTTGGACATCTCGACAACGTTGATACATTTCGAGTATCGAAACACTATAACGTCAGCGTAAAACGGATTTAAAGCCTCTTATTACCCGACTGGGTTATGTGTTTCACCTGTGTGTATGTATGTCCATTCCTATGTCCGCGTGTAACTAATCAACGGCTCAACGGATTTTGATAAATGATACGTCATTAGATTTGTCTTCATGACGCGAGTGTTATAGGGTACCTAAATTTAAAAAAAATTAAAATGGCGGACTTTATGCGCTTTAATGTGCGAGCTGAAAAAAAATTTTTTCTTCAAGACCCTCGAGTGGGGTATCAAAATGAAGGGATTTAAAAGGAAAATACAAAAATGTATACAATTATATATTTGAAAATAAGTTGGAGTGATAAATCGTAGAAAATGACCGTTTCCTATGTCAGTTCGTAACTACTTAACGGCTCAACCTATTTTGATAAATTATACGTCATTAGATTTGTCTTGACGGCGCAAATGTTACTGGGTACATAAAATTCATAAAAAATCAAAATGGCGAATGTTATGCACTTTAATATGCGGGCTGAAAAAAATTTTTTTCTTCAAGACCCTCGAGTGGGGTATCAAAATAAAGGGCTTTAAAAGGCGAGTACGAAAATGTATACAATCTATATGTTTTAAATCAATTTGGAGTGACAAATCATGAAAAACAAAATAAATAACAACTACACTGTAAGTGGTACGGTGGTAGTTTATTAATTTTTTAGTTCGTTTTTTAGCATGGCAGGCGGGTTTTTTTAATTTTTAAATTATAGCTTGTTTTAGAGTCGCACATTCAATACTACCGATTTTTAATTCGCTAATTTTCCGCTTGGGAATTGGGATGCTGCTGGCTGTAGATATAAACCCATGCAATTTACTGTCCATGTACTTCGACGTTATACCTAGTGTTCCGATACTCGAAGTGTATCAACCATAGAAATCCTAATAATAAGGCACTAGAAATGCTGTGTACTTACGCGTGATCTTGTCGCCGTGCTGAGGACGCGGACGTCGCAATCACAACGATGTGTGAGGTAAGCGAACAGATGCAATGCTGTGTGAGCTAAGCAAACGATGTGACGCATTTGCAACCTTAACGCAATAATCCTACAACTTCATTTTGTCTGCACAGCATTGAGTGTAAATGTGTTTGCGTGATGCGTAAAACTATGTATATTTGTGTCTATAGTAAGGTGGCAACATGCGTTCTGTACTTACAGTATGAAGTGGTACACACCAGTTCTAATGTCTTATTATTAGGATTTCTGTGGTATCGACGTTGTCGAGTTATGCAATGTCGTATTACTATCACTATCACTACATAGTATACAAGTATAAATTAAAAATTTAAAAACCCCCGACATTCGCCATTTTGTGGTGGCGGCCATCTTGGATTTGCATAGTGCTATTCTACTAGTCAAGCCCTTTCATTTGATACCCATATTAAGGGAGTTGTGAAAAAATATGTTCTTAATCCATTTTGTAGCGGCGGCCATCTTGGATCGATTTTCATCAAACATAGCTAACAACACTCTCGACTAATTCACCTTTTAAACAAAAAAAACCGCATTCAAATCGGTCCACCCGGTTGAGCGCTACAGGGGAACAGACAGACACACACACACACACACACATACACACACACACACACACACACACACACACACACACACAGACACGTCAAACTTATAACATCCCGTCGTTTTTGCGTCGGGGGTTAAAAACAAAGTCGCTTTCTCTGTCGCTATGTCCATAGTGTCCCTATGTCCCTATGTATGCTTAAATCTTTAAAACTACGCAACGGATTTTGATGCGGTTTTTTTAATAGATAGAGTGATTCAAGAGGAAGGTTTTTAAGTAGAAAAATTGGACCCAGTAGGTGGCGCTAATAGCGGGCAGGACGACGTCTGCCGGGTCCGCTAGTTTACAATACTGGTAAGAGGCTAGAGCAATATGCAGTCGCATCGCATCGCGTTGCGTTGGGCCAAAGCGTAGGGATAGGTAAGGAGGCTACATCTATTAGAATATAGAGTATAAATTACTCTGCAAGTGCAAAATATACCTACCTGTTTAGGTATGAAAATATGCAGTAAGTAGGATTCAGAAAAGTTTATCTCTAGTATCCAAAGCAACGTAATTTAAACTATTATGGGTATTTACCTACGCCGTATTACGCACGTTTACAATATAGCGCACTTACATACAAGCTCAGAGTTCAGACGTCTTTACATAAATAAAAGTGCGTCTTTACCACTTCTGTACCTTTCTGAGTTCTATGGTCCAGATTAAACGAGCAGTCTCGCGAGGCTCAGGTTTGCGCTGTTGTCAACCTTATCGCTGTAGACATAGCTTCCAAACAAGCCCAGCAGTGCTTCTGCTTAGTTTTTCGCGGTTTTGTTGGTTTACGGAAGCGAGTGCGTGTTCTCAAGGTTGCGAGCCGTCTACCGCGTGTTTGCACAGCATGCCACATCTACTCTACTACTAATATGTGGCGCCACTTAGCATTTTTACACGTTAATAAGTAGGTCGGTAGGTAGGTACCTATGGTACGGCAGCTGCCGAACAAAATTTTTAGTGATTAATAACAAGCTGAATTTTCGTGAGTAGGTTCGTTTCGACGAGACGACCAACTTTTTTTATTTATGAAAATACTCGAGTGGGGAGGTGTTAAAAATTTCGATTCGCTCGGGTGGGAAATCGTTCCACTTTTGTAGGACTATGTAGCCATTTCATTATACAAGTATTTACTAAGCTGCATACAAAAAATCAGCTGGTTATTAATAATGTTATGTTTAATCATTTTTATAACCTCATTAATTGGAAATATTCAGAGTGGAGGACGCTGTAGAATATTATTACTAAGAATCGAAAACGTATGTAATCTTTTGATTAAAAAAACTATTGGATCGTTGCATTTCTCGCTAGATCATAGATCTATAGGTAGGTACTTAGTTGCTTAAGTTATAATTGTCTAGGTAGGTACGTAGTACGTACCTACTATGTAGGTACTTTCATCAAAAGTTCACTCACAAAACTCTACAATCTACGAGCTATTAATAATATTATTTATTAACTCGAAGCTAAAAATACCTACTTAATAAATAAATAATTAATGTTTTGTCACCTATCGGTGCGAATAATGGTCCATTAAATAATACATTTTATTATATTATTAATAATATTAACGCGCCTACAATGTTACTTACGCTATCGCGCCCAAGAGTAAGGTAGGGTGGATGCTCCTAAGGCCGGCACCCCCCCAAAAGTCGGCACTTCGTTCTATTTCGTTCGATATTAGCGTTTTGGTACCATTTAGTCACAATGGGTCAAAGAATTCCAATAATCAAAGCAATGGTATTTTTTTTTTATTTAGCATTACTCCAATGCGATACTTAATACTTTTAAAATAAGGCAGCATTTTTTGCACCCCTTTCCCCCGATTGTCGCTTAGAATGAGCGCGAGTGCGTAAATCGCTGAATTTCTTACAAAATTGCTACTTTTCGAGCGGCTTTTGGTAAAAAATAAATTACGTATTATAATATTTAAGTGTTGTTGCAATTTAATTTCTTTTGCGTAATATTTGACATCGCGTTATAGTGATTTAACTCAATTATTTTGCGTATTTAAAAAAAAACAGGGGTGCTGGACTGCGGAAAACCAGTAGTATGTACCTGATACTTGTACCAGGTACCTGAGGGCGGCAGTGGTTGCCGAGTGCCGAGTGACTGCCGACTTAAGAATTTGGGTTATTCCTAATGTCGGCCCTATTGGATAAACTTGATATTATCTACTTATATAAAAATTGTCTGATTGTTTGTCAAGGTTGTTAAAAAGAATTCTATATCTATTTCTTCAAAAATTCTATTAATTTCGGAAAAGGGTAGGTTTTTGCGGGAAAATGAAATAAAATTTAAACGAGGAAAGAGTTCCAATAAATATATATTTAAAAAAAACATACATTTACGCGGATAAAGTTCGAGGTAAAAGCTAATTTTCTAATAAAAACATGGCCGACTTTGAGAACACAAATGCCGGAAGAAGGTACAAAGGTGCCGAGCTTAGACAAATTAGTACTTTTTTTTTTAAATAAATTTTCAAAAAAATACTTCTTTATACTAAAAGCGGGTATTAACAATTGACTCAAATAGTCAAAAGCATCAAATATTAGAAGAAAAAAACATTATACTGAAATTGCTTCGTTTGACACGTCTACGAATTTTTAAACATGACACGACCCTTAAAGTGCCGACTTATAGAACATTCACCCTACTAGTATTTGTAACTTTGCTCGATCCAAGGTAGGTACAAACTGCAGTTTTTTGATACAGCGCGTCCGCGATTTTTCGCGAAAATTTGTGTTTTTTTAAATATTTATAGGAACTCTTTCCTCGTTTTCATTTTATATCTTTTTTCCGCCAAAAAAAAATATACCTTTTTCCAAAATTAATAGAATTTTTGAAGAAATAGATATAGATTTTTTTAACAACCACAACCTTAACCACGACCTTAGGAATAACCCAAATTCTTAAGTCGACACCCACTGCCGACCTCAGGTACCTCATACTACTAGTTTTCCTTAGTCCGTCACCCCTGTTTTTTCTTTAAATATGCAAAATAATTGAGTTAAATCACTATAACACTCGATGTTAAATATTACGCAAAACAAATTGAATTGCAACAACAAGTCTTAAATATTATAATATGTAATTTATTTCTTACCAAACAACGCTCGGAAAGTAGCAATTTTGTAAGAAATTCAGCAATTTACACACTCGCGCTCGTTCTAATCGAAAATTGAGGGAAAGGGGTGCAAAAAATGCTGCCTTATTTTAGAACTATTTTCCCATTGGAGCAATACCTACTAAAAAAATACCCATTGTGACTAAATGGCACCAAAACGCTAATGTCGACAGAAATATAACGAAGTGCCGACTTTTGGGGGGGTGCCGGCCTAAGGAGCATAGACCCTACATGATCGACATTGCCGCTTAGTCGGCCCACTGATTGGCAATTTGAAAACCGATTAGTCGGCTAGTCGATTAGCCGACAAATGGCATAGTCGGCCCATCTCTAGTAGGTAGTTATGTACATATAATACCTATGCATATACATATAAATGATGAGTTTATGTATTTGCTTACAACCATTTTAATTTATCACTTTATAATGATTAAGTAGGTAGTGGGTAGGTACCTACCTAGCACAACAATATAATATTTTCCCATAATGACACATAATGTGCTGAGGGTTGCCAATGGTCTTGTATTTTCCGTGACTACCAGATTTTGGAATAAAAATAAATAAACAGGACCGAACCTAATGTTATAATTATAGAGACCCTTACGAGAGCTTACAAAAGGTGAGAGGTCGTTAACCCCAAAATTATGCTTTACGAAATTCCTAAAGATCACAAACGCTTAAAATTCCTAAACCTTCACTCTGAATCTAGAATTCCTAAAATAGCGCAAAGTGCCTTGAGAGCTTTAAATAACTTACCTGTACATGAAATGTAGTCACAAAGGAATTCCCAGCACAATCATCAGAGTTATTCCTACAAAGCCTTCGAACTTTTGCCAACGTTTCACGCCAAAGTAAACCTTATTTCAAGTGATTAAAAAACTATTGGTGAGCATAATATTTTGCTTTTGTTACAATGCAGGTAGGCAGCTTGAGGTCAATCTGAAATAGACTTTATTATGTTGTATTTTAAGACTGTTATATATCTTTATATGTATATCCTAGTTATTGTGAGAGTAGAGACGTGACTATAAAAAACCTTCACCTATCATGACGTTATTTTTAAATACCTCAATGATTTCCATATTAAAATAATTGTACAGTACCGTAGAAGGTCATTGAGTACCGTCTATCTACTTATATGTATTCACAATAAGTTAATAACATACAGATCTGGCATCATCGTTATGAGTTATGACTCCGATACCCATTGATACACGATGGTTCGGCAAGTGCTGGCCAATGTGTAAACGCTATTTTATGGCTTAGCGGCAATGCTAAATCGTTTGGTGGCCCGTGGCACAGCTTTGACGGTAAAGTAAATATAAACTGGTAAATGATAACTAGTCACGGTTGAAGCTTCCCACCAGACCAAAAACAATTTAGAAATTATGAAATCCCAGAACGCCCCTGCCGGGAATCGAACCCGGGACCTCCCACTCCAGCGCTCAACACTGCGCCAGTGATTACCGCTGTTCTACCTAATTTTTGCTGCATTTGGTTCGGCCGCGGGATTAAAAAAAAACTAACTCCACGCGAACGAAGTCGCGGGGGAAAACTACATAATAGTTGACCAGTTAATTCCCTCTTTTGTAAATCAAAGCGTGACGCTGATGAGTAGTAGGTAGGTAATATGATTGTGACTGCATGACAGGATATGCATTGTCCCTATGAATAAAATCTGTACTATTATTTGTATAAAATACGAGTACAGATTTAGAAATGGTACGAATGAGTCATTAATACAGGATTTACCTACTAAACGGTATTTAAAACACGGTCACAAAAAAAAATCGAAAGCCGAAAAATATATAGGCCCACAACTTAAACCTCTATTTTTTAATGAATAACCGAACACTTTCAAAATCACCGCGTCTAAGGGGCTGTCCATTAATCACGTGATGTTTTTTTGACCCCTCCCTCTCCCATGGTGATACGTGGTGAGGTTTAAGACTACCCCCCCCCCCCCCCCACCAAAAATCATGTGTATTTTTTAGTACCTACAAAGAATCTTAAAATTTTTATACCTAATAGATATTATTTTTAAGTAAGTGGCCGATTCTGTTGTACACAATCTCTAAACCTAAACTAAAATGATAGGTCTAAATATGTTCCTGTCTCTTTCACAATCCTCTCTGCTGAAGGGGATAGCACTATTTTTAAACCTGTTGTACACAATCTCTAAATCTATAATATAATAAAACTGTAACAGATCCAATTCTGTACATTGAAGATATTTTGAAAATTTTTATTGGAGGGCATTCTATAATCGATACTGAATTTGTTTCATTTTTGTCTGTCTGTCTGTCTGTCTGTCTGTATCTTGGCCGCGCATCACGCCGAAACTACTGAATGGATTCGAATGAAACTTGGTATGATAATTATGAGTTTATACTCCGAGGTAGGACATAGGATACTTTCTATCCCGAAATTCAGCACGGTTCCCTTGGGAGAGCGGAAGAAAGTTAAAACGTGTATTTAGCTGTAATTCATTAACGCGTAGTTCGATTTAACTCATTCTTTTTTTGTTATAAAGGTAGTAAGTAAGTATTGTCTTTAAGTATTGTCCCGTCAATATTTCAAGGTCACATTGGGTTCAAATAACTTGGGGCCCGGATCTTTGAACGTTCGGCTTATTTTAAACTGGTGTGCGTTTAAATTTATATTTGTCGATCTGTCTATTTGTTCCAGCTAATTTCTGAAACGGCTGGATCGACTTTGACGGAACTTTCAATGGCAGATAGGTGATGTTATAAGGAGTAACTTAGGCTTCATTTAGTTTAGGTACAATTATGGGATCCAATTCGATCCTATATCTACGCGGACGAAGTCGCGGGGATCAGCTAGTCTAAACTAAAATGACAGATCTAAATATATTCCTATCTCTTTCACAATCCTCCCTGCTGAAGGGGATCGCACTATTTTTAAACCTGTTAATTTAGTTTAGGTTTAGAGATTATGTACAACAGAATTAGCCTCAGTGTGGCTAATTCTGTTGTACACAATCTCTAAACCTAAACTAAAATGACAGGCCTAAATCTATTGCTATCCTTTTCTGCAGTGAGCACTGTGAAAGAGATAGCAATAAATTTAGACCTGTCATTTTAGTTTAGTTTTAGAGATTGTGTACAACAGAATTGGCCACACTACCGGTATAAAGTATAATCTAATCCTTAATTCTAGAAAATTAATTCGGTTTAGAAATCAAGCGTTTGACGAAAAAATAAGTACACGTGATATCTTACTATACCCCCTCCCCCCTTGTGATATTTTTGCCGAACCCCTCCCCCCCCTTTCGAACCTCACGTGATTAATGGACAGCCTAAAGTTCAAATATGATTGACTAATCCAATGCCCCTCATTCCCACCCGGCATACACCCCCCCACCTCTTATCTCCGAAGTAACGAAAAATCTGAAATAATTGCAGAAATGTGTGACTCGCGTCAGATTTATTTATTTAGTTTCCTGGGCTCTGACCCCCTCTGGAACAAAACCTGGCTACGCCCTTGCTTTAGTGCCTACCACCTGTTTATCACATCTTATGTACCTAGCTCGTAAGAATGCAAGTAAAATCAATATTATTCTAGTAGCGCTCAAGTCACGCGAAACATCGCATGTTGGCTCTCTATTATACCACATACTCGTACCTACATACGTATATACGTACAGTACACTAGCGACCCGCCCCGGCGTCGCACGGGTAGTAATTACCCGCTACTAACCCACCATACCTACATTGTTTTGTTATATACTTATCTCAAAAGGATGCGTTCGCAATGTAAGCCCCCAGACAGGCGGCTTGACATTTCCGACATTTTGAACAATAATTATCGTCATATTTCAACCAATTTACACGAAATATTAACAAATTAAGTACCTAAACCTTAATTATGAATCACTCAGTCTACTCTCGGTTTTCACTCCAGGGAAAATCGCATGAAAATCCGTTCAGTAGTTCGAGTTTATCGCGAACAGACACAAGTATCAATTAAAAATTTAAAAAATCCCTGACATTCGCTATTTTGTGGTGACGGCCATCTTTGCATAGTGCTATACTACTAGTCACGCCCTTTCATTTGATACCCTCACCTCAATATATTTGATATATTGAGGGCGTTGTAATAAAATATGTAATCCGCCATTTCGTAGCGGCGGCCATCTTGGATCGATTTTCATCAAACATAGCTAACAACATTCTCGACTAATTCACCTTTCAAACAAAAAAAAACGCATTCAAATCGGTTCACCCGTTTGAGCACTACAGGGGAACAGACAGATAGACACACACACACATAAATTTAAAAAAACACCTATTAAAATGGTGAAATTACAACTAGACTGCCTATTACCACAGTTTAAAAAAATATGTTTCAAAGCTGTGCTATTACGGGCTACGGCTAAAGCTGTATAGACCCCTGTGACAGACACACGGACAGCGGATGCTTAGCTGTTGTAATAGGGTCTCGTTTAGCACCCATTCGGTACGGAACCCTAAAAAATTCATAAATCACACATATAAAAAGCCGTCCATGGCGAGCATGGGAACCCGAAAATCGTTCTAAATGCTAATACTGACAATACAGTTGACTATTGTTGTTTTTTTATCTCTGTAGAATATTTTTAAAGGTTACTCTAATCCTTTCTGAGAAACATGAAGCTATTAATACCTGGTTGCCTCTCGTAAATTATCTAAGGTCATAATATTATGAATATTGGTATAGTCTGTTCGTTTTCTTACGGTCGCCTTTTGTGTCTAGCCGCCTCCGCCGCGCGGTGTTTTGCCAAAGACACCGCCGTAACTTCAAAGCATGCCGCGAGGGGTGTACAGGCACAAGGGGTTTTGGCGTTTTATACCTACTCATATTTTTTCATTAAAATTCTCTTTCCTTTTTATATTTTTTTATACTCGTATTTTATTACAATATAACCATAAACATAAAATATAATATTCTCATGAACACGGGTCCTCTCACAAAATGAGAAGGATTTTAACCATAGTCTACCACGCTGTCCAAGTGCGGATTGGCAGACTATTCGGAGATTCTGTTAGAATAGAAAAAAAATTACAAACAGAAAAAAGTAATAAAAATAAAAGCAGAATACTAAGAGCACCTGCGCCTGTACCGACACTAAGTTACCGAACGAACTATATAGGTATTACCTAAAGGTTTTTTTTTTAAATACCATGGGTGCTCTATGATTTCACGGGATGAGAAGAACCCTTCTCCGGATCGTAACTCGCAAGCTACCTATCTCTTTGTCGAATTTCGTCAAGATCGGCTCAGCAGTTAACCATTAGTCTTTTTAAGGCAATTAATTGCCTTTGATCCTTTTGGGGTCCCGTAATCCTCTGCATGCCTGTGAAAGTCCCGTCAAAATTATTGGTAGCCGTTCCGAAGAGTAGCCTGGACAAAAATACACACTGACAAAGAATTAAAAAATTATACAATATAGGTAGGTACCTAGTCATATTTCTTTTTTTTTAAAGAATATTAGCCATAAATGATGAATGTGAATAATTTATTTTCTTTTTCCCTCCAATTAAGCAAAAACTTGTAGGTACATACCTACTAGGAGTAGGTACGACATAGCTATAGTGTAACGGGTGGGGTTTGAACCGTCGACCTTACGGCACCGCACCCGACAATCGTTGCACTATTGAGGCTCGCAGATAAAAGGCAGTTAGTTAGGTACCTACTTACCTATTTCGAAATCATAGACAGACATTTCAATTCTATTTTTATTAGTAGGTAGGTCCTATAATAGAAAGATTATTTATGTCACCAATAGAGCTCCAGCAATTAACCCTAGGTCGGTCGCGCTAGTTTTTGTAACTTCGTCGGTCGCATGGGGTCTTTGAAAGCCCTGTTTTATTTTATACTAGCCGACACCTGCGACTTCGTCCGCCTGGATATAGGTTTTATATAGGATCGGATTGGATCCCATAATCCTTTTTTGAACCTAAACTAAATGTAGCCTAAGTTACTCCTTATAACATCACCTATCTGCCATTGAAAGTTCCATCAAAATTGATCCAGCCGTTTCGGTAATTAGCTGGAACAAATAGACAGATCGACAAACATAAATTTAAACGCACACCAGTTTAAAATAAGCCGTACGTTCAAAGATCCGGGTCCCAAGTTATTTGAACCCAATAAATGTCTGTCATTTCTGAACTAATAAACCTATGACCTTGAAATATTTACGGGACAATACTTAAAGTACTACCTTTCTAACAAAAAAAGAATGAGTTAAATCGAACTACGCGTTAATGAATTACAGCTAAATACATGTTTTAACTTTCTTCCCCTCTCCCTAGGGAACCGTGCTGAATTTCGGGATAAAAAGTATCCTATAACCTACCTCGGAGTATAAACTCAAATCGTACCAAGTTTTATTCGAATCCATTCAGTAGTTTCGGCGTGATGCGCGGCCAAGATACAGACAGACAGACAGACAGACAGACAGACAGACAGACAGACAGACAGACAAAAATGAAACAAATTGCAGTTTTGGCTTCAGTATCGATTATAGAATGCCCTCCAACAAAAATTTTCAAAATATCTTCAATGTACAGAATTGGATCTGTTACAGTTTTATTATATTATAGATTTTTTTATATAATTTCTTCGTATATTCTGATTTTTTATTTATGTATTAATAAGGTACTAATATGTATTTTAAAATAAAAGTATTATAATCTTTTAAATCTTTATAAGATTACTTCAGTCTCAGTCCCACTAGAGAAAAACATTTTTGACTCATTTTCGGCAACTTTAGTTTAAATTAATATAAAACCAATCATTTATTATATTTTCTTTCTAAAATCAACACAAACTATCAAAATAAGACTTATTTTACCGAAATCACAAAAAACAACATGAATGAATTCATATACATTAGTAAATTTTTACACCTCATTTTGCAATTTCGAACAGCTTGCGCAATTTGATGCTGCATGCCTCGGGTATATATTCTGGCGACATGAAAAGCATCCTGTGGAATATTTTCTATCAAATATATCGTGGACAATATGTGCATCTCTTTCTGGACATTTGTGGCTAATTTTCACATATATTTTGCAGCACATCAGGACCAAAAAGCGCTTCATGTGCTGCCACGCCGGAGCATTCTCGGGAGGGTGTTTATAATCATCAAAAAGATGAAGTGCATGTGTTTTGAAATAGTCTTCGCGTATCTTGGTCCTATTTGGCTAATTATATTCCAATATTGTCTCTGACTGAAGGATTAGGAGCAGTTTTCTTCCAGCTAAATATCGTTTCAGTATTTCCATGGCGTAGTTTTCCGACTAATAATATACGTGGTTGATGTTAAATAAATAAATAAATAAATAATATTTGTCGAGCGAGTGGATCCTTATCCTCATCATCGTCTTCTGAATCCAGTTATTCGGGCAGCTCAGGATGCCTCGCAATCAGTTTCAAGAGAACTTTTTTCAATTACGTCAGGTCCAAAATCAAAATGTTTACCAATGTTTCATCGATCGTAACATCTTCGGACTGTTCTTCTAGCCTTCGGACAATCTGCTGTTTTTTAAAATATTCCATTTTCGGTTAAATTTTACATAATGTAAGTGTCTGCCTTCAAACAAAAAATGTTACACGTTTGGTCGCGTGGGGTCTTTTGAAGCCCGCGCGCAAAACAAACGTTTATCATGCGCAAACGCAGTGCGCTAAATCAGTGATAACTGCTCTATTTTATACTTAAGTATATTTTAGGAAGCTACTATAAATCACAAGTTCGTACCATAACTATTAAAAAAAATATGACAGTTTTTGCAAACCCCGGGCTTTCAAAGACCCCATGCGACCGACCTAGGGTTAATGAAAAAATAACCAGAGATTTCAAAATGGCATTTTAATTGAACACACTATGCTGTGCACTATGGTAGGTACATACCTACCTATTGTATCATAATTAAAATAGGTAGGTACATACATAATAATTAGGTATATCTACCTACTACATAATCATTTACTTACTTGAGATTGCAATCATAATATAAATAATAAGTCAATCAATAAATAACATCCCGAACATAATTTAATTATCTGTTAATTATTGTTGTTTATGTAATGCACTTTGCTACATTTCCTGGAAGAAGGAAACTTATCATAATTAATATCAGCTGTCACTGCGGAGTTTCAGAATAGCGCCATCTAGCGAGCAATAGAATAACTAACATACTTAGCGTCATCTATTATCGAATAGAAGAAACTTTAATGTAAACATTACGGAAACTGGTATTTCAAATTGTTTAATTTATTTTACCCATTAAACATAATATTTTAATTTTTAACATCTACTCGAAAACATAAAATTTTTCCTTATTATTTTAATAAAACATCATAATTTTGAATAGTTACATAAGTAGGTAGGTACATAAAGAAAAAAAGGGGTTTTTATTTTCATTTCTAAACGCGTCAGACAAGCGACAATAACAACTAGTATTACATACAGGATGTTAGTTTTAATTTAAGTATTCTTAGACGTACCTAAAATAAAATCGTAGACTTGCCGTGTCATTAAAGATTTTTGCAAAAAAAATAACTGAAAAATAATATTAGGGACAAGTAAAAAAGCATCTTTTGAAAATTTTGTCTGTTTGTCTGTTTATATGTTTGTCTGTATGTTTGTGCACGTATCACGCAAAAACTGTATGGATTGAAAGAAACTTGGCATGGTTTAAGTTCATAATACGGAGTAACATATAGTATACCTACTTTTATCCCAAAATTCAACACGGTTCCTTTGGGAGAGGGGATGAAAGTCAAAACGTGTACTTGGCTTTAATTCATTAAATCCGATTCCATTAATTCTTTTTTTGTTAGAAAGGTCTTAAAGTCTTCGGTTTTGTAGTTTAGAAATGACAGCCATCACAACCCTCAGTATTCCATATATGTAACTTGGAACCGGGATTGTACAAGAACCTTTGAACGTATGGATTATCATCTAAAACTGGCGTGCGTTATGTTTGTCTATTTGTTCTGGCTAATCTCCGAAAGGCGGGATCGATTTTAATGGGACTTTTACAGGCAGATATTTACAACCTATATCCACGCGGTAGAAGTCGCGCGCATGCACTTGTTTTTTAATCTATCTATACATCTATACTCTATACATATAATAAAATCTTAGACTTGCCGTATCTGTACATTGAAGATTTTTGCAAAATAATAACTGGGGGATGTTAGCGATTAGTAATAGAACGTAAAAAGCTATTTTTGAAATTTTTGTCTGTTTGTCTGTTTATCTGTTTGTCTGTATGTTTGTGCGCGCATCACGCAAAAACTACTGAATGGATTGAAACGAAACTTGGTACGATTAAGTTTATACTACGGAGTAACATATAGGATACTTTTTATCCCGAAATTCAGCACGGTTCCCTAAAGGTGCGTCCAGACTTGAACATTTCACCGAACCGAACAGCGAACATTTCGGCGAACTTGTTACGCTCAATGTGGACGGCGCGCTTGGAGCGCTTGAGATGGGTTACTGCGTAACAGTTCGGCGAAACTTTCGCTGTTCGGTTCGGTGAAATGTTCAAGTCTGGACGCACCTTAAGAAGAGGGGATGAAATTCAAAACGTGTATTTAGCTGTAATTCAATAACGCGTAGTCCGATTTCATTTATTCTTTTTTTGTTAGAAAGTAGATACTTTAAAGATTACCGACTAATCTCTAAAAGGCTGGATCGATTTTGATGAGACTTTTCACTGGCGGATGTTTACATTTTGATCTACCTAAATATCCGCCAGTGAACTATTAACAGTTTTTAGCATGGTATGAGCTCAAAGGAGCTTAGGAAAAACAAAATGATTCCTACGGGATTTTTAAAAACCAATATACAGGGTTAAATAAAAAATACCAGAAAGCTCTCGGCACGTAATTGTTATCATTAAAACTAACAACTTTTGTTCTACGACTTTTTAAAATTCCGCATTAATTTTTTTCATACAAAAAAATTAATAAATTATGTTATTTCTCTAAAGTGACATTACTCTGTGCGCACAGAGAGTCGAGACTCCAGACCAAGACACGTGCGTGTGGTTCATGCGGCGTTGCGGATGTTACAGAGTAGTTACAAGGAGAGAATCTACGTAAAATATTGAATATCAAATATTTCACAAAATATCGAGTTAAAAAAAAAGTCGTAGAACAAAAGTTGTTAGTTTTAATGATAACAATTACGTGCCGAGAGCTTTCTGGTATTTTTTATTTAACCCTGTATATCCACGCAAACGAAGTCGCGGGTGTCCGCTTGTCCTACAATTTGCAAATATTATAAACTAGCGACCCGCCCCGGCTTCGCACGGGTAGTAGAGCATTTTATGCGTAGGTACTACCCGCTCAGGGATTAGGCAGCGTTTTCGATGAAAGCTCCCAGGCGGCTTTTACGACTTTTTACGATATTTTCCACAATGAACTTACTATATCTCACCTTATACCCGAATTACTAATTCCGTGGAATTCTGACGTTTCATAATGTTACCAGAGATAAAACAATTCCCACAAAAAAGATGAAAAATTCAAAACTTATGCAAATACAAATCAACTGCTGCATGTAGATATGACTTTCTAGTTTCCATTCTTAGCAATTTCTATTTTAGGGCGAAACAATTAATATTATTAAGCGGCTTAGAGCTTTATATGTTGACAGGGAATTAAAGTAGTTTGGGGTAAAATCGTACTTCGTAGATGTTAACCCTGTTCTCCATATAAATAACTCATCTGTAAATGAAAATGACAGCTGTCAGAATTAAGTCGATATTAAGTCAAAAATAAGGAGAAAAACTAAATATTTCAAATCAAATAAATTAGTGTATTTGGGACATAAGAAAGTAAGTTTTCACCAGATTCCGTGAAAAAAAAAAATTATTTTAAAAGATAAAAATAAAGAACCAAAAACTTGGTTTTTTGAACTTTTCACATAAATTTTGAGGTTATGTGAAAAAAGTGTAAATATAAAAGTTGTAGATCTTTTTATTACCTACAACTTTGCCATTTAATTTTTTTCCATAGGACTTCTAGTTTTGCCGGAAATCGAGATAAACCGTTTTTTACCCTTAAAACTCCCCCCCTTTTTTCCCGAGCTCAGATCGCCCGTAAATTATTTTTCCTTGTATTTTATAATATTTTCCTCCTTTTCCAATGGGTTTCATCCTACGTACTATGATTTTTTTTTGGTTTCAAAAATTATCGACAATGGGCTATAGGGAGAACCGCGGCCGCCGACGCGCTTATAGGCACGCTCCCGCGCCGCCGCAATTTTTAAATCTGTAATATCTTCGAAAGTATTCATTTAAATCATATGCTGTAAAGGACCATATGGATTTATATAAAATCAACAATGCATTTAAGGTATTTAATTAGATAAGGATTAATGCTGTATTGGTTGAAATCGCTTCGAAAATTAGCCATTATTTGTCGTAAAAAGTAAATGACAAAAAAATGTTATTGTGGGATATCCATAAGAGATAGACATATACCATCGCGGACTTTTCTGTAGACCTTTTCAATGTGTACAATACTTAGTACATTATTTTGATAAATCTCGTAGGGTTCAGCCTGCGTTTGCAATGTAAGCGGAAAAAATGTAATTATTTACGACATCACATTAGAAACCTCAAAAATAACAGTATTTCTCCACAATTTAATGGATGTTATTGTACATATAAACCTTCCTCTTGAATCACTCTATCTATTAAAAAAAACCGCATCAAAATCCGTTGCGTAGTTTTAAAGATTTAAGCGTACAAAGGGATATAGGGACAGAGAAAACGACTTTGTTTTATACTATGTAGTGATGTGAAAGTGTGGATGTTTGGATGTTTGTTACTCAATCACGCAAAAACTACTGGATGGATTTGGCTGAAATTTGAAATGGAAATAGATTATTCCTTGGATTAACACATAAGCTACTTTTTATCCTGGAAAATCAAAGAGTTCCCACGGGATTTTGAAAAAACCGAAATCTATAGCTGCAGCTATAGGTACATTACTATAGCAAACTTCCTTGAAAGTAGGTATAAAGGTTGAAAAAGGGAGCGGGAACAGGAACCGGAAATCCATGATTCCCTCAGGATTTTTGAAAAACCGAAATTCACGCGGGCGAAGCCGCGGGTAAAAGCTAGTTTTTTAATAAAAATACATTAAATTTGTAGTTATCACACAATGTTACACTTGACATAAAAATGATTTATTCTAGAGAATTAATAACTATCTCAATAGTTATTATCTAAGATTCGATTAACTCTAATAAGTACGTCTGAGAAAACTTGCAGCGTGAGAATTCGGATTAAGTAGGTAGGTACCTATTCAATTATAGCGCTTACATTATAAATCTCTAATTCCACAAATATAATTGTTATTGCTTATTAGTTTATTTTATGTAGTTTATAATTATTACCCGACTGGGTTATGTGTTTCACCTGTGTGTATGTTTGTCCATTCCTATGTCCGCGTGTAACTACTCAACGGCTCAACGGATTTTGATAAATGATACGTCATTAGATTTGTCTTCATGACGCGACTGTCATAGGGTACCTAAATTTAAAAAAAAATTAAAATGGCGGACTTTATGCGCTTTAATGTGCGAGCTGAAAAAAATTTTTTCTTCAAGACCCTCGAGTGGGGTATCAAAATGAAGGGATTTAAAAGGCAAATACAAAAATGTATACAATTATATATTTGAAAACAAGTTGGAGTGATAAATCACAGAAAATGACCGTTTCCTATGTCAGTTCGTAACTACTCAACGATTCAACCTATTTTGATAAATGATACGTCATTAGATTTGTCTTAACAGCGCAAATGTTACTGGGTACATAAAATTAATAAAAATTCAAAATGGCGGATTTTATGCACTTTAATGTGCGAGCTGAAAAAATTTTTTTTCCTCAAGACCCTCGAGTGGGGTATCAAAATAAAGGGCTTTAAAAGGCCAGTACGAAAATGTATACAATCTATATGTTTTAAATCAGTTTGGAGTGACAAATCATGAAAAACAAAATAAATAACAACTACACTGTAAGTGGTACGGTGGTAGTTTATTAATTTTTTAGTTCGTTTTATAACATGGCAGTCGGGTTTTTTAATTTTTAAATTATAGCTTGTTTTATATTATGTTATTACTTATTTGTTAGTTATTACTTTTCTTCTGACTTTTGATTGGGTCAAACTGTATCTCGGATTCAAGTACGCTGATTAAATTTAAGTTGGAATCATCGATTTGAGCGCATCATCGGAACGTAGTTTGATTTTTATTTGAATTTCAACCAATTCATTAAAATCAATGTCTGAAATAATAAATAATACCTACTCAAGTACTCATGTCTCTGGTCATATTCTTCGTAGTAAAATTGTACTCCTTTTAAAGAAAATAGGTGTCGCATAAACTATACCTATGGTCCGTTTCAATAGAGTTGAGCTAAAATGTAAACCAACACACATTTTTGCTAAACACTACAGAATGGATTAAAATGATTCATTTCAATCCATTCTCTAGTTTTTTTTAGTAAAAAGTTGTGTTGGTTTACATTTTAGCTCAACTCTATTGAAACGGACTATAGATACATAATTGTGGCCAATTCTGTTGTACACAATCTCTAAATCTAAACTAAATTGACGAGTTTAAAAATAATGCTATCCTTTTCCGCAGGGAGCATTGTGAAAGAGATAGAAATAGATTTAGCCATCTCATTTTAGTTTAGGTTTAGAGTTTGTGTACAACAGAATTACAATCAGTACTATCTACAATCTACATAATCCAACTATTATAGCATTTATGAGTGGTAAACAAAAATGACCTTGATGACCTTGACTTGTGCTATGTATTTTAAGACTTACATTTTTATTGAGTTCTACCAATAATTATTATAGTACCTACTTATTAATTCTTCTCATCGGTCTAAATTTTTTTTTAATAGTAATAGCGGGCAAACGAGCAAGCGAGGCACCTGATGTTAAGTGGTTACTGCCACCTATGAACATTAGCAGCACCTGAGGAACCACTAATGCGTTGCCGGCTTTTGAGGAAGGGGACTGGCTATTCAGCTCGCTGCTGGAACACATCGTGGATGCTTTGCGGCAGATTACGGCTGAACTGTGGTCGCTAGCCAGGCGCATTTGGGATAAAATCTTACCACAAAGCGGATAAAATCCTACCACAAAGCTGATATTTTACACAAATTGAAAATTTATGTAAAATGTTCAATTTTAAATGTAAAATGTGAAAGGCGTAACTTTTCAAGTGAACGTTAAGTTAACGTTAACGTCGTTAACTATCCATAAATCTGTAATTCAGTATGAAGATGTCAAACCATGACGTCTAAAAAGTTAATTTCCATACTAAATGACAGCAGGGCTCAAGTGTCGCAATGTCTACTAAACTTTCCCACTGAATTCTTTGAACGTGAGCAGATAGTGTACAGAAAATTCCCGTGCTTTTGAATGGACCTTAACGACTTTCGTTATTTCGCAATGACCTTATCCAACGCGATAACATAACTGACTTATCTGCCGCTTAAGTTTACTTTTAACCTCGTAAGCCTTTGAAAAAAGCCTATAAAATACTTACAATGAACAAAGTTAGGCTGATGTAGATACTTTTGGCGCAGATACTGACGGTTAGGGACGTATTTATTTTAGACTCTGCATAGACACTAGAGTCCGAGCGACATTACAATTGGCAATAAATTGCCACATAATCTGTTTCTTCATACCCATATGGAGTAACATAAACCTACACTACCAACATTTTTTAATTGAAATTGAAAGGTACTAGGTACATACTAAGGAATCCAATCTCGCACATCTATACGTGGGACTGAGATCATCAATCCCACGGATCCGCGGGATTTTCAGGATTGTAAACAATACTTTTTGATAATTTTACTATTTTTTATTTCCTAAGAAATTACTACATAAGTAAGTATAATGCTTTGCTTTTCAATTTTGACAGAATTGTTTTTGCAATATATGTATCCGAAAATCCGCCTTAAGGCGCCTCTACACGTTGGCCAACATGATGGCGGATATGATGGAAGGTATTGGGCGAGGAGTTTGTGTTCGCATCCACACGTTGGAAGGTCGTTCAGTAGGTATGCTCCGGTTAGGGTCAATGTGCGGACGTATTTACTAAATTGAATATTGAGACGTTAACAGCTGCTGCGGTTTAATTATTCACAGCATACCGCAACTACGTGAATGTGTATACGAAAATTGTATTTTTTTATTTTTGTGATTTTATTTCTTGGGTTCCACAAACAATTTTCGGCTTAGTAGGGCTCTATAAAGCAAAAAGTTTCTTCATTGGTCATTGTCACTGCCATTTTGTGGACATTATACTAGTCACGACGCGTGAATATAAAATTTAAAAGACGTGCATGCGTGCGATCACTCTGAGAGCTCGTAGCAAACTGAACTTGCCTCCAACGTGTGGATGGTGCGGCCAAATTCTGTCCCAAACCCTTTGATGTACCGACACGAAATGGATCTCGCGCCAACTTGCGGGCCATCATTCCAATACCTACCAAAATAGCACAAACTCCCGCTCTACACGTTGGGCCAACGTATTGGGCCATAAGATGGGCCAGCATGTTGGCCAACGTGTGGATGAGCAGTTAGGTATATCTTACTTACTTATCTCTACAAGAAGCTTTTGGTAGGTAGGTATATGATTTATGTTCAATGTTCGCTGTTTTGTATGAGTACATTTTACTTTTTAACAACTTGTTAAAAAGTAAAAATGTAAGTACTTGAAGTATTTAGATAAACAAGGTTAAGTTTACTTTTTGGTTTAGCTATGTTCTTCAACTTAAGTAATTCGTTTGTTTTTGTTATCGCTGCATAAATATAAAACGTGTCAAGCAGTCTGTCTGTTTGGACTTATCTAAAAATACACTCAACGGCTTTATCTACGGTTTTAAGAATAAGCCGAGCCGTACCGTTAACTAAATACGTTATTTTGAGTTGTATTTAACATATTATAAATATTATGAATCAACAGTTAACTTATTATTGTGGTTGCACGATATTTATGTGAAAAATCCCAATTGCATAATAAGGATGTGTTAAACTTATCTTCGTTAGATTATTTTGTTTATTTTATGATGTAATAATTTTAATCCTATTGCTACAGTGGGTGCAACCAAGACTTACCTATTAAATGGGGATCGCTTTTTATTATTGTGTCTAAAAAGAATATAATCAGTATAGGTGATGTCGGTACTGCTGGAATTTACAAATTATCATTAGCTACCTAGATAAATGGTTATTTTTAAAATAGGGTTGTGATGATTGAAAAAGATTTCATTAAAAATAGGTACTTAGATAGGTACCTAAAGTTTAAAGAACGTACCTATAGGCTATATTATGTAACGTAAACAGTAATTTTCCAAAACGAACCCTAGTAGGTATTGTGTGCAAAAGGATTTTAAATATTGTAATTCACGACCGCGCCAGTGGAATAACTAAATTAATTTGTAAAGATTTGCTTATAAGAATTGACATTCATTTCAACAGATGCCAACTTTACTGCAATAAAAACAACAATTATTCTTCAGGCACAAAACTAAGTAAGACCAATAAATTTTCTTAGCGTAACAGTTTTGTCAGCACAAATGACTGAAACGTAACTTAACTCCTAAACCCATTGTTAACACCGACCGACATCCGTATATACATGCATAGCGGTATACGATAATATATATACCAATTGGAACGCCAAACGCATTGCCAGTTGGTAGTTGGTACACTGTGGTCTGTGACTGTATACAAGTCAGTCATCAGTGGTGTGGCGAGGAGCACGCTGTATACGCGTTTACACGATACGAGCTGACGCGAGCGCGCGAAATCACGATACATGAGTTTGAATTTAGAACTCGATTCCTGAACGTTTCGAAACTTTTCATAATATCAAAAAATTGTCAAGTGATAAAATACGAGCGCGCGAACAATTTTGAATTTCGAACTCGATTTTTAAACTGGAAATTTTTGAACTTTATAAAACTTTTGTGTTCTATTATTTGTAAATCAGAAAGAGAGCAAATTTTTTAATTTTTTAATAATCCGAAGATATTATTTTTAATTTGTGACTATTTTTTTTGTGTTCTGTGACGTGGTGTTATATCGAATTTTTATTAACAATTCGACCTGTGTATTCGACGATGAAAATGTTATAAACGACTTCGGACTGTGTAACTGCATCAGAAGTTTTGGTAAGTGTCTACTTATTCTAATTTTTGATTTTATTATTTTTCAACTTAAATAAGTAACGTAACTAAGTAAATAAAATTTAATTTAGGTACCTACCTACTAATTGATTTTCTAATAATTCTAATAGTTTGTATATTTATGTATAAACGTAAATTGAAAGTAAATTGAACCTGGGACCTATGTCTAACAAGGCGATATAGTTTAGAAAGATAGCTGTAAAATAAAAATAATTAAATACCTCAACCACTTGAAATACTTAAAAATAAAATTATGTTATTTAAGTAAATTATATATATATTTAAACAAACTGATTCAACCGGGAATGCAACACAGGTCCTCTAGCTAATAACTATATTTACCGCTACTCGGCGTCAAAAAAAACTTCAGACGGCCAAAGCTGGAATCGAACCTGTAGTTCTTATTCATCTTCATCTGCAATCTTTATTCAGTTACATTTTTCCGTCGTGTGTCATCAATTAACAGAAACTTTCTCCTCCAAAGACCTACATCCTGTTGAAAGGATACTTAAAAAATTATTCCAAAAAATTACCCCAAGGTTGTTTAAATTTTATGAAACATCCTACTTTACCTACTCTCTTTCAATGAATCATCCAGGGTATAATAAAATGAGAGCTAAATGCTTAGCATATCTTAAAGTAAACCACAAAATGAAAAGATTATTTTTCCTGTTTTAGATTAGTTTTTTAGATCATTAAAATATATGGTTTCATAATAATTATCATCTACGAGTAGTTTTTCCAAACTAGAATATTTCATTCATTTCATACCGTTAAGTTCATTTTATAAATCTTTAAAATATTTCATACAATAAACCGTCGGTTGCAGCCACCACTGTTTACGATCAACTCACGAATTGATCATCAAAAAACTTTTAGACAATTTCTTAATTTTTGCAATAAATTCAAATACAAAATTATTTATTTCATTCAGTTCAATTCAAATCAAATTTAATTTAAATTGGTTTGCTATTTTAAATTCAAAATTATTTATTACCTACTTGTGGTTCTAATAACAAGTCTCTATCACCTGTTCGGAAAGCGGATTCTGCTGAGAAAAGCCGGCAAGAAACAAAGCAGTTGCTCTTTTCAAAATACAAATAATTGTAATATTAAGCTTAATAACAATGTAACAAATTATGACACTTCACATTATCTTGTTGATGTAGATAGTTGAATGGAAAGCAATTACTTCCATGCAACTTTGTCATTAAGAAATTCATTAATTGTGTAATAAGTTAATAACCTCACCTTAATAGACGTGTTTTTACAAATACATGGCAAATCTAAAAATTCTTACGGAACCAGTAAGTTATGAAATAAGTTAAAGTTAAAATAAGTTATGAAATAAATATTAAATAAATTGATACCAGAACGGCTGTCAGTGTTAACAATAAGTATTTTGGTTATCAGCGCGCCTGCAATTGGCGGTTAGTCTAGTTATCTAGTACCTACAATCATCTAGTATTCAAAATCCACACAATCAGACCAGTAATTATTTGATATTAAACGACCGTTTAATACTTCATCTCAACTTTATTTTATTTTTTAACGTAAGTCACTTTTCTTATACATAATATCCTACATAATATGTATGTACATAAATAAGCATATGAAATACGGAACCTTGGAGGCGAAGCTAACGATATCTCCTTTCTCGAATAGTTTGGGAAATGTGCGAGATCCTATGAACCGATAAACACAATATACCTACTTAACCACCAACAATACATACGGCGAGCGAACCACCGAGTATTTAGTTCCACGATTCATGAATGAACTACCTCCAACGTTGATCCAAAAAGTTGATAACAAAAACATTAAGCTTAAATTAAAAGAATACTTCTTAGCTGAGTTAGATGGTTGACACATTAATCGCTAAGTACCTTACATACTTACTTGGTTCCTCAATCCTCTTGTGTTATAATGTAACTGTATGCCTTACTCACAGCTTACTTCCCACCTACTAAATCGTAATTCCTACCTACTTAATCATAAGTTGCGGACAGACACCGAGGACAAACCTCCGCGGTTTTTTCGGTGCATTTTGTGCTACTTTTTATTGTATGTTTATTTGATATGATAAATAAATAAAAAAAAAAAAAAAAAACTGCTAAATTCCTATCTTCATCATCATTGTCACCGGTCCACTACAGAGCACGGGTCTCCTCTCAGAATGAGAAGGGTGTAGGCTGTAGTTCACCAAGCTGGCCAAGTGCGGCTTAGTAGACTTCACACGCCTTTTAAAATATTATGGAAAACCCTGCAGATTTCCTCACTATGTTTTTCCTCACTGTTAAAGCGAGTGATATTAAAACGCACAAAACTCCGAAAAGTTGAGGTGCGTTCCGAGGATCGAACTCAGTCCACCCTGAAAAGCATACCGATGTCTTAACCACTAGACTATCGCCGCTTGAAATTCCTATACCATCACATAGAAAACAATGTAAACTTTAACTTAACCAAGTACGTACATAAGTAAGTATACCTACCTACCTGTGTAGAGCTTAGTTATATATTTGAATCGCGTGCAATCTAGCGATAAGCTACCTACAACACAGATTCCTCTTTCGATAGCTGAACATTTTATGTGAAAATTAACATAGTTATTTATGAAACCCAAAATAATATTCGGGTATTACAACATTGAGCCGCGATGGGATTTTGGTTATAATCGTTGCTTATCAAAAAGCTTTGACGCCTCTCTGGCGCAGCGGTGAACGCTGTGGTCATGCCCGATGCGGCTGACTCTTGGTTTGCATTCGAGTTAAATAGCTCAACAATGTATATTATACCCTGTCTTTGCCTGTCGCGCAGTCGGGCAAAATAACTTGCTCAATTTCACGGTTAAAATATATATGTAACTGTAAAAATAACAGGAACGATTACCGAAAAAGTTCAAGAATATTAATTAATATAATATGTTGTACTTAATTAGCCAAGTTAATAAAACAATACTTAAACGCGGAACCGCGCGTATCATGCCGACCTGTCATGTAATGCATGTGATAACAAATGGAGTTTTAGTTGAAAAACGTATGGTTTATACGCATTCTCGGTAAGAAACACGGAATCAACCCATTTATATCGTAGTGTGGCAAATATAGCCCGTCAAATCGGTTCAGAATAAACTCAAAGTGAAGATTACTTAGGTATTCATTTAATGTAGGCCAACTCACACTTGGCCACTAATGGCGACGACTGGTGGCCGGCCACAAGTTGCGGTAGAGATTGTTCATATATTTTATAATATGGTAGTTAGGTACTGAACGCTTGTAAAAGTAGAAGAGAATAGCGTTCGAGAAAATGTATGAAAAATCTCTTCCGCGACTTGTGGCGGCCACTAGTCGTCGCCACTAGTGGCCTAGTGTGCAGGGGCTGTTAGGTCTATGATAATTGATAAGTCAAGATTCTAACACCCTGGTTCGGAATGCAGATTCTGCTGAGAAGGGCCAGCAAAAAACTCAACAGAGATTATTTTTAAAGTGAAAATTGTTACCTAAAATATGCAGCTAATTATTTACTACGCTACCTTTACTTGTGGATAGCTTAATGCAAAAGTCGATTGCTTCCGTGCAATTTTATCATTAAAAAATTCGTAAATAAATAATAACTTCAACTTAGTGAATGTGTTTTTACAATAAATTTTTAACAATTATTTAACAGACTGGTGGTTGGTGCCTACCGGAAAGTTTTATTTTTTATGTTTTTTTTTATTTCATTATTATTTTGCTTTATATGTTTTATTCGGAATTTTTCTCTTTCGTCTCCATTAAACGATATACGTCATCCGCTGGACATATTATGTAGGTCTCTTCCACACGACGCGGTCTTGCGCAGCCTGTATCCAGCGACTCTTATTCTGTAGTAGTCACCTAATCCAAAATTAATTATTTCAACTGGGCCGTACTTGTGGTTCGTTTAGTAGAGGAGATCACAAGAATTCATCATCATCATCATGATCAACCCATTACCGGCTCACTGCAGAGCACGGGTCTCCTCTCAGAGTGAGAAGGGTTTTGGCCATAGTCTACCACGCTGGCCAAGCGGATTGGCAGACTTCACACACCTTTGAGAACGTTATGGAGAACTCTCAGGCATGCAGGTTTCCTCACGATGTTTTCCTTCACCGTTAAAGCAAGTGATATTAATTAAATACTTAAAAAGAAGTCGGTCGTCCTAACCACTAGGCTATCACAGCTTTTCATTTCATATCACAAGAATTAAATAAGTGTAAAGATTAAATATTCCGTTAAGATGATTTGCTCTATAGCGCACTTTAACAACTCAACTTTTCTTATGAATATACTGTAAAATATTAGGTGGTCAACCTAATAAGTTAAACGAGAGTGTAATAATATATACCTACCTATAATAGAGCACTTCTGATCTGCAGTTGCGGCGGCGGCGGCGCCTTGACCTTTCCCGACTGATAACGCAGTCATGGCGCGATGTAAGAAAAAATTTTGGCACTTGATGCAATACATATTTACCTATTTACTTTATCTAAACGAATAAAATTTAAGTGTATGTGGTTTCGAAATTATACCTACTGCCTCTTATTATTCTCATATTATGATTTTTTGAAAGATAGCATAGCCCGAACGCAAGTTTTTTTTACAGTTTTGTCCGCCTCTCTTGCCTGTCTGTTTGTTAGCACGGGCTAATCTTCGGAACGGCTGAACCGATTTTGACGGAATTTTTACTCGCTGGTAGAGAATTGTACAAGGCCTAGGACCTACCAAGACCTAGACCTGGGCTCGTAAAGAAATAAACAAATACGGCCTAATACCGCTGAACCGTTCTTGATGAAACTTGGCATAGAGATAGCTGATATAAAATTTGATATAGATAATTTATAGGACTGTTTAACATACCTAAATGGGGTAAAATTAAATCTAGACTGATACAGATTACTCGTACACCGGAATAATCTAAATGAGATGTTGACATAGTTGGACATTTCTCAGTTTACGGACTATAACAACCCACTACCTGCAGTCTCCGGTGGGCGGAAGTGGCAATAAACTTATACATTTCTTATGCGCCACGCTATAAAATCATAGGATATAAAACCTGCCAAGGAAATGTGTTATGAAAATGTACCTATTGTTCTTCGTGAGTATATGAAATATAATGCATTGCGTACATGTAGAAAGGAAAAGATTTTAATGCCAACTGTGGTTTGAAAGGTCAAAAATGTTCTATTACTTTTTTACTAGTTTACCACACGACATTATTAATCTATATTTTAGAGGCACAAGCAACCTCTCTTCTTACAAACACAGCAATGAACAGATGAATGAATGAATGAATTATCTTGTAGCAAGGAAATGCATACAACTTCATTGATCACCATCATTTATCAGATCTATTGAGTGGTTTCCGGAGAAAATTGACAAGGTGAGTCGTGCGAAACCGGGGCGAATCGGCTAGTGGCAAATAATTTAATTTTGCGCACGATTTCACCAGTCACAGTTGAAAAAACGTAAAATTAATAGCGAAAATGTTAATACAAATTGGTGTCATTTCTGCAATTTGGTCATTCACAATTCTATTATTATAGAAATTAAGTTGGTAGACTGTTAGATACCTATTTACCTAACTTCCTATAAATAATAATATAATGTCTTTTCGTCATTTGTGCATTTTGTCTTTGCGACCCGTTGAGCTATGTCGGTGACCTCATGTCACTCATTTCTGATTTGATCACGTAGAGAAGTATTTCCAACGGTGGATGCATAATGGTTGATGATGACATAACTAATGGAATAAGTAATTACTTAATAATGACACTAAATTGCTTAAAATACGTAATCTCCAATAAGTAATATTATAAGTGCCAAAGTCAGTGTGTTTATTTGTTGGTTTTTCATCGCGGCAACAGATTTTCGGATCGACGTGATTTTTCGCATGGATATAATTAGTAGTTGAGTACATGGAAAGTGTGGATGCTTTTTGTATCCGGAAAACGAATAGTTCTCACCCAGATAGCATGCTATTTATTTTCCACGCATTCGTTCTTCAAACACGCCGCAACGTAGCTACGGATTGATTGACGTGATTTTCCGCACGAGTTTATGTTCGAATTATATAGTTTTGGGGGGTTCAAGTTAAGGACATAATATAGGCTTCTTTTTATCCCGGGAAAACAACTCACGCGGGCAATAGCTAGTGATATTACATTTGCAGATAGATATGCATACATTAAGCAGGCATGTAATTTTTTCCCACAACACTGTGTGTCTGTAAAGTTGTAACCCAATCTGAAATGACCTAATTAGTGCCAATTAACTGTTTATGGTGTCAAGATACCACACTCGAGAGTCGAGTACTGTTTCAGTAGGCGACGAATCTTATGCAGACATGTGATTATTTAATTAGTCTCGAGATATTAACATGTTCAAGGTTTCGTCTCAGTGACTCAGTGGTTGAAAGGATTGGTTTCTATAAAAATTCTAAATAGGTAGCTAAGTATTTTTTTGAAAGTATGAATAACGAAAAACGACATCGGCGCTTGTCAGTTCAAAAACTGGATGCATAATAAAACCAGGGTTCGATTTTGGATTAAACTTTTTGAAATTTGTATACCTAAATAAAAATTTATGTATGTATGTTTATCCTGTACGCGTTCCTAAACCATTGATCCGATTATGATGAAACTTTTGTGGGTTATTCTGTGTATGCGCGAGAAGAATCCTTGCCCAAAAAACTTTATCAAAATGAATGTTTGTATGTTTGTCCTCTATGCGTTCCTAAACCATAATTTACGAGGCACTGCAATGCTGGGTAGGTACAGACGATAAAAGCTATAAAAACCGTTTTGTAGAAAGACTTTTGTTTCAGTGCATCAAAATCAAAACCAATTGCAATGCAATATTAAATGTTTTCATAACATAAGGAGTAATAGGACATGCTTAAAAACATTATCTCAAAGCTAAGAAGTGCCTGGAATCAAAGTTTAATTATTTATCAAAGTTTTCTTACTTTATTTATCTAAGTACTTACTTAATAAAGCTAGAAAACTTTGATGAGAAAAATTACTATTATCAAAGTTTTGTAGCTTTATTAGATAATCACGACATGACCTTTATGCCTAAGAACACCGCAAATAAAAGAGCCTTAGCGCTAGGGCAATTACTTTTGTGCTCTACAAATCAACGCAACTTTATATCTGGACATATAATTTTATGGGATATCCGTCAGATTTCTCCCGTTCTACTACCCACGTAATAAACCTACACCACATTTCATAGCGAATGGTCTCGGATGCAATTGTTGAGACTTGCGTAAGGCGATAAAAAGATTGTAGCAATAAGAACCGTCTCCTTTCCGTCTGAGTATGAGATTGATCTGAGTAGGTATCTTCGTCACGCTTCCGTTTTTATCACAGGCCCTTAGGGCGCGGCCACATCATCATGGCTTGCGTGCCGCGCGTTGCTGTGTCGTGCAAGTAAAATCGCGCGGTCGTTGCGATATGTTGCGGCGACGCGACGCTGCGGCCTGCGACTGCTGACGTTTCGCTTTTCAGTTCAGTTGGTGGATCATTATTCTCATTGTCAGTATTTCTTCAAAACTTTATAAATAAGCAGACGTATTTTGAAATAATGAGGAAGTCTCCTGATGTTGAATATATCATATTTATCACAATGGAATTAAAATATAGATCAAAACCGGTGAATATGGATTCACTTTGTATTTTGTTTGATATTTGTATTTTGTTCTCCTGTTCTTCTACGCATAAAGCTTCTTCTTAACACTAGCTGAAGAAGATCATGTCTCGTACATATTATGCAGTAAGAAATTGCCTGTTCACAGGTTCGGGAGTGAACATTGGCATTGACAATTTATCGTGCTGCACCGTAGATTTTATTTAATTTTCAATTTTACACCTATAGTCGCGGCGCCGCGTTACGTCGCCTCTGGATTGCAGCGTCGCGCCGCGTCGTGGTGAGGTGGCCAAGCTATTATGGGAACAAAAACATAAAACGTGGTCTCAAGTATAGCAAGAAATAACTTAAATGTGATAACACTTTTATGCGACTGCGGGACTGTTAGTGTTTATATCTGCGTGTTTATCAGTTCAATGGGTCCCGCATAATTGCTAAATTGGAAAAAAAGCTGATAATCCTTAAACGGCTGAACAGTTTTTCGTCAAACATAGCTAAGAACGCACTTGAACCCGCCATCGAATAAAAAAAACGCAATACTGAAGACTGCCCGAAAATATTTTACGTAAAGATCGAAGAATTTAGACGTTCAAGTATATAAATATAAATAAATAAATAAATATACGCACATACACACACGGTTGGCTGTTCCTAAAGTAGGCAGCTTAATGCCTGTGTTATAGGTAACAACCGACTGATATACATATTTACATATATTACACATATAAATATTTAATAAATGTATAAATACATAATACATACTTATATACTTACATAAATACACCCAGACTCGGGACGGCAATCGAACCCGCGACCCGGGAGAGGTAGGCAGGGTCACTGCCAACCGCGCCAACGGGCCAGTCAACCTCAAGTCAAGTCAGTATTTAACACAAGTAAGGAACACAACATAATCCACCAACATGAAATGTTAGGAACAACACAAATCATCTAAGCTTCCCACAAGTAGTCGTAATGTGTAATTGGTTTACGAGTTTCTAAACAGAGTGTTAATTCAGCTCCCCCCTCACAAACCGTCCAACCGGGAATTTGAATGCCGGGGCCGGATTTGAAAATAAATGATACCCATTAACTATTAAGTTTACGATTAAAGTAAATTTTAATAGACTATCAATCGGTCGTAATCATGAGATTTGTAAATACTGCTAATTAGATGGCATTTACGTGAAATGTATGTATTATGTAAAAAAAATATTTTCTTACAGTTATATAATAATTTAGGTCTCTTACGCTACATTTGGGGTAAAGGCTACCTGCACTACTGTAGGCAAGGTTATGAAATATAAATAAATACGGAAGGTTGGAATGTAGGCAAATGACCGCAAATAAAAACGACTGCTGTATGAATAAAATTTCATTATTTAGGTACCTATACATGGTTATCATCGTTTCAACATACAGTCCACAGAACACGATCTTGCGCCGCTTATATCCAGCTTGCTTATATTAAGATCGTCTTTGCGCACATGGGCGGAGCAATTAGTTCAAAACCTAACCAGCGACCGATAGAATAAATTATTTTATTCTAACTAGAGTTTCATAAAATTGTTCATGTGAAACTTGACATTACGCTGTGTATTTTTCTATCACAACAGCTGTTTTTACAATACAATAAAAATTAACATAAATATTTTAATGAAAAGCGACAAGTTTTTTAACAAGTGTTTGCGACTTTCACCAGCAACTCGACAATTTCTCAAACGATGAGAAATGAGGTTGAAAAAGCAATAAGCAAGCAATTGTGTTTTTTAAAGGTAAAAACTTTACAACGGAAAGTTGGAATACCTTTTATGACACCTTAATAAGAAGGCACGTAAACCCGTCGACCCTTTTTTGTGTCGTGTCGTTATTGCATACATAATACGATGACCTAATTTTTTGCAGTCCAATCAATAGAAGAAACCACTAACCAGTAAGAAACACATTTCTTTATTACTGCGTTATTACATACTAACCGATGCCCGCGAATTCGCCCGCGTGGCTTTAGGTTTTTATAAAATCCTTTTCATTTTAGTTAAAAGTAGCTTATGTCCTTCTCCAAGGTCTAATCTATCTCTGTACTAAATTTCCTCAAAATCGGTGCAGCGATTTAGGCGTGAAAGCGTAACACACAAACAGAGACGGAGTTATCGCATTTATATTAGTAGGGAATTAGGGATCATGCTTGTACTTTCTTCTTGCACCACTGACTACCATTTTATCTTGTTTTACCTACCTGACATAGTACAAGTTTTAAGTTAAATGCGCAGCAGCAATTATTTCGTAAATTAGAGCAAACTGATAAAGTATTTTATTTTAGGTTTAATGCCCCACAGTGTCATTTGTTTAATTGAAGTTAATAAGGTTATTTGAATAAAAAACTTTTCTATTCTTAAAATTATTGTCACGGTGGTCTAGTGGTTGGCATGGTCGACTGCGGATAACGAGGTCCACGGTTCGATTCCCGGATTGTGACAAAAATTATGTATTGGATTTTTCTGTCAAGAAATTCTAAGTGCCAGCCCGGAGTTAGAAGTTGGTAGTGTTTTAGATACACCCCTGTGTCTAAGAGAGCACGTAAAGCCCGTCGGTCTTGCGACTGATCTTTTTCCCGTCGTGTCGCAATCGACGTCCCATCGAGGAATCGAATGAATTGACAGTGCACCTGTGTATGCGCACACACTTGTGCACTATAATATCTATTGTGCTAGTCTTCGCCTCAGTGAAGATTGGCCGCCGTGGCCGAAATTTTCGATTGGGAGGACAATATCATGACAATTGACAGGCTCCGTCCCTGCACACTCACGCATCTTTATGTAAATGCTGTATTAACGCAGCTGGTCTCTACAAGTGGCTTAAGGTGCATTCGATTACCTACTGGTTCCGGTTTGACGTTGCATCTTTTGTTCAACCTACTCTCGTGGCTAAATTACCATTTCGATGAAAACAAACTTTGTTTCATGTTGGATCCGTCATTTTACCCACGCAAAAAATTTGAGCTCAAGTTTGTTCTGTGATATCAAATAATTAATGTTTGCATGTTTTGCGTTATTAACCCCCGACGCAAAAATGACGGGGTGTTATAAGTTTGACGTGTCTGTGTGTGTGTGTGTGTCTGTCTGTTCCCCTGTAGCACTCAAACGGGTGAGCCGATTTGAATGCGGTTTTTTGTTTGAAAGGTGAATTAGTCGAGAGTGTTGTTAGCTATGTTTGATGAAAATCGATCCAAGATGGCCGCCGCTACAAAATGGCGGATCACATATTTTTTCAACAACTCCCTTAATATGGGTATCAAATGAAAGGGCTTGACTAGTAGAACAGCACTATGCAAATCCAAGATAGCCGCCGCCACAAAATGGCCAATGTCGGGGGTTTTTTTAAATTTTTAATTTATACTTGTTTTACCGTATGTATTACTTTACAATAAACCAGTAAGTTAAGTAAATAAGAGGTGAAAGCGGTATTTAAATAATTCCGAGTACTTAGTTTATAACTCAATTTCCCGTCTCAATTAGCAACAAACTATAAACAAACCGAAATGTTTACGTTCGCAAATAAATACATTACGATTCTAGCAAGTACTGACTATTTTACTAGGTACTAAATAAGGAATGTTCCTAAGTTATGACTAGTCCACATTGTTCGTAGTAGAATTCCACCATCACGACTACAGTCCTTTAACCTCTCACTGATGGGCATAGGCCTCTTCTATCTTATAGTAGCGAGGGATTCAGAGCTTGAAACCGTCACGCTGCTCCATTGCAGGTTGGCGGGCTAGTAGTAGTAGTAGAATCCCACGAGTCAGACATGAGGACAAGAGGAACCAGAGTCACTGATACAGGTCGACGACTTGCGAAGCTGAAGTGGCGGTGGGCGGGCACATAGTTCCGACACATGAGTAGATTATAAGGATATCTACTCGACGACCTCCCTGGCGCAGTGGTGAGCGCTGTGGTCTTATAAGTGGGAGGTCCCGGGTTCAATTCCCGGCAGAGGCAATTTGGGATTTTATAATTTCTAAATTGTCTACCACGGTACCGGCATGGTTTTGTCGGCAGGGTAGTAAGTAACTAACCATGGCTGAAGCCTCCTACCAAACCAGATCAAACAGAGACAATTTAAAACTATACAATCCCAAATTGCCACTACCGGGAATCGAATCCGGGACCTCCCACTTACAAGACCACTGCGCTCGCCACTGCGCCAGGGAGATCGTCGCAACTCCACGTTGCTGTGGTCGTTTACCATACGTACTCTGCATAGAGGACTAACGGTATTATATTAATACGTTAAACAGAAAGGCATTTACTGAGCCAGTCTAGATATATGTAGTGTAACTCAGCCCTTACATCGAAGTTAGGAGGGGAACACATCAAAGGCACCGTTCGTTTCAAGCACTACACAAATTGCTAACAAATTGCAGGTAATCTTTTATGAAGAGGAGACTCCAGCCTCCAATAGAGCAATCAAGTCCTTAACGCTTATGTCATGCTTCTTTGAAGAGTTGAAGGCCATTGGCTCCGCATTTTGTTTCTAAGAGACTCCGTGATGTAAGGGCTCTGTGAGGACTATTAAAAGGGTTAAAAATCCATTTGATCTTGAAGAGGACTGGGCGTACAAGTACATACGATTGTTGTGGTAAATTTTATGAAGATTTTATAAATTTTATAGGTCGGTGAGTCGGAGGGTGCAATGCCCTTAAACTTAAGAGAGATGTTAAGCAAAATAATAATTAATTCTTGGATACGAACCAATTTTATTAATAGGTTTTTACTTAGCATAGTAGATTATATGTATTTTTTCTGTATGAAAATGTTATTAATTTTGTCGTTCCTAAATCCTAATATCAACAGTTTTTATTTTTACGCAGAAACCCTAAATATTTCTTGTTATCTTATCTGTGAACCTGTCTGTGAAAATCGAATCGAAATTGATTCAGCCGTTCCGAAGATTAGCTTTTACAAACAGACAATAAAAACGCGTGTTGGGGTTATACTTAATATATAACGTATGCTATCGTTCAAATAATCGTATTATGAATTTAATACAAGGCTTTAATAATGTATCGTGTGTATTTCGAAAACATAAGCAATTTTATTTATTTGTTTGCAGTCACATTTTTGTTGAGTTTGCTCAATGTTGCATTGTTTCTGTTATTGATACCTATAGGACCATCCTATTCCATGTAAAATAATTCATAATCAACTGAAAATTTCTCAAGCAGTAATTTGATTCTACAAAGCGCATTTTCAAAACACAGTGCAAGAAACTTAGTTGGCGCCATGCGGCGTCTTTCTGCATTTACAAACTGATCTATTCACTCAAAGCCATCTCTAAAATCTATAAAATAAAGTCTGAAATCATTCAAATTAAATGCATCTATAATTTTGCTACACATGCATCACTTACAGATTTATTTATGCATTTTACGTAACGCTTAACATATTCATAATAAGAGATAAAATTGCGTGTTTTAATTGCTGCTATTGAATTGCCCAGCGCACATTACCCGCTGCAGTAACGACGGGGCAATAAAGTTTAGTACGCGTTGCTATGGCAACAGAGTTTATGGTCGAAGGCCCATGCATGTTTGTTTTTTAATTGGCTGCTATAAATTAGGTACTTACCTACCGGCGATTTAGTGCTGGCGCATAAAAATGTACGTACAGGCGTGATAACGTTTTGTATGGAAACAATGACCTTTTTTGGTACTTAACTCCCAGCGAGCGGTGGTCTATTGTGTGCGACTTGCATCAATCATTGCACCAATCTCAATTGTGGTGATTGGCTGATTTTATGGTATTCTCGTTGAAACAATGCATTTTAGCCAATAGCGAGAGAGTGTCGTCCAATCAGAGATGAATGCGAAAATGTAGACCATACCTAGCTGTCATTTTAATATTGTTTTCTATACTCAGTTTATCCGTAATCTGTCGATAAGTTACTCGGCAACATTATTGGTTAATGACAAAAATTGTGAGGACTCTGACAAGAACAGCATGTTGTTGTGATTGAATCGATAAGAGTTATACACAACGTGTTTAAATCTTATAGATTAAAGATAGATTGAATATAGAAAATAAGCGTTAGATGATCGACCTGCTCTGACTACTGCGTTTATCAAAATAGTCTATTAAGTATTCTGTAACATGGTAACCAGAGGCGAAACCTTGATACCCACAATATCGTAACTTTAAAAGCTAAGCATGTATAACGTAGATAGTAGATACATATACATACATAACTTTCCATGAATACAATCAAAAAGCTTTTACCATAATCATCCCAACCGACCGATCGTCACAATAGATACACGATCTTGTGCCGCTTGTATACAGCGAGTGCCAGCGACTTTCTTGAGAAATGAAATGAAACGGATCGCAACGAGTGCCGTGCCGCCAAGCGATTTAGCGTTCCGGTACGATACCGTGTAGAACCCGATCAAGGGTATGCAATATGCATACCTCTTCCAAGTTATCCCGCTTCCATCTTAGACTGCATTGTCAATTACTCAGGTGAGATTGCAATCAAGGGCTAACTTTTAGTCGAATAAAAATAGAAATAATTGGTTGTCTGTAAAGTCGGTTTAGTGACGATAATTTTACGTGATAACGTCATGAGAAAACAAAGAAAGATAGATGCGTCACAAGCCAAACGCTTAGGCCGATCGTGCCTTGTCTATCGCTTGTTCCACGCTCTCGATTGCACGCGGTACGTGACAATGAGTCATGCTTTTTTGTACGTGTAGCCGGCGTTCATTGTATCGATTTATAGTAGGTAATAGGTATGTATAGTATGCATCGATTTAAGTTTCTGTGATATCTACATTGGTAAACAGGTAAACACAAAATAACCATTGTAGTAATGAACGTTACAAATCACCGCCTTGACTCGCATACCAATTGAATTGAACCTGCCGAGTGCCGGCTGCCTACGCGTAATGAGCTTTTGATACAGCCGCGAGCCGCGACCGACCACGGTTCAAGGTTCGGAGAGTGCACTGCATTATATCCTTTGTACGTTTTTGTTTACCACTTGTCAGGGTTCCGTAGTTAAACAAGGAAACCTTCTAATTTCGATTTTATACAATGAACACAAAATTACTTTGCTATAATCCGCTAACAGTGACTTTGTAGCAAAGTAATTTTGTGTTCATTGTACCTATAATATCATGGAATTCCGCAAAGTAACGCCTGCTTCTATTCAACAATTTAGATTTTCACAGACAGGTGGAGCCAGACTCACAAACATTTGAACAAAGACTTTGAAGGACCTTGCTCACACATTTGAACACAGGTTTGCTTACCTGCCAGAAACGCTTTGCAAATACGTTTGCTTTACTTGAATTTGAACTTTTAACGCTTTTCTGAGTGCTCGAAAAACCGATACCGACACACACAAGTGTTCAAACTAGTGTTCAAACAATTGTGCAAATACTTAAGTGTTCAAATGTTTATGCTGTGTGTGGCGCCGCCGGGGTTGTATTTAAGACACTTTTTATCTCGGAAATATTTACGAGTTCCTGCGCGTAAAAAAACTATTTAAAACTTTTGATACTAGAGACCCAGTTATAAAGTAATAAGTACAAAAGTGTCATAAATCAAGGCACAGGGCATGGCATCATGACATCAGGTATGTAGGTATGTAGGTATGTGCAGTGCGCTGGTGCATTCGTAGAATTCAGGGCGTCTTTATTATTATAATAATCGCCACGCCCTCCCTGCGCTAATGCACGCTCTATGCACCGTTTTAATATTCTGTTTGGTTACAACTTACAACTCGCACATGTGTGCGCTCCCCTTTTTTTACTTTTTAATACGTCTTTATTTATGACTAGCTAAAAGCCAATGACTCCACGTGGACTTTGGTTTTTCTATAATTTCGTTGATTTACCAGGATAAAAATCTTTAATTTCCCGGGATAAAAAGTTCCGTATACGTCCGTCTTGCAAACTACTTATAATTCTGTACCAGATATCATCCAGCTCTGTTCAGCAGCGATTAGGCCGTGAAAATGCAATTAACCCATTAATTTTATAGTATGTTTGTAATTCTGTCTCCATTTGTAAATAAACTGGATTGATAAGTCTATAAAACTAGTGTTATCCTCAAGATAGTATCCTGTTCACAATTTTTCCTGCCTAAAAGGATAGCATTGTTTTTAGACCTGTCAACTTATTTAGATATTGTGCACAACAGAATTAGCAACATTATCCCTAATACAGACGGTTTAATTTTTTTTTACCCTAAATATCCTTAGGGTGAAAAGTAGCCTAGATCTCTCGCTGTATAACCAATCCTCTACCTATGAAAGTTCCGATAAAATCGGTTTAGCCGTTACGGAGATTAACTTGTAAAAGCAGACGAACGGGAAGAAATTAAACCATTTTTTGAGCTATGCAAATATAAATAAAAGCATAAAAAGAGGCAGTAATTTTGAAATCACAGACAGGCACTTTAATTTATTTATTTGTATAGATAGCTTACGTCGTTTATGCTTGCGTCATACTCATAAACGACGCTCATATTAGTGAGTTACTTTTAACGTTCTGCTGCACATGTGGGCTGACCTTTTCTAATTTTTATTTTTAAATTGATCTATAATTATCTCCTTTGTGTCGCTTGATAAAAAAATATCGACCTGCTTAAATAAAGGAGTTTGTTCTAGCAGCATTGAAGCGTAATAAATTTTTATCCCGGATAATCATACAGTTCGGGATTTTAAAAATTAATCCACGCGGACGGAACCCAGAGCTATAATAGTTAGTTATACTTAAAAATAAGTAGGTTTATTACTTCTACATAGATGTATGAAGAATTTTGAAATGACTTTTCAAATGAATTCACGCTAATTCAGTTTCCCTCAGTTTCCACAAGTGACCAGTAAAAAAGTTCTACTTTAATATAAAACAATACTTAACTAACTACCGGAAAAAGTCTCGATTTGACATAGGGATGTCAAATCGAGACTTTTTCCGGTAGTTAGTTAAGTATTTTTTTATATTATTTTTTAACGTTTTGTAACGTTAGTATTTTATAACGTTAACTGTCCGATCTGATATGGAGGATAGAGATCCTCCATATCAGATCGGACAGTTAACGTTAAGTTGAAAATTTACGCTATAGCCTGAGTTATTTTATTCACATTAACATCAAAGCCAGTAGACACGCTGAACTAAAGTTTACCGTTATCCGTAAACCTACGCCTAAATCGACTCCAATCCTCATTCCCTGTCTACACCTGTCCTTGCATTATAAATTCAGTATAAACAACCTAAATAGTTACTATCTAAACGAGTTAGGCAAATGCGCTTTAGTAATAACTTGTACTGAGGCTGTGACCTGCGTTTCCTTGATCTATACGGTTAGTACGAGTTTGCACATTGCAACAACGTTGGTCGATTTCGAGTATCGAAACACAATAACTTCAAAGTAATAAATGAACCTAAAGTAGCTTCTTTCAAGGTTTGAGTTACTTCATGCATACAACTTTTAGAAAAAAAAAAACATAAGTTGGTTCTGTATGTATGGAAATTGGTTTATTCTGACATTATAGTTTTTGGATATATATGCGAAATCTGGCAACGTTGTCGAAATGTGCAAATTCATACTAAGGTACTATTAGCACACTATTAGCACTATTAGGCTCTTTGTACACCAGCCAGCGCAAGTACTATACGATATTCTGAGGACTGGAAGTTCAAAACTGGGAAGTCTACTACTTCTACTACTACACGGGAAACCGGTAGTGGTGATGGGCCGTTCTAAACCGTCACCAATCTATATGCAGTCGCTATCCGACTTGTATGGGTATTATCCAATAAAGAAAAATGCTATAAAATGAACATAAAAAAATCAGCCAAGTGCGAGTCGGGCCTCGCTCTTTCAGGGTTCCGTACATAATTGTGAACAATATAATATTTTGGGTCTAAGAAATATTTAATTTCCGAGCTAGACATCGCAACAAACCGTGAAAGAAAAACCCAAAAAAATGTTCGTTTATTTTGGTCACAGCTTATAAACTATTTAATAAATCGTTGTTTTCAGTATTTGTTGTTTAAATAGAGCATATAGTACATAATATACTGAAATATCATATTCCCAACTAGTTTAGTTTTTGAGATAGCCCCCGTCACAAAAATGGTCTAAAACTGACAACTTTGATGGCCTCCCATTCCCTTATTTTTTGAGATAAAAATTAAAAAAATATATATTTGTACTCTACTTAATGAGCTCTAAACAATGATACCCCACAAGCTAGGGTAAAGAAAAAAATGTTTTTTCCGGCTCCTTTTTCATGTATGGGAGCCCCCCTGAAAAATAATTTAATTCAATTTCTAATTCAATATTTGATTTTGGGTTAACGTTTTACACTAAATACCAAAATTTCAGGTTTGTAACTCATTTCGTCTGCGAGCTAGAGACCTGTGACCGGCGGACAGACGGACAGACAGACAGACAGACAGACAGACAGACAGACAGACAGACAGACAGACAGACAGACAGACAGACAGACAGCCGAGTGACATTAATAGGGCTCCGTTTTTTACCCTTCGGGTACGGAACCCTAAAAATGAACTACAATAACATCATACCTACGTCTTGGAGTCGCCTCGTACAGTCCTTGAAAGCAGGTAGCCTGTGGTATCGATTGTCTAAAAATGTCAAAAAATTAATTTCTTGTTAATTATGTTCTTGGTCTTTAACTAAGGTGCATGTAAATAAATACATTTGAGTTAACTTTAATTTATAAGACCGAGATATGAGATTCCGTATCTTAATCCTATCGCTTCAGCAAAATGTCCTTTCCCAAGATATATAAGTACGTGTACTAGATATTTAACTGAAATCCTAATCTCCGACTGTCAGTGCATCTGGATATCGTATCTTTGGTAGGTAGGTAGTAGGTACCCACTCCTATCGTCAAGGAAGTAACTGTAGAGTGTAGTGTGACTAACTAGCTCTGGCCGAGACGGTCAAATGAGGCTTAGATAAGTACTGTTAGATAACACCTTTAGATCTATTCAATAATTAGATTTAGGTTTCTTACGAATATAATTTCAACACATTATCCTTAGTCCCCCTTTATATCACGGAATAGGATTATTTCTTGTTTAACTCCAAAAAACCCATGTTCCAATGCTTCATACAAGCGAACTGATTTGCTTTATTTTATATCTATTACTACTCTGATAAGGACAAAGCTATACCTACGTATATCGAGCGAGCGAAGGACAATGCTATACGATACGAGATATTGATAGGCGTACTTCTATGTCGCGAACGACGATATATTAGGGAGGGAGTAAGAAGCTTATAGGTATAGGTATGTATATTCTATATACCCTGGTGGAGAGAGGGATGATATATACTGTCTGTCAGTCAATCATCACGCACGGTACTATTTTATACCTGTATAAGATCAAACATTATTTTATCCTACCGTATATTTTTTTTCTCTGAATTATGGTAAGTAGTATGTGTCCCATCTACATACCTACTCCTCGCAAAAACATCGTGATAATTAGGTATTTAAGTAATAATAATTAATTAGGAAATAGTACACGTCAGCGTGAACAAAAAATCTACATTTTAAACAAAATGCACTTTCTTACGAAACACAAAATAAATATTTCATCAGTAAACCCCATTAGGGGAGCTCGGGGAAATAAACAAGGGCAAAAGAGGAACCGAGGGTAAAAATACACATCCGGTGCATGCCGTTGACATATAAAATATTATAGCTCTTCTCCGCGTAACGAATTACTTACGTGACGAAAATTTTATTTCCTGAATCCACTGTTTTATAACTAGCTATAAAAATATTTTCTATTGTAGGTATATTAATTAGGCCCTATAACAAGTCAAACGGAAAAACGCGTTTCTTCTTTCTTCTGCATTTTGTTTGATTTCCGTTTAGCGTAGTGGTGAGTGCGAGGGGGAGGGAGACCGGGAGGGTTCGACTCCCGCATTCATGAATTTATAATTTCTAAATTATCGCTGGCCGGGTTTGGTTGGAGGCTTTGGAGATAGCTGCCTAGTAGCTAATTACTCTACCAGCAAAACGGTGACACCAAGCACAACTAATAGGTTCTTCTAACTTATTATAGCAAGCAGCTGCCATACCCCTTCCATGTTAGCCTCCTTCCATCTTAGATTGCATATTCACCTGAGACCAGTTGAGATCGCATAGGGCTTGTCATCAACTTTTGTTATATTCACATAACATTTGGTATTTGGGCATTTCTCTACTAACTGGAAACTCGTCCATACAAAGTTGTCCCGACTCAATTTTTTTTGAAAATTAAGAAATGATATATATTTTTCGAGAAGTAGTAATGAAGTAAATACTAATCCCCAAAAAACAATTGAAATTTTGACAAAAATTTTTTTTGTATGAAAAAAATAATTTTTTCGTATTATTATTTTTCTAAATTAAAATGTTTTCATCTTATTGCACGTTTAATGGACATTATCAGTAAATAAAATAGGTCTTTGTAGCATAAAACAGGTAATTTGTGCTATAAAATTCCAGAGGACTGTTGCCCAGAGGACTGTTTTTTTACATAAAAAGTGTCATACAATTAAATCATTTAAGATTTTGTTTAATATTATTGTAAGAAGTGATAATGCTCGCACTGGGTTATTGTTGTATAAAATTATTACAATTGAATCTCTTATAATACTATAAATACAACTCTCCAGAGGACTGTTAAACAAGCTGCCCAGACACGTGATTCTCTTACACAAACAGAGATAAAACTGAATAAAATGGCCGCGGCACCTTGTACTTTACTTTCGAACGAACTTCACACTGGTTTCATTGCGTTTTACGACATAAATAATCTCAGTAGTGCATAGTAAGCTTTTGACGTGATATTCAAATTGTATTCGGGGAAAAATCAAAAATCGTGCGGACAACATTCGAGTGCCAGTTTGTAGTATCAAAAATAAACCTAGAATTATCATTGTGTTTTCTAAACATGCTATCTGTATCCTATTATTGCATGTATATGTTTAAATTTGTCTATTTTAATAAAGGCAATAAATATTCATCGTAAGAGTTGTCATTCTGGAAATAGGACATAGCCAAGAACTGTATTTTGAGGTTTTCAACTGAATTTGATAGAATATGACAATGTTATATTATTAAATGAACTTGCCTCCTTTAAGATTAGGTAGTGTTACTATCATTATTGATATTAAAAATTAGTATTATTATAGCCAAATAAGAAAAAAATGCTTGGTAGGTAGGGAGATGTGGCATGAAAGAGCCAGTTTTAAAAAAGGGAACAAAAAAGATATAAGGAAATAAGAAAATAACAAAACTTGTATCATATCATATTGTCTATTCCTTTATGTACGTAATAGCATTGAGCATTTTCCAAAATCAGCAATATTCTTGGATTTCTAGCCATTTATAAAAAATACGAAATTCGGCTCTTTCATAACTCATGGGCATTGAAAGAGCCAACCAAAGTTTTGAAAGAGCCAAGTTATTGTTACATGACTTAAAATGTAAATTAACGAATATATTATTGAAGATATTTATTATTATTATAATAAATGTTTTTAGAATGCAATCTTTAAATAAACTGTTTACTTAAATCTAAGAAAATCACAAAATTCTCTATTTGAGACCAATATCTGCCAACTTTCTATATTTGTCTCTTTAAGGCCTAATGTCTGTTCATTAAAAATATTAAGTTATAAAGATTTCAAAATCAAAAAAGAAAAAAACAATGAAATACAGAATTCAAAACAAAAACAAATTTAAATGAATAAAAAAACTTTTTGGCAAAAATAATGCAACCTCCCTTTTACGCCACAGGATTCATGTGCCTAACCGCTACAAATTTTACACTAATACCATTCTTGATTGCTTTTAGTATAATTTTCACTTTCTATACTATCTTAGCTAAATAAGCTCGTAAAAGATTAAAGAAAAGGGCAGTTTATTTATAGGTTGTATCACTTTACGTACAGCTTCCTCAATTATAGATGCTGCAGGTCTTTTACGCTTCTTTTTAGCTCTTTCAGATTGTTTGGTACCTAAAGTAAAATATTATAACAAAAATTCTATTGAAAACCTCTACTTCAAACGTCCACTACAAAGTATAAAAATAAATTTTGTTTGTATAAGCATGTTGAAGTAAGGAAACGTTGCTCATTCTTCGTTTTCTTATAATTATTATACCCGTCAGTCTTTCTGAAGTCAGGATTGTGGAGTTGTAGTCAATTTTTTTAGATAAGACCACCTAGCAAACTTTTCTAATGATTAACAAAAAAATTACGTGAATCAGTGCAGAAAACTTAGAGAAATCGATGTGCATACATAGAAAAAATGGTAATCGGTTAAAAAAATAATGTAATTATTCATATAATTAATAAATATAGGTTTTAAATTGTAATGAAAAATAAGTTTTGAAAAAGCCGGTTATGAAAGAGCCGGCTTTTTCATAGCACAGTAGCCCAGCTCTTTCAAAACATATTCTCCTAAGAAATGTAATCTCAAAAAGTAGTACGAAATCAAAACTTTACACGAAAAAATAAATATGCTATTGTAAGGCCATAGTATCCATAAAGTTATAGTGTAATCATATTACTGCTAGATTGATAGTTGTAAACGTCAAAAAACAAATAAAATGTACTCAAAAACTTACTTTAGGACGACGAAATCTTTAATACGTTGCACCGACCCCATTTATTTTCAATGAAGTGTCAAATGTTTGTGGGTGACATCTAGTCAGTGTAGCTATCTTAAAATTATAATTCAAGAATCATTCGTTCGAAAACTACCGCGAAATTCATAGTGGCTCTTTCAAAACTTGGCTCTTTCATACCACACTGTTACACTAGTAGTGTCAATACAGTATTCACAAACGATTTTCCCGTTAGTAGAGAAACAGCCATTTACTTAGGTATATTGTATAGAATATTATGATACGACAGATATATACATTTTTTGTGTTCCTTGAAATACATTTTTACATTCCTTTCAGGCGCATTTTTCTAATATTGTTTTGACACAAGTATATTTAGTGTACGTTTTTAATATATTTTTATAAACAAACTAAAAACTTTAAAATACGCCGCAGGCAGCATTTTAATGTTGACATTTGGAATGGGCATTCTAAATCTATGGCAGCTTCTAAACATTTTACGACGATGTTACTTAGTTTAAAAAATTAAAACTTTTATTATAAATCTTGAATGTTTTGATTAAGTTAACTCACACAGTAAAATATAAAGAAATAAAAACTGTCATACAAAGAAATAAGAATTAAGTGATCATAATTTTTGAAAGTTGAAAATCTTCCTGCTTCAATGTTTCATTTTTCCGGTATTTAATCACGTCAAAATTATTATTGGTTGTGCAAAATTTAAGTAATTTAATCTCAGATATGTTATTGTAAGCAGTCTTAAGGAATCGTCAAAATGAAAGGAAGAAAAAACTCAACAGTACCGTTACTTCCAAGTTTCTTCAGTCCTCATGACTTATTCAAGAGACTTTAAAGCTTTTTTGCGAACATGGACAAAAATCGTTTCCTTTCGAAAGGAAATACAATATAATATTTTATATGTATAGGTACGTATCTGTAGGCTATATTCTTTAAGAAATTTTCGCTTAAGTCGTTTTTGTGACATTTGTCTATATTCATTTTGTAGGAATGGTTCACCGTGGTTGACGTTTCTATTTATTTATTTTGGTCCAATTTTAACCGTATACCGAAAAGAAAAATTTTTCTGCCGCAGTGACACATAATTTTTCTAACAGGAAAATCAAAGGAAAATACTAAATTTTTTCATAATCCATACTATATAGATACTAATATTATAAATACGAAAGTGTCTGTCTGTCTGCCCGCTAGCCTTTCACGGCCCAACAGTGCAACCGATTTTGATGAAATTTGGTACAAAGGTTGCTTATATCCCGGAGAAGGACATACGCTACTTTTTATCCCGAAAAAATAATATGTTCCCACGGGAAGCCAAAAAATTTATAATAAAAAAATTTATAATACATAATCCGTTTAACCGATTTTGATGTTTGGTACAAAGTCTACTTGGCCATAGTCTACTTTTTATTCCAGAAAATTAAAAAGTTCCCACGGGATTCTTGAAGGTTCATCCGTTTAACTGATTTATAAGAAATTTGGTACAGAGGTAGCTTTCGTTCCTGAAATTGACACAGGCAACTTTTATCCCGGAAAAGCAAATAGTTCCCTCAGGATTTTAAGAAACCTAAATCCACGCGGACAAAGTTACGGTGATCATCTAGTATAGGTATTATAATTGCGCAAACTTGGTAAGTGGGTGGACTTCATTTGTCAGAAAATTTTCTAGTGCATCCATTTATGTCTAGCGCTTAAAAGCGATTTACCGTATGATTCGACTCGATACCGACTAATAGGTATTAGTAGGCACACAAAGTAACAATTAAACCACTAGGATGTTATACCTACCTACTTAACTCTACTTGAACAAGGTACCTATCGACTGTGCCTGATTCACGGACTCAATTCAATGACATAATTTCTCAAAAAACAAATTCATGGATTTAGTTTATATTCACGGATTCAGTACAATTACATAATATTCACAGATTTAACCTAGTTTTTGATGTTTTGATAATATGTCACTCTGTCATTAGTAAATCCACGTAAGATTAACTTCTTACTTCAATTTAACACGGCATCATGCTATGTTTATTTTAATTTGGAATTTTGGATTAATCCATCTATGACCTATTTCACACATTGACAGGTGTGTAGCCAGGGAGTCGGTCGGAAAATTGTTGGAGGTGCTTGATAAAAGTTTTTGTATTTGAGGATAGATCTACTGTTTATAAACTAACTGTTTTATAGAAAATAATATAATATTTCTGAATTTTGAATCCCATTTATATTTGTATGCGATAAAGGAGAGTCGGCAGCCCACTGGCTTGAGGTTCACCCAGCTCGGCTAACAATTCAATTATTCGCATTCTTACCTACATAGTTAAAACGTACATAGTTGAAACGGGGCGGTCTAAGCCATATTCGAAAACAACTTCAAACATGCTTTATATTATAAATATATCAAGAATCTTACTTTTCATTTAAATTCAAACATTCATAATAATTCGTGAATCTACCGTAATTCAGTTTTACTTCCAGCTTTTATCAAGACGTATCGCCACGCCCACCATCTCTTAGATGAAAATATTACCTAAGAAGAAGAGTAGTTGTTTATACACAAGTTAGTGAAAATCTCGTACTATGTTTATGTTGAAATGTTTACATTATATTTTATCCCACGGGAATGTGTGGTATGTTCCTCTTGGGTTACTTTTATGTTGTTCCTTTGGTGGAGGATAAAATTTAAGAGGCGTAAGCACCAGAAGTTTTCTATTTTTAATTATGTGACGCTATATACTTAGCAATCTGATTAGTGATTTGAAGGGAATGAAAGCTGTACTTATTTAAAAAAAATAAAAATCTTCCTAATTTTGCGGGACTTTACACGATCTAGTAAAACTTAGCCTTATTAGGTTCATAAATTGCATTAATTTTACAGAGTTTTAGTAAAAATAAAAATATATTTTTACTAAAACTGATTATATCATGTAGAGAAACTAAGAAAATAAATAACTGTACAAAATAAACACGGAAACTCATTATCAAAGTCCGCTAAAACATTGACCTGTAGTCACCATGGTGTGTGCACTAAAATAAACCGAACTAAAAATAGCCGCCGTATCAAACCTAATTGTATTAATAGGCCGCTGGCGCCTGCAAGGGCCAGGAAATGCCATATTAGACATTCAATCGTGACTCTTTATACAGCGTAGACATTGCGATGGCTGCCACCGTTCAATTATAGGGTTGTCAACGAAGAAAGTTGAATAAAATATAAAATCATGTTTTATTGGATTAGGTACTCTTACGCAAAAAGGGTTCCGTACAACAACAAACATAATATAAATTCTTCTAGTAATTAAGAAGATAGATTTGGCATCTATTTTCTGATTTACTTGAAACAACATCAAGGCGACAAAACCAAAGCGTAGCTAAAATGGTAGCTACTCGGCAACCTCTGGGAACTAATAACTAGAGATCGGCCGTCTATGACATTTGCCGACTAGCCGACTAATCGGTTTTCAAATTGCCGATCAGTTGGTCGACTAGTTGGCAATGCCGATAATATACTAGATTTTGTAGTTTTCCTCGATCCAAGGTACAAACTACAAACTACAGTTTTTTGATAGTGAAAATGTAGTAACAGTAAGATCACAGTTTTTGCGGGAAGCTACAAAGAACAGTATGAGTGAAGATGATGACAGCGACTCAAATAACGAATGTATTTGAAAATATTACATCCTGGTATCTTTTACAGCAGAATAATGAAAATATATATTACTTAATAAAGAACAAGAACCTACGTTGTTTTTAAAATAAAATAAAACTAACATTTACGTATACTAGTATCTTTATTGGTTTAGCGCTGATAATAATCGGCATATTTTGCCGATTAGTCGCTGACTACTTGCCGACTATAAAAGATACCGAATAGTCGGCTTTCGCGACTAGTCGGCCTATCTCTACCAATAACTACCTAATAACTTTTACTTATTATTAGGTTATTTTACTGTAGAGTATGTACTATAATCTGACTTAATTTGCAAACTTCTACGGATTATTAAGATAGAGCTGAAATACGTTCTTCTTACGTAGTAATAGTTATTATTATTTTCAGTTCAGAACTGTTAAAAATTACAAAATAAAATTATGGCAGCCCTGCGTGACTGTCTGTCTTCATTTTAAATACAAGGTTAATCTCTTTCTCCGTATAGGGATCATATTAAAAAAATCTTTAAGCCATGTCTATGTTTTGAGCTATGGTTTACCGTTTAGCTGTGACGGTTACTGAAGTGCGCGGTGCAAGGGGGGTAACGGTTAAGCGAGGGGGTGTGGACGTTTAGGCACGGGAGTGTGGACGGTTAGGCACGGGAGTGTGGACGGTTAGGCGCGGGAGGGGTGGACGGTTAGGTACGGGAGGGGTGGACTGTTAGGCGCCGGAGTGTGGACGGTGGACGGTTGACGTAAAAGTTACGTCCATCGCCCCTCCCGCGCCACCAAACTACCTCAGCAACCTTCACAGTTAAACGGTAGGCCTATAGTTAGGAGCAATTTTCTGTGAGGAAATATCTTGTAAGACAATAATTATAATTTGGCCCTTGGATCGTGTTTGATTAAGTGCTAATTCCTTCACCTAAATATGAAATTAATTTACATTACGTAGTTTGTTTAGGTAGCTGTCGTAAGCGCAACGCCCTACGCGAAGGTATGCGACCGAGACATTGGTGGAAACACAGGGCTGTCAAACTGTCCCGATTTTTTTAGACTGTCCCGAAATTATTTTTAATGTGCCATTTTTACCAAAATTTTCATATTTATGGCGTATCGTTCGAATAATGCATAGAGCATATTATTATTATATCAATCATAGTAATAGATGTTTTTATTTTTCTTTTATGGTTTAAAACAACAACTCGCAATATTATAAAAATTTATTAAAAAATGAATTTAAAAAATGAATTGAATAAATTGATTTTAACTATGATATAAATTGCATTGAAATATTTTTATCGTCAATCAATTATTATATGTAGTTTTATGAGTTCCCAGTATCTTATTTATATTAAGTTTAGTTTTTATTTAGTATACAGCTTTATTTCTTTTAATCCTAATTATATTTGAAGATAAATATGTAAATAATTTTAAACTCACTTTATAAATTACTGCGTACCGATTTTTATAGTCCCAAATTTTTGAATTTCATTAGGACTTATAAAACAAATCATCATTCATCGTTTGCAAGCCTAGTCGAAGGCAAAACGAAGGGCAATCCTTATTGCACAACAGCACGTGCTGTATGTAAATCACTTTATTTTATGAATGAAAACTATCTGTTAGCCTTGCTTTATGATTTTTGTGTCCCATTTTTTAAAATGTCGAATTTATTTATTTTTATAGTCCCGATTTTTTTAAGTTCATCGGGACTTAAAAAACAAATAAATTATACTTATTTATCGTTGGCAAGCCTTGTCGAAGGGAAAACGAAGGGCATCCTTATTGCACAACAGCACGTGCTGTATGTAAATCACTTTATGTTATAAAATGAAGACTATCTGATAACTTTGCTTTATGATTTTGAGTCCCATTTTTTTTAATGTCTTTACTCACACACATACCGAGGCATGCAACTTCCTGTTTGGTTTCAAAACGTTCAAATATACTTAATGCAAATTCTTAGAGAATTTATTTCAATAATAACTTATTTTGCTAAAATCTATACTTAACTAGCTGACCCCCGCGACTTCGTTCGCGTGTTTTTCTTTACTATAAACCTCACGGAGCCCGAGACCTTTCCAACGAATGCAAAACCGTGGAAATCGGTTCGTGCGTTCTGGAGTTATAGCGTCAGGAAGGAAAACCCGACTTATTTTTATATATGTAGGTAGATATAATAAAGCGGAAGAGTTTGTTTGTTTGAACGCGCTAATCTCAGGAACTACTGGACCGATTTCAAAAATTCTTTCACCGTTGGATATGTACGTGATCCCTGAGTGCTATAGGCTATATATTATGTACCACGGGCGAAGCCGGGGCGGACCGCTAGTCTATAATAATGTTATATAATGTTTTAAAAATTTTTAAAAAGCCGCGAGGTATCGTCGGACACACTACAGAAGCCAGGCTTCGTACGCTTTGTATTTTAAAAATTTAGTGCTTTAATTTTATATTAAACATTGTAAGAATACGCGCTGCCCAGCCAGCCAGTGTATTTCGAAGTTTCAAAAGCGACTTAGGTCGTTAGGCTTTGCTTCGAAAATGAGAGCACTAAAAATTTGGCTTGACTCAAACGAACCGCACAGGTTGGTAGGTATATATTTATTTTGGACAGCCATTTTTAAAAACTTTTTATTCAGTACACTTGCACTAAATAATATTTACAATAAATAAAATTATACGTTTTCCGCTTAGTACCTATTATAGGTTTACCTTAGGTTTACCAACTTGCTTGCCGTGAATAAGTAGGTATTCAATACTGATGCTGTATACATGTAGGTATATTATATATACTAGCTTTTGCCCGCGGCTTCGCCCGCGTGAATTTCGGTTTTTCACAAATCCTGAGGGATAAGTAGATTTCTGGTTCCCGTTCCCGCTCCCTTTTCCAACCTTTATACTTACTTAGGGAATTTTTTATCTCCATTCAAAATTGCAGCCAAATCTGTTCAGTAGTTTTGACTGGCCCGTTGGCGCGGTTGCCAGTGACCCTGCCTTCGACATACATACGACTAAAACAAACTAAAGAAATAAAAAACATCATAACCCCTAATAAAAACAAAATCTCCGATTCAAAATAAAAATTACGAAAACGCACGCAACAAACGCAGTACACATCCGCACGCATTAGCTCCCTCGTTCGAAATGGAGATTGGAATTGGATTGGAGCATGCACCCTCTTCACCGCACCCGCCCGCCGCGCGGCGGCGTACCGCCGCACCGCGTACGCGGCCGTCGCGCGCAGCGAAAATACCTATCAGGGCGTTTTTTAACATAGGTACTTACCGATTTCAACACAACTCCTTTTTTGAAAGTCGGTTAAAAAAGTAGCCTATGTTACTCCTTGGTTAATCCTCTACTTGTCTGTGAAAGTCCCGTCAAAATCGGTTCAGCCGTTCCGAAGATTAGCCCGTTCAAACAGACAGACAGACAGACAAAAATTTTAAAAACGTGTGATTCGGTTATGGTATCGTTCAAATAACCATATGAGCTTAATATGTGGTAGTTATTTCGAAATTACAGACAGACACTTCAATTTTATTTATTAGTATTAGTATAGAGTATAGATATATAAGTGATTAGTGTTTAGAAATTCACACGTCATCACCGTGTGTAATAAACAACTGACAAACGATGCGGCGCACCGACAGCACACGAGTAGATAAGTACAGAGGGGAAGCTTCTACAAGCGGCTCGCTGTAGGTACACTCGCACATATATATGCGCACGTTTGTCACCCAACTGTACCGGTTGGGGGACCGAGCGGGCGTCCGTGAACCGTTGGTCAGTGTGTTTGTGCGAGTGTACCTACAGCGAGCCGTTTGTATGAAGCTTCCTCTCTGTACTTATCTACTCGTGTGCCGACAGCGCTACATCGAGGTTAATTTTCCACTTTCCCATCACAACACAGACTACAGAGTGAACTTGTGAAGTATGTGGTCAATGGTATGGTAAGTATACAGGGTTAAATAAAAAATACCAGAAAGCTCTCGACACGTAATTGTTATCATTGAAACTAACAACTTTTGTTCTACGACTTTTCAAAATTCCGCACTAATTTTTTTCATACAAAATAATTAAAACAATATGTTATTTCTCTAAAGTGACATTACTCTGTGCGCACAGAGTCGAGACTCGAGACCAAGACACGTGACGTGCGTTCGTGCGGCGTTGCCAATGTTACAGAGTAGCTACAAGGAGAGAATCTATGTAAACTATTGAATATTAAATATTTCACAAAATATCGAGTTAAAAAAAAAGTCGTAGAACAAAAGTTGTTAGTTTTAATGATAAAAATTACATGCCGAGAGCTTTCTGGTATTTTTTATTTAACCCTGTATATACATAATATTATTACAGTAGTTGGTTTCGTGATTAGCTTATTCGGTCGCGGATGACGAAGGTCAGGGTTCGGGTCCCGGGTTGGGCGAATTGCTATTGTACATAAGTGCACAAATAAAAAAATTTACACAAAATTTAAATTTTGCGTAAATTCTTTGTGTTTACCCGGAATTATAAACTTGTTGAATTGTTTGTTCGATGTGATTGACACTCAAAAAGGTACAGAGATTTTGCCAATTTCGAAAAAAAAAAAATGAAACTTTAGTACATCTAGGTAGGTAGGCGCCGCGCTAGGCATGCCTTTGTGTCATAAATCGGACAACAACAACAGTCGCCAGCTTTCCCCGTGCCCTAAACCTGTCAAAGCTGTATGGCGGGCATTTCTCCACTCCGCCATGGAAACGGTTCGAGCGTTCCACTTGATATGAACACGACTCTGACACGCGACGTCGCCTGACAGATTTGCATCCATTCACAACCAAATTTGCTTTACGATCATACTAGCACTGGCAATTTTTATTAAACCCAACCCAGGTAAGTACTTCTGATCGATTTCTACGCGGCGTCGTACCGGAACGCTAAATCGCTTGGCGGCACGGGTTCGCCGATAGGTCTCCCACAGCCCACAAGACAAGACCAGAGACAATTTAGAAATTATAAATGCCCCTACCAGGAATCGACCCCGGGACCTCCCACTTTTCAGACCAGCATTGTAAAGCGTGTAAAACATGGGGCATTGACCTCGCGAGCGGCGGCCGGCCCACGGCAATTTTAGGTATTTAGCGTCAAAGAATTGCATTACATTGCGAACTTACGAGAACTACAGGAAATACTTTAATTTTTTTTTCTCGTTTTTTTGTGGTATCTTGTCAGTAATCATCACTATTACCTGTCTTCGTTTCCGAAAGCGGTCTTCTTATACCCGTTATAGTTAGTCATAACTCATAACCTGTCCAGCGTATAGAGATCAGTGACTGAAAAGCAAAAAAAGGAAAAAGCGCACTTCACTTAACTGTTTATTAATACAGCAGACATATCAGTAGGTATTTGAGGTGTGCTTAAATTTTAAGAAGCGTTTCATTATTTTCATTACGCTTTCAACTTCGCTTTATCTATGTAAACGCTCAATTTTAAATTTCGCTCTCGTAATTGTTAGACTAACATCATCATCATCATCATGATCAACCCATTACCGGCTCACTACAGAGCACGGGTCTCCTCTCAAAGTGAGAAGGGTTTTGGTCATAGTCTACCACGCTGGCCAAGCGGAGGCGGAAGCGGCAGACTTCACACACCTTTGAGAACGTTATGGAGAACTCTCAGGCATGCAGGTTTCCTCACGATGTTTTCCTTCACCGTTAAAGCAAGTGATATTTAAATACTTAAAACGCACATAACTCCGAAAAGTTAGAGGTGCGTGCCCGGGATCGAACCCACGACCTCCGATTAGAAGTCGGTCGTCCTAACCTAACCACTAGGCTATCACAGCTTCTCTAGGCTATCACAGCTTCTACCGGTCCGATAGAACGGACGGACGGAACGGACCTTCCTGTTAGACTAACATTCTACGAGTATTTTAAAATGCTTTGGAAATGCTTTTATGTGATAAATCGGCCCTTAACAACAGCTTTCCATGTCCCTAAACCTGTCAAAGTTTCTCAAAGCGGGCATTTCTCAACACAACTGCGATGGGAACTGCAGTTCATCTCACTTCATTTCAACACCACATTGGCACGCGATGTCTCCTGAGAGATATGTAGGGTTAGTACGAGTTTGAACATTGCTACAACATTTATCGATTTCGGTTATCGAAACACAATAACTTCAAAGTAAAGTGGACCTAAATCGGTTTGAGGCCATCGTTCTATAACCGGCGGCTCGAGCGGAAAATTAGCGAAAAAAAATCGATAGTTCTGAATTTGCAACTCTAAAATAAGGGTCGTTAAGTCCGTTTTACGTTGACGTCATACTGTTTCGAGTTCGACACTCGACGTGTATCAACGTTGTCGCGATGTGCAAAGTCGTACTAAGTATACTGTATCCAATTTCCATTCTCGATCACGAAATCATCGTGACATGCACTAATGCGTGAAAGTGTCATTATTCTTAAGTCTTTATTCTCTTACTTCACGTTACACTGTTGTTGGTTGCATTACGAAATGCGTTTTTAATATCCTGTGGTGTTCTTTTTTTATTCATCTGTTAGCTCTCATCAAGTTAGCCCTTGACCGCGATCTCACCTGATGGTAATTGACGATGCAGTCTAAGCCTACTTATTGGTTGGTTATAAGTTATAACTTGGAAGAGGTATGGCAGTTTTTATTAAACCCATACCCCTGATTGGTATTTACCTGACATTCCACGGCTGAAGCCTCCCATCAGACCAGACCAGAGACAATTTGAAAATTATATAAATTCCCAAATTGCCACTGCTGGGAATCGAACACGGGACCTCCTACTTATAAGAACACAGCGCTCACTACTGCGCCAGGGAGGTCGTCATTGTTCTATCAAAACTACATACGATAATTTCAAGGGACGGATAGCCACACTCTTTGGCAGTTCTTCCGCTACACTTACAGCTAGCATTGCGCGAGATACTGACCTATGGTATTACTATTAACTCCATAGTCCTTGTAATTTGTTAGCAGCAAGGGCCAAAAGCCAGACAAACGGCGTGTCAGACTCATGACGACAATAACAAGGGGGTTAGAGACAAGGTTTCGACAAGGACACGTTTTACGAGAGGGCAAATAAGGGCAAAAATCTTTTTACAAGGCCGCTTGTTAGTAGAATGAACTAACAAGTTACAGCGACGTGCTCGTTTTAAAGGTGAGGTTACACCGATGTAAATTAATCATTGAAAGTTTTTAGTTTTTCAGCTTAAAAATGAACGTGATTAAGGCTTAATTTACACCGCGGCGGAATGGAATGGAATGGAAGCGTCAATTTCGCCTCATGACGCGGAAGGCGTGCGAATTCCCTGGAATGCTCGAGAATTCTCGCGCATTCCAGCTAAACGCTTGGCATGGCACTGCTGTGACCGACCCAACGGACTCTCCGTTCGCGCCACTTCCCGCGGATTCCACAGACGGCGCCGACAGTAGCTACGGGAATTCTCGAGAATGCGCGAGAATTCCGCGGAAGACGCGCGACCTTTTTTTGGCTCCTATTTAATTTGTATGTTATGCAATTGACATAAAGTTCATTTAGCTATGTACAATTTCGTTGCAAAAAGTCGCTTCCATTCCATTCCGCCGCGGTCTAAATTGAGCCTAAGACGAAAAACATGCCTATTAATGTCCTGTTTCACCCGGTAATCGTTAAGGTCTCGGTACTCAGAAGCGACTAGGTACAATTAGGTATACCTGGTGGTAGGTAGTAATGTAGTAATGTAAGTCCTGGGGGTTGGGACTTGGGACACACGATTCTGCTACGTAGGTATAATTTCGAGAAAGATGTCAATCGCTGAATCAAACTAGGCTGGACAGCGTTTGATAAGCTTTGAGATGTTTTCTCATCAAAGATTCCTCCTTGGCTGAAGATAAGTCTTTAAACAGTACATATACTATATGTATATGTATTACCAGTGACGATAGATTCTAACTAGGACTTCATAAGAACGCTCAGAGTAACTCAGCTGGCGATGGAGAGACCTTACACGCTCGGACGGAGTATCAGAAATGATGAGATTCATGGGAGAACCAGAGCTACTCTACTGACATGCTGCAGCTGAAGTAGCAATAAGCACATTTCTTCCGATAGACGTTTGGGTCCCAAGGTGCTTTACTGGTGAGCTCGCACCGTGAAAACGCAGCTTTAAAAGACCCTCTCCCTAGGTGGATGGACGATCTTGAGGGAGTCGCTGAAAGCCGTAGAACACAAGCGACGCATGTGGCGATCCTTGCAAGAGACCTAAGTCCAACAGTGGACGAGTGTCAGTGTACACCAGTCTTTACAAGAATCGTTCACCTCGCCCGACCCTAATGTTATTTACGTTCCGCGCCCAGATAAAACGCCCTTTGAAGTCATCTGCAGCGATACAATAATGTGATCGTTATTGCACATTATTGTCCAATTACGTTACATAAACCATCGCGGTACATTACAAACGGGATCAATATTGTGACTTTGTAATCGATACATAAATAATCGTAGTGATGTTCCTTGTGTTAGAGCACAAAAGCTTGTTATACCTAATACAAAGCATGAATCGATATTCGATAGACATTAGATACTACACGTAACTCATTGAACTTTACTTTGGTTAATAAAGAGAAAGGTATTGCATAAGATAATAAAAGGGCTAATAAGTACTTGATACCGTGATGGGCTTAAATAACGGCCAAACGCGAGTCAGACTCGCGGACATGGGTTCCGCATCTTCTGCATACGTATAGATAATTTTTTGGTGAAATTATTCGACAGCCTCAAAAACTACAGCTTACAAACAATTTTTGAAGATAAAAATTAACCGTGTCTAAAGATGATTAAAATTCCGTTTGCCGCTTTAAAATATGAATGCAAAAAGTTCAACAGATGAGATTTGAAAGTATACAGGAACTAAGTATCTCTCGGATCGTTCGGTTTCGATCGGTTTTGTGGGAAACTTCATTAGAGAAATCGCTTAAATGATTACAGCATATAGGTTTCCTATTTCTCGTGGATTACGGCAAAATAAGTTTCTCATAAATATCTGTAAATCCCTTTCAAGTTGACAGTAAACTGCTAATGCTGACTTGATTGTACCGATCGACTATTAGGTAGGTAGGTATATCTCTAGAATACTAAGCTTAGCGAAAACTTCTCAATCGATCAATTTCTATAAATCTCATATCTATTTGCTAACGCTATTTTCGTTCAGTGAAAGTGGTAAAGTAAGAACTTATAAGGAAAAATTATGTGGGTAGGTTGACGAAAAATACGAGCAGTTTGGCTAGCTACGATATAAAATATGTAGAAACCGGGTCCAAATCAATTTCTAAATCCTGTAAATCTTGTTATTGACAGACAGTTTAGTGCGTAGTTTGCAAATCAACAAAGCCTCAAAAAAAAAGTAATTTTGGGTCTATTTTACTTTTACATTTTACTCTATTCCCTCACTCTCGTAGTCCGACAAGACTTCAATGCGACTCAACCGAAGATAAATCACGCGCAGGACCGACGGCCATACATGCTCTCCGAGGCACTGTGCTGTTTTTGATACCGCCAACTTTATTGGCCCGACTCAGGACTCGAATCCCTGACCACAAAATAAACAGCTGAACAGCTAGCCACTAGCTAGACCAATAACTGCAATGAGAGAGTAGATTATCGACTGTCGAGTACAGAGATACCTACTCTAAGCATTAGCTGTCTCGATCTTACTAATGACTTTGAGTTTTCTTATACCGCTTTTTGGAGCCGCCACGTCTAGACCCTTATGTAATAGGATCAAAACCACCTTCATAGCCATGAATCAAACGCTGTCCGAGCGTATTAAGTTAAATATCTAAATATAAAAGTGAAACAGTCCCACTTGTACGCAAGTAGCGGCAGAACCAGTTGGCGCGTCGGTGTCGAGTTTTTGACAGTGACTTCTCATTAGAAACAAAGTTAGGGCGCGTCTCAGAGCGTTTTTTTATTACAAATAGAAAGTCTACTTAACTAAATAAGTACTTATTTAAGTAGGTAGGTACGTGCTTTATTGATTTTGTTTATCTGGTGCACGCCTTCCCACTGATGAGCAAGGGTTTCTTAAGAGGTTTCACTTAATAATTCTTGCAACTACTCAGTTGGTTGCGTAGTAAATGCTTTTAACTTTTCATAATATTATTTCGCAAGATCTTAAATTGGGCAATGATAAAAATATTATGGTAAGTGATTTTAGGCAATGTTCTTAGTGTCATTTTTATTACTGAATTTCCGTCTAAAGAAGTTTGAAGCTTGCTCCTGAAACAAATATTATAAAGATCATATTAAGGTGTGATTGGAATTTGTAGTCTTACAATTTTACACGAAAGGATTTCTTAAGACTTTCAGTGAAAACAGGTATTTTATTCATAAGCCGTAAGCCATGACAGCCTTTTAACGTCCCACGGCTGAGCACAAGCCTGCTCTTTTATAGGAGAGGGGAATTTAGAGCTTAGACGCTGCATGTTTCAATGCAGATTGGCGGGTTTAAACGACAATAATAATTAATTGTCGATAATAACCGGGACAGACAGCTTAACGTGCTCTCAGAAGCACGGGGGTGAAACACGGCCAACTACCAACTCAGGGCTGGGACTGAGAATTTCGTGACAGAGATACCCAATACCTAACAATTGGCCCGACTCGGGAATCGAACCCAGGACCTCGTGATCTGTAGTTGAATATGCTAACCACCAGTATCAATAAGGCAGTAACTATCAATTCAATTTAAATAATCTTAAAATATAAAACGACTTTGTGAACGCGCTCTTATGAATATTAATTGAATAATTTGAATAAATAGATGTAATCTCTTGTCATAAGCGTGAAATATTACGCCATTGATTGAATTGGTAATTAGGAATAATTTATTTGAGGTTTAAATGTAAATAAATATACAGATAAGTATTAAAGTTTTGTAAAGTAGGTAATATTTGTATTTACATATCCAACATCCTAGTACACTAATAGACCGGGAGATAGTGACAGAAAATTTCACGTAATTGCTTACAAGTAGTTAAGTATGGCGACCATTCAGGGTTCGAATAACGTAATTAATTCAACAAAAATAATGATCATAGTCTGGTCGTTGGGGCATTATCGTAGGACGATTTAAATTATATAGACTATGGGGTTTCAAACGATGTGTTACATAAAGATTTTTTATTTTCCAGCAGTCGAGAAAAATAAACTCTAGCGCCGAGTTTATTTTGCCATTGTATGCCATATTTATCTGGTGAGGCTTATAACTTTCCATATCAATTAGTTAACGTTATTTTTTTTAAATATTAATTAAGCAATTTGTATCCCTATGGGTTTCCATACTGGTAACTAATGACTGGGAATTTTCTGTCACTACCTCTCGGTTTATAAAAAACACAATTTATAATCCTCAGTAGCATGTTCTCAATAAGCAACAAATATTAATTGACATAAAATATTATTTTTTGTCAATTATATTAATTGCTTTATAAACAACATATTATTTTTATTTACTTTTTAGGTTAATTGACGCATGTCTGCATTAATATATATATAGCTGCTCGTGCTGATTCATTGACTGACTCACTGATTGATCACCCCTCCTGTAAAATTTTGTATGAAAAATTTTTTTTTCACTAATGGTTTCATATAGAGGACAAAAATTCATTCGGAACAAAAATATGGAGAGAGCTGATGATTGAGGATTTCGAAGACTGGTGAAGAGCACGCTTAAGGTATTGAAGATAGGTGGAGGGTGCTCGAACAAATTTCACTCGAAACGTCATCCAATTGGCAGTGAGCTGAAAAAAAATTCAAAATGGCGAAAAAAAGATGGCCGCCATACAAATTTCGTCGGTGTCCATCTCGGAGGGTATAAAAGATGGAAGAGTGGTTTCTTCGCAAAAGATGATCAGGATCCAAAGGTCTACCCGATGAATAGAAAAAAAATTCAAAATGGTGGAATTTATTTTTCCATAGAAAATGTATGACGAATATTGAAGAGACTACAAGTTGTAAACTATGCAAGGCTTTGATGCGGTTCTTTGGAGAACTCTCAATGAAAAATATGGGAAGACATGATGATTGAGGGTTTGGAAGATGGTTGAGGAGCCCGGGCAGGGTATCGCAGATAGATGGGAGGTGCTCAAACAAAAATTACTCAAAACCTCATCCAATTGGCACTGAGCTGAAAAAAAAAAACAAAATGGCGGATTCAAGATGGCGGCTATACAAATTTCGTCGGTGTCTATCTCACCAAGTATAAAAGATGGAATAGTGGTTTCTTGGCAACAGATGATCAAGACCTAAAAGTCTACTTGATGAACAGAAAAAAACAAGATGGCGGAATTTATTTTTCTACACAAAAAAAAATTATTGATGGAAAAATACGGAAAGAGCTGATGATCGAAGATTTTGGAGACGGATGAAGAGCACGGCGAGGGTATTGAAGATAGGTGGGACGTGCTCAAACAAAAACTACTCGAATCCTCGCGGTCCGCTTGCGGGCCGCGCACCCACGCGCCATACTAGTTAATATATATATAGCTGCTCGTGCTGATTGGGTCACTGACTCATTGATCACCTCTCCTGAACAATTTTGTATGAAAAAATTTTTTTTCAATAATGGTGTCGTATAGAGGACAAAAATTCATTAAGAGGAAAAATATGGAGAGAGCTGATGATTGAGGGTTTCGGAGATGGGTGAGGGGCACGCTTAAGGTATTGAAGATAGGTGGGGGGTGCTCGAGCAAATGTCACTCTAAACGTCATCCAATTGGCAGTAAGCTGAAAAAAAATTCAAAATGGTGAAAAAAAGATGGCCGCCATACAAATTTCGGCTTCGGCTAACTCGGAGGGTATAAAAGATGGAAGAGTGGTTTCTTAGCAAAATATGATTAGAATCCAAAGATCTACTCGATGAATAGAAAAAAAATTCAAAATGGCGGAATTTATTTTTCCATAGAAAATGTATGGCGAATATTGAAGAGACTACAAGTTGTAAACTATGCAAGGCTTTGATGCGGTTCTTTGGAGAACTCTCAATGAAAAATATGGGAAGACATGATGATTGAGGGTTTGGAAGATGGTTGAGGAGCCCGGGCAGGGTATCGCAGATTCGCGGGCGGCTGGAGTGGGGACTCCGACTGTTATGCGACCCTGGGAAGATGGCAACCTTTTCGTGGCTGCCACATCTGACTGGAGCAAGGGGGTTTACCTCAGGATGTGCTCAAAGGGGTTTGCGTTAGGGAGGCACCGGCGTATGTTCGCTAGAGTTCCCGGAGCCTCTCAGTACACGCGGAGGCTGGTCACCGGGGGGGTTTTAGTGGGTACAAATCCCACATAACTTGACCTCTACCCAGGGGGTCGAGTATCTTAAGAAGATTTCCCCCCCGTCAACAAAAAAAAAAAAAAAAAAAAAAAAAAAAAAAAAAAAAAAAAAAAAAAAAAAAAAAAAAAAAAAAAAAAAAGGGTATCGCAGATAGATGGGAGGTGCTCAAACAAAAATTACTCAAAACCTCATCCAATTGGCACTGAGCTGAAAAAAAACAAAATGGCGGATTCAAGATGGCGGCTATACAAATTTCGTCGGTGTCTATCTCACCAAGTATAAAAGATGGAAGAGTGGTTTCTTGGCAAAAGATGATCAAGAACTAAAGATCTACAATTTGATGAACAGAAAGAAAATCAAGATGTCAAAATTTATTTTTTTCACACAAAATATATATGACGAATACTGAAGAGACTATAAGTTGGGAAACTATACAATACGGTTCCGGAGAAAAAAATTTGGAGAGTGATGATGATCGAGGGTTTGGAAGATGGATGAGGAGCACGGCCAGGGTTAAAGATGCTGAAAATGATACAAGAAGGTGGAGGCTGCTAAAACAAAAATAATACTGAAATCCCCGCGGTCCGCTTTAGCGGGCCGCGCAGCCAAGCGCCCTACTAGTTATATATATAGCTACTCGTGCTGATTGGGTCACTGACTGACTCATTGATCACCTCTCCTGTAAAATTTTGTATGAAAAATTTTTTTTTCACTAATGTTTTCGTATAGAGGACAAAAATTCATTCGGAGGAAAAATATGGAGAGAGCTGATGATTCAAGATTTCGGAGACGGGTGAGGAGCACGCTTAAGGTATTGAAGATAGGTGGGGGGTGCTCGAACAAATGTCACTCGAAACGTCATCCAATTGGCAGAGAGCTGAAAAAAAATTCAAAATGGCGAAAAAAAGATGGCCGCCATACAAATTTCGTCGGTGTCCATCTCGGAGGATATAAAAGATGGAAGAATGGTTTCTTGGCATTAGATGATCAGGATCTGAAGGTCTACTCAATGAATAGAAAAAAAATTCAAAATGGCGGAATTTATTTTTCCATACAAAATGTACGGCGAATATTGAGAGACAGAGAAGTTGTGAACTATGCAAGGCTTTGATGCAGTTCTTTGGAGAAATCTCAAAGAAAACTATGGGAAGACATGATGATTGAGGGTTTGGAAGATGGTTGATAAGCCCGGGCAGGGTATTGTAGATAGGTAGGAGGTGCTCAAACAAAAATTACTCGAAACCTCATCCAATTGGCACTGAGCTGAAAAAAAACCCAAAATGACGGATTCAAGATGGCGGCTATACAAATTTCGTCGGTGTCTATCTCACCAAGTATAAAAGATGGAAGAATGGTTTCTTAGAAAAATATGATCAAGAACTAAAAATCTACTAGATGAACAGAAAAAAAACAAGATGGCGGAATTTATGTTTTCACACAAAAAGTTTTTTTAGTGATGGTTTCGTATAGAAGACAATAATGATGTGGAGGAAAAATATGGAGAGAGCTGATGATTGAAGATTTTGGAGACGGGTGAGGAGCACGGTCAGGGTATTGAAGATAGGTGAGAGGTGCTCAATCAAAAATTACTCGAAACCTCAACCTATTGACAGTGAGCTGAAAAAAAGTCCTAAATGGCGGATTCAAGATGGCGGCCATATTTTCGTCGGTACTAATTTATTTATCTATACAACATATACGACGAATATTGAAGTTCATACAAGTTGGGAACTATGCAAGACTTTGATACAGTTTCTATTCAAAATTTGATTTTATGGAAGAACTCTCATTCTGACAAATGATTCGGAGAAAAAATATGGAGAATGATAATGATCGAGGGTTTGGAAGATGGAAGATGGATAGGTGGAGGCTGCTCAAACAAAAAATACCCGAAAACGAAACCTCGCGGTCCGCTTTAGCGGGCCGCGCACCCACGCGCCATACTAGTATTATTATAAAGATTAAAAACGATTACTTATTCTAGTAATCTGCCTACGATTTAGGTTTCTACTTTCTACCTACTACAGCGAAATGTCCACTAGCAATAAAAACAGAAGTTTCAAGCAACTAGCAATAATTAGGTAAACACTCGCAAAAAAAAAAATTACGCTGACATTATAGTATTTCGATACAGGAAGTGTATCATCCTTGTCGAGTCCTACTAACTCTAGTACTAACTATACAGAGGTGAAAGCGGTCGTGACACTGAAAGCAAAAACGACAGGATGTTATAAGTTTGACGTGTGTGTGTGTGTGTGTGCGTGCGTGCGTCCGTGCGTGCGTGCGTGTGTGCGTGCGTGCGTGCGTGCGTGTGTGCATGAGTGCGTGCGTGCGTGTGTGTGTGTGTTCCCCCGTAGCGCTCAAACGGGTGAACCGATTTGAATGCGGTTTGTTTTATTTGAAAGGTGAATTTGTCGGGAGTGTTCTTAGCTAATAGCTATGTTTGATGAAAATTGGTTCAAGATGGCCGCTACCACAAAATGGCGGATAACATATTTTTCACAACCCCCTTAATATGTGTATCAAATGAAAGGACTTGACTAGTAGAATAGCACTATGCAAATTCAAGATGGCCGCCACCACAAAATGACGAATGTCGTTTTTTAAAATTTTCATTTATCTTGTTAGACGATCAATGATCGCTTCGCACGAGATGTGATCGCTTTCAGCGAAGGTGAACTTTTTAATCGATCAAAAACCAACATGTTTTGCGCGCATAGATTGAAACGTAGACAAGACGTTTCAATTATTTAATTTATTAATCTGCAATCCAGCCGGCCGTGAGTCGAATATCAAAATATTGCTGGCGTTTTAATTATTACGCGAGCGGTGGCGGACGCGCCATTTTAGGTTACTTGTCAAACTGTCATTGACTTGGAACGCTGGGCCCGTGTGCTGGACAAAGTACGAACGACAGATACTAATTACGCTCTAAAGTCTAAATGGTTGCAGTGTCCATTAAGTTTTACAACATTATTATAATAAAATACTCAATTATCAGCCCGATTTCGTCTACCCCTGGATATTTAGGTTGAAATCGACTATTTTGTCAGTATCGTGTTTTGTATGAAGACGTGCCTATGCGCGTCAAAAACCTTTCAATATCAATTCAGCTGTCGAACTCTTATTTATAAAATTTATAAAGTTTGGCTTTCGATTTTACTGTATTAAAGAATGCTTACGCTCGTCAACATAAGAAAAACATGCTATGCGGACGAATGAGAACGAATACTAACGGCAGTATATGTAAAACTACCCAGCTGAATACTTATGATTTCTTTGGGACTAATATTATGGTCTCTTTTCGTCCTTGCTCTCTACATAACTACGTACATACCTATACTATGAAAATGATATGCCTTTTTCAGGAAGCACATTTCCAAGTTAACTATCTTAACTCAGATTAGTTTAACTTCTCGGTGATTAAACACCAAAAACTTCACCTTTCGAGATTAATCTGATCAAAAGTCACGGATAGATTTGAAGCCAGACACTGTTAGAGTCTGTTCAAAAAGATAATCGGAGTGGCCAAACAGTGAACTAACGCGCAATAGTATTGTATTTGTATTGCCCGCTAAACAAAAGTACAGCAGCGCCCTCAAATCCCACAACGATTCTCTTTTCGAACAGACTCTCTAGATCAATCGTTTAACAACCATCTGTAGCATCACAATCATCTATAACTCACTGATCAGGTGAGATCGCAACGTTACGTCACGCCAAATACCTGTCCATCGTCTTAAAATTGAACCAGAATACTCGATACTTGCCAGAAATAAGGCTCAAGAAATATTGTAGATATTACATATATCTACAATATTTCTTGAGCTTTATTATTATGGTGGAGTTATCTGAAGCGAAACCAGTCGGGTTAACCATGTCATCTCGTGGCGTCGCCGTATAACGATTATTATTCACGCGATGGGTTTCAAAGGCATCCATTGAATGGTCGCTGCACTTATTTTGATCGGGGTTAGGACTTAGAATTCACCACCGACAAGTTTCTAGAAAATAATGTAATGTTTGAACCTACTTGCAAAATACGAATTCTCGTAGTTGCAAGGAAGAATAACGGGTAAGTATTCCCACTTAGTTTCGTCTAAGAATACTAAACTAACCAGTTTATGTAATGTAATAAATATAAAATCAAAAACCCGGCTCCTTATAAGAGTAACTGAAGATGAAAATTTAAGTTACGATTAAATTAAAATATTAACCAATGAAGAGTGTCACACTATCGCAAAATTAATTTCCTACGTAGATAAGTACATGAGTAAATTTAAAATCTCTCTGGTTTACCGCACACAGAGTTTATTTGCAAGATATTCGAGTAAACTTCACAACAAACTTTCCTACTTTGTTAAAGCAGTGCTTAGTGAGTGCTTACAAATGCTTGCTTTACCTATCTTTTATCCCATTATAGAAGATAAGCAAATTAGAGAAACCAAGCGCCGTATCGAATGCGATTAGCCTAATCTATGTGGTATGTGTCGGCTTGGCGTCGGCTGGGCTAAATCGACAGATGCCATTTGTGTTGATAACTGCGGTGGATAACTGGATAAGGCAGGATACGAAAGCCGTTTTGCTGAATACCGAATCTCTACCAACTCTCGCTCCAATGGTATCTTCACTATTGACTATGTTTTTGATTGTGTGAGAAGGGCCTTATAAGAAGCCTCAGGGTCACATAGCGGGCGATGGCGAGAGCTACTCTCGGAGTATCCTCGCGGGATCAAATCCAAGTTTCTGACATGGCAATGCAATCATCCAAGTCGCTAAATTGATTTGGCAAAAGGTACACTGCGCGAAAAACTGATAGACAGAGGGGTCCCAAGGTGCTCAAGTGGCGACCTTGAACCGAGAAACGCAGCGTTGAAAGACCCCCCACTTGGTCAACGGATGACCCCAAGCGAGTCTCTGGCAGCCGCACAGGTGGCACAATATTGGTTGACACGACGACGAGAACGATGCTCAACTAGACTTGAATCCGGTTGCTCATGTATTGTTAAAAGTTTATCGCTATAAGTAGTTGATGGACAAAAACACTATAAAATCGCGGTTTATAAGACCTTCTATTAAGTAATTTCGACACAAAAGTGACGCTGTTCGTGCTGTATCATTCTGTTGTACGTGTCCAAACTCTCGCCACTTATGCACTTCTTCGTATTAAACATGGTAGCATCTGAAAAAATTGAGGTGATTTTCGTGTGATTAATCTTTTCCAGATGTGACCACGTCATTTGAAGAAGTGCATTAGTGGAGAGAGCTTTAGTTACGTACATCAGATATAGCATGTTTTTATTATTTCTTTGGCAAATAATAATACCTACTCTCTAAATATTCTCAAAAAGTCTCTTCATATGCATTTCGCAAGCTTTGACTTACTTTGTGTATTAAAAATTACTTGTTTTAGAGCTATTGACTAAATGAGAGGATAGACGGATGCCGGCAGGAGATTTTGACATCATAGCGGCGCGTAGGTTAGAAACGAGGAAGCATATTATTATGTATTGAAATGTCAATTACATAACTTTTGCAAGCCCTTGCGGCATCGATGGTGAGAAGTTGAAGGAGCAATGAGTTTGTCATTTTAACACCATAATGAATAAGTTATCAAATAACTAGACACTTCCCGCTACCTTTATTCACAATTAGGTACATATTACTGCAAAAAATTAATGTTGGTAAGTTGTGAATGATGATAGTAGGTACCTAAGAGGCGCAGAACCGGGCCATGTTAGCAATTGGATAAGCGAAGCTTTTTGAATTTGAATATGGATTATTTTCATTTTCGGTATTTAGGATGATTAATTTTTAATTTGATATAATATGCACAACGGAATTAGTACATAGATCCTTGTAGGTATACATAGCATAGAATATGGTTATAATATTAAATCGAGATGCTATGCTTCCTCGTTGGCCATCGGTGGCCAAACATTAGTCCCAACACACGTCAAGGGTCCGATGCATTTCTCTATTACTATGCAGTGGCATCGAAAGTAACTGTAAGGTGCCAGATAGGCGTCTTGCTAATGACCTAGATGTCTCCGCGCGCGATAGGCCTTTTGTTTGATGAGGCATTGTTTGAAATCTATTACTACTGCCTGTTACTATTGATGTTTAAATCAATTGGGTCTTGAATAATGTTCATACTTAAGAAAAGTTATTCTCGAGCGCTTTGCATACAAAGAAGTTTAATTTTTGTTTTACTATTCAATAATCTTAGTCAATGAGATTTTATATACGATCTAGAAATATTTAATAATATCTTTGCCTGTGATTTGACAGAATTCCGCAAAAGTGTATATCTACTTAAGTAATTTCAAAATTACACGGACTTAAAGATTTGTGTGTGAATCTTTGAGCCCATGTGATCATTAAACTAACCTAGATTAGATCAAAACCTCTTTTTAAAATTATAATAAAAGTTTTTTTACAAAGTTGTTCAGATAATATTTTACAAAGCGCTTTCTAATCGTCAAGCGATTCTACCGTTTTACACATTCCGTCTAAGTTTTAGATGGATGGTGCCAAGAATTCTTGTCTTGATATTTATTAATCTACCTAGTGGTGCCTTAAATCCCGCTGCTCTAACATTGTTAAGGCTCTGGCATCATCTATCAGCTATAAATTACATCGTTAAAGCGCATTTGCGGCCAACTGTATAATCCTGAATAATTTGGCAGAATAAAGGCAGTGCAGATGCCAGAACCGCCATACGTTTACCTGCATTCTGAGGATTACAAGTACGGTTTTAAATACTGAACAGGATGACATACGAATTAAAGCTATACAAAGGTCGCTTTAGCCAGAGCTGTTTTTGTAAACTATTTATTTTTCTTAGAATGTCCACTCAAAAATTCAAAACATTTCTAGCATTCTTTTTTTTCTAATCAAATAAGGATCAGTAAAGCCACCGTATTGGCTTTGCTGATCCTTCCGCATATCGAATTCCTTCCGTATTTTGACTTAGAGCTTGTATTTATTTATTTATCTACTCTCATATCTTAAAATCCCGAATATGAAATCAAAATGTGTCATATATTGGACTACTTTATTCACATACATCTATAATATTTAAAAAAAAAATTAAAAAAATTCATTATAACACTACTTTGTTAGGAAATTATTGCAAAGTAATGTTATAAAATAATTTTTTCTACATTATAGTACAGGCGAACTGGGTTCTGGTATTTTTGAGCCATGGCGGGAAATTCGTGCGACCTCCTTACAGTAGATGTGTGTAACTGTACAAACGCGTTAAACATTGTGAATTGTGTTAAATTGCAGAAGAGTAACTATTAAAAATTAAGTTTACTTAAAATTAAGTAACTACTAAAAATAACTACTAAAAATTAATAACTATTAAAAATTAAATTTTTGATAAGCTTGAGCTATTTTCCGATCCACTAATTTCTATAGGACATTAGGACTCCTCTACTACTATTAATTTCTCTATGGTAACCCAGGCTGTATGGTCAACGATCTTGGCCTGTCCCGAAAGGGACAAACCGAAAAAGAAGAAGAATCTCTATGGTAACAACTGAATTTTGGCGCCAGCTAGTTATAATATTTAAATTTTTTATTTGTTACTCAAAACTTTACAAGACATGGTTTTTATTGTGCGGAAAAATGTCTAGCAGTGATACTGAAGAGAATTTAACTCCACCTGACCACCGACCAACAATCTTTTGCCAGCAAAATCAAAGAAAACTCACGACAAATATTACCAAGATTTTATGGTTTGGATTTTAAGATATGAGTTTAGATAAAGTAGTGTATGAAACTCTACATAATTAGTTATTAAAACACTCGTGTAATACTATTAAAAAACTCGCCTGCGGCTCGTTTTTTAAACTAACACTCGTGTTTTAATAACCTCTATTATGCAACCGTTTCATAAACTACTATTAAGTAACTAACTAACTAGTGATCTTAATTTATAAAATAAAGCACCTTACTATAAATATGTTTGTCCATCCAGCATCTAAAGATGACACAAGTCACAACCATAGAATGCTAACGACAAGAAGAAGAGAGATACTTTATCTTAATTATGGTAACGACATAATTGTGTTCAAATCCATATAGGTATCTGATTTGATTGATGAGAATCGAAACGATAATTTTGTTTTACTTTTTAATTTCGGGTATTTTTGTTGTATTTTTACTACTTTAGTTTTGATTAATTAGGAATTTTGTATTTGTGTAAATAGTGAATCTGATTATACCGTAGGTACCTATATAATATAGGAAAAAATAACGCCTAGGTAAAAGCTTTTTGAGTCTTCATTAGTAAGCGCATAAAAATCGTTCTGTTTATGGTCCTAATGAAGGAGAAATAAAATATACATAGGTCCCCAATTAAACACTGTTGTAACATTAACAAAAATAAAGCATTAGAATACGCTTCAAAAGATTTTATGAATTGTCTTCTGAATCGCCCAATTCCAACTGTATTTCCCTAAACATAAACATTCCGGTCCGAAAACAGTGAACTATTACAACACTGTGTGGGTACACCGTACCTACACTGGATAGTGCCACAGTTCCGCAAGCATAGAGTTCAGAGTCGCACAACTATCATGGTCATGTTTTTTGTAAAGAACACATAATAAGACGTTATAAAAGTGTGCCTGCTCGTACTGAATAAACTGTAAACTGGAAATTTCAAAAAACTATTTAGTTGTTACGTCCATATCAAATAAAAAATTAAGCTAGATGGACCGAAAATGACGAGTCAAGTGCTCTGAGATATTATACTCAGTTAATTTGATATTCCAGAATAATAAGTAGCCTAGACTCACTCCTTGTATAATATTCTACCTGCCTGTGAAAGCTGTTCCCAATGTTGCCGACAACTTTGGAAAGTTTCATGACAATTTTGGAAACTTTCGGAATAATATTGCCGGCAATTTTCATCACTATTCCCAAACAAACAGAGTGGCGAAAAGCAGTGAGATTGCACCGAGAGACACTTCCATTTTTATTTATCTGTAAAACGTAAGAAATTCAAATTCAAATAAACTTTATTCAAAATTTACCACGCTGTACACTTTTTGAACGTCAATTTCAGAACAGGTAATGGTGATAATTACTTACGAAAACTTAAAACTAAAACTACCTGGGTTCCAAACGCGCCCTGGTCTGAGAAGAGCCCACAACAAACTCAGCAGGGTTTTTTTTACTATCACCATCTTACAATATGGTTTAGCCATAAAAATGTTGGCTACTGTTGGAAGATTTTGTGTAACTGTACGCTCGCTGAGCTGTGACCTGCTATCGCGGCTGGTACATCGGCAGTTTAACGATGAACGTTAACCGTGTTAACTGCGAGTACGGACCGACGCTGGACGTTACTGCAGCAGCTGCGACTAACCTTATTATCCACGGTTCAACCGTCCCCCGAATAAACTGTAGCATTCCTTGTTTTATGGACGTTCAAATCAGTTTCTTGATGCGTCATTACCTACTCATTATAAATTGCTAACCACATTTCGTCACAGAAAGATAATATCGCAATACATATCTATATCCTATACTAGCGACCCGCCCCAGCTTCGCACGGGTAGTAGAGCATAACCTACATGTTTTTTCTTTCGTAGGGACCCAGCCGGCTAGGCTTGACTTTTTTGACATTTTCAACAATTAACCTCATATTTTATTTTTAACCAATTTACACAAAACCTTAGCAAATTATACACTTACTGTCGATGACTCTCTGTCGATGAAAACCGCATGAAAATCCATTCAGTAGTTTTTGAATTTATTGCGAACAGACAGACGCAGGCAGCGGTGGACTTTTCACTTTATAATAAGTAGTGACTAGTGATATCTATTGATTGTACTTATCTAATCCTTGACTTTCGCAAATTAAAGCTTGCTTCCATCCAATATTAACTTAACTCCAAAAGTAGCATTGAGGGTACAAAATTGGCACTAGAAGTACTTACCTACTCAAAAATACAGATAAATCAGTGAAGTCGTAGCTTATTAATTGTCCACCACTAAATCATAGCTTTAACAATACAGACAGCAATACAATCACAGTCACAATTTCCGTTCTAGGTCCCGTGAAGAAATCTCTTTAAAGTTTAAACCTGACAAAATAAGTTTGTAAACCATAATAACAGTGTGACATGAAAGTGCTGTGTGTTAATGTATTATGTTCAAAGCTAAACGTTTAACGGCTTCATTAAAAAGCTTAAGAAGCTGTAGAAATGCCTCTAATGCTGACTAAGGGAATTCACTAAGCATTAAGTACCTACTAGTAGTTCGTAGATGACACACTTTGCTACATTGTAGTGGATTGTAATAAAGACACCAGCTGCTAGGCTAAGCTATAGCCATCCTATTTTTTCTCTTCAGAGGAAGAAAACTCCCTTCGAACTTTTGCTTACGTGTTCGACTCACAAGTTAAACAGATTTAAACATCGCACAGTCTTCCATGTAAGCACGGAGCTACATCGCGTTTCCTCGTGCCAACCCTCTAGGTATACTTAGTCTATGTTGCTCTTTCCTCTTCTCATCTTTTGCTCTTTCTCTTCCCCTTTTTCTCTTTCTTTTCTCCTCCTTTTTGATCGCAGTCAAGGTGTCACTTTTGTTATATAGATTGATGCATGTCTGAGAGTTTTTCGTAATGTGCTCAAAGGCGTGCGAAGTCCACCGATCAGCACTTGGCCAGCGTGGTGGACTACGGTCTAAACCCTTTTCATGCTGAGAGATCCGTGGTCTATAGTGGGCCGGTAATGGGTTGATAATCATTAATCATGTTGTTCAGTTTAATGAAAATATGTTTCTTTTGTCGCAGACGGTATCGGAACAGCGCGCGCCCGCGCCAGCTGACATGCAGGCCCGGCACGGCGTGCTTTGGCATTTGCTCATCGACCTTCCCATTCTACTGCTTGGTGAGTACTCAAACTAATTAGAGTTAGGTACTTAATAAGTTCGGAGCATCGGCGCAAGGTTGCCTGTATGTCGGTATTCTACAAGATATATTTCGAAGAGTATACCCAATAACAATTTGACTTGGTTCCTCCACTTCCTCCATCCCTCTTCTACTATGGAACCGTGGTTGATATCCCACGAATGAGCAGTGCTTTGTTTTCTCGTCCCTAATACTGTCAATATTTGGAATTACCTTCCTGCTTCGGTTACTATATTTAGGTTCAACTTTAACTTGGGTACCTTTAAATCAAGGATGAAAAATTATGTTTTAGGCAAGCGCTATCCATTCAATGTGAAATCATAGAGAGATAGAGAAAGCAGGTGTTCGGTCTTATGTCAGAAGCATTCCACTTACTTCTTATCCCCCTGACCCCTCCCACTCAGACGGGAGGTCTGAGTTGGATACTCACTCTTTAACAGTCGAAAACCTCACAATGTGTCTAGATCTTCTTCGCTGATTCTGTCCTTAACCATAGGCCGTGAAACTGCGTGATCAACATTATCTTTATTTCTTCGATGCGTCTTAAGCGACCGAATCTTGCTGTTTAATTTACACACACGTTTTCAGCACTAAAAATGCGTCGCGTGCGCCCAATAGATAGGCAAATCAGTTGCATCTCTGTTTACATTAGATAAATCGGAATCTACTACCCGTAAAACAAATAGAACACACAATGAGTTCCAAGTGATAAATCGCTACACAAACGTTAGTTTGTTATTTACTGTTATTACAAGCGTTTTGTTGTGCAATCCAGTTGTTATATTATGTGGGTTTACGCGTGTCGCAATCAATTCGGGATCTCGTAGATATGTAATGCAGGTCGATATTCTTTTTATGTGTTCTTCGTGAAATATTTATGCTTTAAAATGTAGGTTTCATTGGATGTATGTCGAAATATTATGGTTTATTATGTCTTCTAACTAACGCAACTTCATAGATTCCGTTAGCCCGTCCTTCCCACATTTACCCTACGCCCTAATAAAAACATAATAATTACCTACATCTTAGTCTCTAGATTTTCGTTACCAGTGAAAGTGCAAGCGAAGTGAGCGCAGAACATCTCATTACAAATTACGAATAAAAACATAAGCGCTCGTCATTTGTTAATTACTATTTAGTTTTTACAATGCTGGATATAGATCTATTGCAAGGATAATCACAGAACACTCCACGGACAAACTTGTGCCGTTTATGTCCAGCGGTTCCCAGAGCCTCGCTTGAGATCGTCTGTCCACCTGGTGGCGGGTCTTACGACGCAGCGTTTTCCGGTACGGAGTCATCATTCGAACACCTTGGGACCCCAACGTCTATGGTTCTTGGAGCTACGTGCCCCACCCACTCCGCCAAATGCATCGCCCAGTTGTAAATGCATCATTAAACTATCTGTGTGTGGCACATCGTAATGTGATACACTGTTGACACAGCGACACCCATATGCATTTTTAAAGCCACTGTTTGAGGTGTGAGTGACCGGTTGCAGTGTTTAACGCCGACTTTTATAGCCACAGAGTTAAATGGATGTAACGTTTTTGTTTCGACTTTTATTAGTGCTGACAAATGATAAAAAAGAGATTCTACGATTATTTATAGATATCCAATATTTACAATTAATAGGCAACAGGACAAAATATCTTGACTAAAATTGGTTTTTTGTCGCATTTCAATTGGTCCATCCGTTTGAGAGCTACTGTGTCATCTACAGACACACAGATGCGCAGACACACATACAGACAAAAGCTTCAACTATATTATAAGTTATGTGTTATGCCACCCCTAATTTCGCGTCGCAGCCAGAAAGTACAACCAGAAAGATAAGTACATTTTAACACCTATAGGTATCACGAAAACCGTCGTTCCTTTCCGCGGTTCTAGAATCAACGTAACACCGTCGTTTCAAGAGTTTCAGGTGTCACTGTAAATACAATTAGGTGTCACGCATCTAGCGGCTAATAGGACCACCCAAGCGGGAGACCGCGGAGACCGTGCCTCGTCGACATTTAACACACATTTGTGGTATAATGATGTCACGACACACCGCGACACCGCCGTGTCAGCGGTGTCAGGTGTCATGTCGAGTGGCTAATACGACCACCCAAGCGGAAAATAGGCCGTGGACATAATATTAAGCAGACGTATCGTTTTACATTACCTATTCAATTGTTTTGGTGTTAAAATGTCGTTAAATTAAACTTCTTTGGAATAAGTAAATACTCGCAAGTACTGCCACGTAACGTCTCAGGTTACCTAATATTCGATTATTTTTTTGATCTATGCGTTTTGTTTAAGACTAAATCAGAGCTGAAATTTGAATTATTGATAGAAATCGAAAGTATTGTTATTGAAATGCTAAGTAGGTATCATAATTTTCTTACACAGATTTATTTAATGGAAGAAAATTGAAAACCATCCAATCCAACTAGCGGTTTTAATTGTCAACGTAACTTAGCTTCGCGAAGTTCGTCTAAGGAAACTTAAGCATTAGTGTAAGCCACATACCCTTAGTGAAATTAAACCTAAGATTGTTTACCGGCGTGTGATGCGGTGTGGTATTGGTTTCAAATTGACGAACACGAAACCTTTCACACTACCCGCATTGTTGACATTGCTGACACCTTAACTGACGAGAAGTACAGTCATCCACAAAAGTGATTTCAAAAGTTTGAATTGCAGTAAAAAACGTGGAATGTAAAATGACGCGCATGATGCAATGTCCCACTGACTAGAATTTCTAAATTTTTCTTTAAAAGCCGTTTAAAGAGAAATCAGATGTTATCACCCGCTTCTTATTTTCGAGTTACAAGGGTCATGCCTTTAACTTTCCAACTCAGAGCTGATACTGTACATTTCTTGACAGACAAACTCATAAATTTTTTGGTCTGATTCGGTGCTCGAATACGCAATGCATAATCCGCAGGCCGCAGCTCAATTAAGTGAAACACTACACCAACGAGGCAGTTGGCATAAAAAAAATAAACAAGAAAAAAATAGTTGTCTCTAAAGTCAGTTTACGGGCGATAATTTTAGGTGACAACGTCATACATAAAACATTGCCTCTCTATCGCTTGTTCCGCGCTCTCGCTTGCACGCTCGGCTAGGCGGTACGTGAAAAGGAGTCATGCTATTTCGTGTGGCCGGCGCTCATCGATTTATAAGACGTTATCACGTCAAAAAATATCCTATACGTAACAAAGATTAGAATAGGTAGTTAGATTAAGTAAGTAAAAAAAAAATTTTCGATACCAGTTTTCTTCACGGCGTTACAACAGTTCAAGCGTTCTACATTTTATCTGGAACTAATCTACAGACGTAATGGCTGACAGATCCCCCACAAGATCAATGTCAAAATGTCAAACTGATATTACTGTGCCCCCAGACAGTCAATTCCAATGATAAAAACTGATGATTGATATGTAGATACATATTATTATTGTTATGTAAAGAAAGGGGGAGATGGGAATTGAACTTTGAACTAAACTTTGAATTAAATTTTGAACTAGGAATAATAATATCCTCCCGACCGAATTTCGGCCACGGCGGCCAATCTTAACCGAGGCGGATACTTGTATCCAACTACGCAGGAGATATTGTAGTGCACAAGTGTGTGCTCCTACAAAGGTGCACCTGCACTCTCTATTTTTTTTATTCTCTTATAATCCGTTGGGAGTTTGGGACGCCAATGCGACGCGACCGGCGAGAGATCAGGCGCAGGACCGACGGCTTTACGTGCTCTCCGAGGCACGGGGGTGTATCTAACACCTCCTGGCTGACTCTAAAAACGTCTTGACAGAAAACCCAATACTTAATAATATTTGGCCCGACCCGGGAACCGAACACAGGACCTCGTGATCCGCAATCGACCACGCCAACCGCTATACCATCGAGGCATAGCGAGGAATAAAGAAGATAAACAGTATGGATGAATAGTACGGATAGATTACTAATTAGCATCTCGATTCTTCTTATTTAATCTCCCTCAATCCGCCATAAAGCTAACGAGTCTAAGAAACTACACGATGTTTTCTATATTTACGATGAACAAGCTTATAAAGTCATAAACGTTGCGCTATTAAAGCCATTTCACGACTTTATACTAGCTGTTGATGCTCCTGTAAGCAAATATTTATATTAGCGTGTTAAACGCTACTAAACTAATTTTGTACATAGCTGACATACACACTGTGACCAATATTTCCTTATTAGTAACACGTGGACACGTGTTGTAAAAGTAAAAAGTACAGAATTATTTTCCAACGCCCGATTTTGACAATAATAATTTCGATTTAAAGATTATTCAGCTTTGTACACAATATTGTTTACTTGTGTGCAAAGCTGAAACTTATTAAAGAGGGCAAAATAAAGAAGGACCAAAAAGAAAAATCAAGAATATTATTCATGAGCAGATTAGGAGACATCACAGGGGTCATGGCATATAAAAAGGAGAGCTAGCATATCTACACAGAGATAGAAAGATGTAAGAAGACAAAAGTTCTGCTCTTTATTTAAAGATTGCAAAAATGTTCCCACGAACCTTTACAATTATAAGCATAAAGTGATTTAACTGACCCTTAAAATACGTATTAAATTTTTTGTAGTACATATTAATATATTTACATTAAGTAGCTCTATGTAAGCTATTTTGGTATTCATTTATTTCATCGGACGACGAATCCGATATGTTTACATTTGCGGTGTCGCAACTCCTAAACATTCCTTGCAATCGGATCTTTATTGATAAGTCTGAATCGGATTGCGTAATGTTTTTTTTGAACGAAATCGGATTGCTGAAATTTAATTTATAATTTATTCATCTACTAGGACATAATTATATGTATATTGAGTAATTATTACATATTAAATGATTCTTTATTTTATTTATTAAATGTCTAATTTAGTTAAAATATTTTCCCATACAAAATGTTCATGGGTTTCGTAACTTTCAAAAATTTAATGTTCATCCCGTCGATTCTGTAAACGCTCACCTGTACCTATATAATAATTCTTCTGTACGTGTGTTTGTCGTCTAACTCCTCTTAAATGGCTGGACTGATTTTAACGAAATTTTGTGTGTATATTTTAATGCGTTCCTGGATGGTTTGAAAACACAATTACCGGGTAGGTACAGGTAATCTATCGGATAATGGTAGGTGGCGCTGATGTCGGTAACTCGGTATATCACCATTCACCGGGCAGGAACTATACGTCTGCTGGATCCGCTAGTTTCCTATAAAACACAAGAAAGTACACTTTATGAAAACTATAGGTACTTTCTCGATGAAGAAACTATTAATATCTATTACCTATTTTTGTTTACGACTGTACGAAAAATTAAAGCTGACTACTCACCAGGTGTAGTTTACAAAACAAAACCATTATAATAAGCTCTTTTTGTCATCGACGGTACCATAAAAGGGATAAGTATTAAGTACCTAATATTCATGTCAGACACTCAGACCACATCTACCTGGCATGACGAGGCAAGAAAGGAAAGCCTAGCTTCAGGACTAGTGATCATGATTCATGATGCACGTTGGAAAATGATACACCAATATGCTAGAGAAGTGGACATAGGTACATAGCTTTCAGTGAACTTAGCTTTAGCTTAGCTGCAGACTTGGATGATAATAATTTCCGGAATTGATTTCGATGAGACGCCAATGCGACACGATCGGAGAGAGATCAGGCGCCGCACCAAGGGCTTTATGTGCCCTACTTACAACTCCGAGCTGGCACTGAGAAATTCTTGACAGAAAAACCCAATATGTTCCTAGTTACCTACCTACCTCATAATTTTTGGCACGACCCACAAATCGAATTCAGGACTTGTGAATCGTGATGTCAACCATGCCGACCGCTAGGCCACCGAGGCAGGCCAAATAGCCAAATAGCCATATGTATAGCCATACAGTCCGTCTGTCTAGCTAGACTCTAAAAATTACGATGCATCTCGTTCGTCTATACTCTATGGCGTTCACTGTATAGGGCTTTAGGGTGTTTTGAACATAATATTATGTCCTAGATAGGTACATAATAATATTCCATGATAAGAGTTAATATAGGACGGTTCCAAACTAACAAAGGTGTAGGAAGAAAAGCTAATTTATAAGTGTTGATTCAACACCGCTGGCTGACCTGCGTTTCGTGATTATTATGAGAAACTTCACACTTTCCCACCAAACATCCGTCTTTTGTCCAAACAATGTAGTTACTCAAATGGATTCGCCTTGTTACAGTAATCTGATAGACCGTTTAAATGTTACACCAGACAACGATCGTATGCTCATGAATACGTATTTCAATTAGTTTCTGCTGCACAGGTGGAGAAATTATGATTTACGAATTATGACATTTCAATATTCATAAACCCCGAGTTTCTTGCCGCGCTCTTCACAGCGAAGTTTGCTTTCCGAACCGGTGGTTTTGGCCTACGTGAAATAACTCACTTTTAATTTGAATTTTTGGAACAAACTTTCAAAGACTATCTACAATTAAAACTATTAAAGCCTCTTACATAATAATACAACAAGTAATTAGAAGTAATCAAAGGCCTCTTACACAATATATTGAAGTGATTAGAAGTAATAAATCTAAAGAGTAAGCTCGTCTAAAGAGTAAAGTGGAAATCCATTTACAGCACAAATAATTACAAAATTGCGTGGCAGCAATCCACTTTGCGTTGGTGCCCACAAAATAGCGTAATTTGTTACAGGCTATGAGGCTAATACTGTGATATGCCAGCTCTAAACTAAAATGACAGGTCTAAATCTATTCCTTAATTCTTGATTTACACAATCTCTAAACTAAATTGACAGGTTTAAAAATAGTGGTATCCTTTTCCGCAGGTATCACTGTGGAAGAGATAAGAATATATTTAGCCCTGTCTTTTTAGTTTAGGTTTAGAGATTGTGTACAACAGAATTAGCCAAATTGTGTAAAACAGAGTTAGCCACATTGTAATTTGTAACATTTTGCATTTTGCAAAAGCAATTAATGCTGAGTTTTTATCGGTTCTTGTCAGCAGAATATGCTATCTGATAGGAAGGTGATAGGAAGGTGATAGATAGTCTTGACTCGCGGCTGCAATACTGCTTCATCATTTAACCCATCAGAAGTCTGTCCATCCATAAAATAAGAGCCATCCAATCAACAAATCACTATAGTCAATCAAAATTCTTCCCACACGTCTGTTATCCACACACCGAATGTATACAAATTACAAATGCGAGTAAATCGCTTCCTGTTTGCCAAATGATAAAGAAGACATTATTCATTTTGCGCCTTTTGCGGTTCTCAAGGAATAACTTCCCGTCGCTGCTGTAAAGGTATACGCACATTAGGTCATGATCATCATTATCGTCCAATCATATCGACCAATCCATTACCGGCCTACTACAGGGCACGCGTCTAGGTCTCCTCTCGGAGTGAAAAGGGTTTAGGGGTTTAGGGAGTGCGGATTGGTAGACTTCATACGCCTTTGAGAACATTAACGAGGTTGACACATTAGGTGGCTGATGCGGGCCTGATGGGTGTATCATAGATACACCCATAGATTCTACTAGGTGATTTAAATTTTTAATTAACTCAAGATGTCGATTACAATTTCTACATACATCATTTTTAAAAAAACCTATCTAACCTTCATTAAAATTACCATAACATCCGAACTCCATCCGTCCTAAATCAACCATAAACCATAGCAATGCCCTGTTCATAACCGATGACCATAACTCTTATTTGCTAATTACTTGAACGGAATGCCTAACCCGACCAACTTATTAACAACACACAAATTATATTCTCGCCTCTATGTCGATAGAAATAAGAATGGAGTGAAACGGATTCTGTGTATATGTATGTTTGTCGGGTAGAATGGGGTCAGTCGGGTCGCTGGATGCAATACGCTAATTTAATAAAAACCTGTTGTTGCACACAACGCGGGATATTAGATAGATATTACACGTGTATGGGAAATAAATATTTATTTTCAAATTAGGTGTCAATATACACATTTCTGTACAGATTTATGTAAATCTATACTAATAAATAAAATTGAAGTGTCTGTCTGTAATATCGAAATAACTACCTCATATTAAGCTCATATGGTTATTTGTACGCTACCATAACCGAATCACACGTTTTTAAAATTTTTGTCTGTCTGTCTGTCTGTCTGTCTGTCTGTCTGTCTGTCTGTCTGTCTGTTTGAACGGGCTAATCTTGGGAACGGCTGGACCGATTTTGACGGGACTTTCACATACAAGTCGAGAATTAACCAGGGAGTAACATAGGCTACTTTTTTAACCGACTTTCAAAAAAGGAGGAGTTGTGTTTTTCTACCTATGTACACCGATATCTCCGAGATTTCTGAACCGATTTGCGTAATTTTTTTTTTAATCGATAGAGAAACATTGCGACTCTGTTCTATAAAAAATTTGGATTCCAACTCCTCAATCCTGATGCTGTAGGGGACCTAATCCCCAAAACTAATGGGTTTTAGAAACTTCCGGTTATTTAAATTGATATTGGGGGTACCAATTAAAGACTTTATCGTTGAATGAACTCGAGTAGGTACATATCCAACTCCTCAACCCTGATGCTGTAAGGAATTGTATTCCGAAATCGTGGGGATCCCACGGGATTTTTCCGTTTTGGGGACAGGTTTCTACAGATAAGCTACTTTTTGTTCTGGAAAATCAAAAGTTCCCACGGGATTTTTAAAAACCTAAATCCACACGGGCGAAGCCGTGGGCATCATCTAGTGTTAACTATAAAACGGAAGGAATTTTATGTCTGTGCGTTGATGAGAAGTCTGTATCTAGGCGTGTTCCATACAAACGAAAACTGATTTCCATTTGAATATTAACTAAGTAATAGAACTTAATGAAATTTTGAAGACACGCCTAAAGATTTGTATGTAAATTGTGAATTTGTTAATTGTAAAGTAAACTGTATATTCTATATTTTTTATAGAAATCTGACCAAATAATAGTAGTTTCTGTAGTTTTTAACCCCCGACGCAAAAACGACGGGGTGTTATAAGTTTGACGTGTCTGTGTGTGTGTGTGTGTCTGTCTGTTCCCCTGTAGCGCTTAAACGGGTGGACCAATTTGAATGCGGTTTTTTTTGTTTGAAAGGTGAATTAGTCGAGAGTGTTGTTAGCTATGTTTGATGAAAATCAATCCAAGATGGCCGCCGCTACAAAATGGCGGATTACATATTTTTTCACAACTCCCTTAATATGGGTATCAAATGAAAGGGCTTGACTAGTAGAATAGCACTATTGCAAATCCAAGATGGCCGCCGCCAAAAAATAGTGGATGTCGGGAGTTTTTTAAATTTTCAATTTACACTTGTACATATTAATTATTACTGGTAAGTATATTACTTTCTATACCAGCATGAACTATTTTCCTTATAAATTTTTTAACTCCACCATTTAGTGCAGGTAGACTGACATATTATTTGGCATCGGAGAGTTATTCTTTATATACTGTAAACCTATTAGAATCAGCGGAAACAGTTACCACTGACCTCATAGAGGATAAGTAAAGTCGCAAGTTAAAATAAGCTTTATAACTAAAGATGATACTATGTAGTTCAGGTTGTACCGAAACAGCGTTATTTATGTGGTAACGTGCAACATGTATAGTAATTTACATAAGCACTCTAAAGTAAGTATATAATTTTTTGGTGTCATAAACGCTTTGTCCAAGTTTGTTAGCAAACAACGTGTTAAAAACTAGCAAGCAATAGAAAGGGCTTAACTTAGGCAATAATACGAACTAGTGGCACAGTTTATCTTGTATACTTTTTCTATTACCTACCTACAAGTTGATTTTTAATATTATTCCGTATTTATATTATACAATAATATTTTTTATTATCAGTAGGTTGGTTTTCTTAGGTGATTTTAGTGCAATAAATACAATGTCATTAAAATCATTAAGTATATGAAAACGATTAGTAATGAAATTAGTAATGAATGATGAATAATTTTCTTTTTGCTAAGTATATCGATGTGGCATCGAATATAAAATCTATTAAGTCTATGAACCATCTAACCAAAGCAACGTCGAGAGAAGGCTACGAAAAAAAAACGAAATCCGTAATTACTTTTTTTTGTGTCTAATTCGTAACTTTGTAACTTATTTATTATATAGAGTTATTTTCGTACCCTTTTTAAAGGACTTGAGTGGTAACAAGCCACCCACTAATAAGACCATAGTCCAAAACTCTCACCACAGCTGCACCATGGACCATGGTACCTACATAGTCCAACCCAACAATAATGATTTACGTACGTAATAAGTAAGAAACTTACCTAATGCAAATTATCTACGCAGAATAGGTCTCTTGCAAACTCATACCAGGGTCATAATTACAAATTAGTTAAGCCACGACTATAACGACTGTCATAATGGACGTAAGTATCTGTACAAAAACACAGAAATCAATCGTTTTATATTATTATTGATTAATCTGTTGTGCCGATCAGGTAATGGGTGATTAGTGATTATGTACATAATACACAAATTGCAACGGTTACAATAACATGTAATCGAAGAGTCATTAATCAATGAGGTGCATTTCAATTGCACAATAGAGACCGAGACACTACATGGCTAACCATCAATTTCCTATCGCGGAAACATACGATTACCAATTTCGAGCTTGAACGCAGCGTTTGTAGAGAACTAAATAGTGCCTACGTACGAGCAGGTTGTTCAGGAAGAGCAAAATAACAAACTACAAATATACCCCTTTTATAGTTGCTTCCACAAAATTCATCACTCCAGAAAGAAGTAATCTAACTCCAACTAATTTTGTAAGCACTAACAAAATAGAAACCTTATTGCTCCTTGTTATCTTGCTCATAACATTTTTGTCACATACCTACACTTGACTCTCACGAGTCTCACGCAACAAACAAAGGGAATGAAGTTTCGCTCGTAAATGTGGTGCGATGTAATCACTAATCAGAATTGACATATTAAGCTCTAAGGTATATCGGCCTTCATTTAATCGGGAATTAATTATAAATTAATATAAAATTTAAAAAAAAAAACCGACTTCAAACGGCACTAAAAAGTATAAAAATAACTTTTGTTTGTACAACGTATGTTGAAGTAGGGCGAGCGTCACGCCCCGTGTGGGGTTGCTGGTCCCCCATCGGGCGCGTCCCCCCGGTGGCGGATGGGGGAACGCCTCCCAGATATGGGAGGTACCGGGGAAACCCGGCGCGGACCAAAACCAGCAGGGGGTTGCCGCTTGGAGGATCCTGGTACTTCTCTGTTCATCAGAGTGGACTGTGGAGACTCCGGGCGGCGACAATTGGGGGGGAGGCTTTCGGGCCGTGAGGAAGAAAACCTCGTTAAAAAATTACAGGAGGGGGTGGAAACGCCCTGCGCGGCGGGTCCGCTGGTCTTTTTGGCCGGTGGGCGCTGGCTTCGGCCACCGTCAGGCAACCCGTAATCCGCACTGAGCGGAACCGGGGGCCCCACGCACTGAGCGAGGGGCCGCGAGGAAGAAAACCTCTATAAAAAATTACACGAGGGGTGAACCTCTTGAGAGTCGCCTGCGGGTGTGGCCCTCTTGAGGGTTGCCTCTAGCGAGGAACTCCGGGTGATGGAATGGTGTATCCGTCGCCCGTTGAGACGCCTCGGGTCGGGAGGCGCACCATTATGTTCCTGGTGCGCCTCAGACGGTGTTAGGGGGCCTTTAGGTCCCCCGGTGGAGGGTCTGCCTCGGCGGACGGCGCCGGCTGGGTCGCGGATGATTGCGCAAGTGTACCCGTAACCCAGCCACCAGGCGACACGGAGGAACATCGCTGGGTTTTAGTGGGTATTCTGGCCATCGGCCTGCTTGAGTCCCACACTACCTTCCGGAAGCGGCGCAGTCCGCTGCGCTGCTTCCGGAAGGTGTGCGTAAATGCATTTCCCAGCGTCAAAAAAAAAAAAAAAAAAGGGCGAGCGTCACGCATCGGTTTCGTCGTTTCCTTATAAGTACGCAACCGACTTTAACATACGTGTAGGTTGCAAACAAATGTTATTTTTATATTTTTTGGTTCCGTTTGAAGTCGGTTTTTTTTTAATAATTTTTATATTGAGATTTTTAGTGGAAGTTTATATAAATTCAACACTTTCTGATACTCTACGAATTTAGCTTAAGTATGTATGTTATATACTATGTATGATTACAGTCACAGTCACAGTAGCACAGTAGTGTTGTTACACTACTGTGCTCAGGTAATCGTATTGTCTTTACATACTTTGATCGCGAGCGATTTGCTCTTATTTATTGAGGAGTTCCATTCTTCATCTCCAAAGATATTCATTAGATCTTCACCAAATTTAAATGGAACCAACCTGACAATACGTTTTTCAAATAAAATAAAAAATAATGAAATCGGTTCAGATTTATTTGATGGAGTTATGGAGACCGATCGCCAAAAAAAAATTCGCGTCAAATTGAGAACCTCCTCCTTATTTTGAAGTCAGTTAAAAATACCAATTAAACGCCTGATTGCCTAACTTTTCAGATTTCAATCGACTATCGTAATTCATAGATACGAGTCGATCACGCTCCTGTTTTCCAACAGTATGTTTTCAAACCACTTGTATGACCAACAATTGCACTACTGGCCTAGATCCTAGAGTACCGATTGCTAGGCCCCTTTATCAGATACTGACAGGATAACCGTAATGATGTACAATATGTGCGTACTTGTAGACTGAAGCCGGACATTGTGTGAAAATGCAGGCGCGTTCCAATGTACTTACCTACTTTGGCTAATGCGTTCGACGAGTACCGGCCAATGTGTAAGCGCTGTATGGGTGTTATTTGAAAACCCACGAAAGTCGACGAGCTGAGTTGCGCGGGCCGCACGGCACATGTAACACAAATTCGCCGAGTGCATTGTGCCAATGTGCTTTTAAACGAAACTGTTGCGAAGAGCGGAGGCACAAGCTACTAGTGTGCGCGCGCCCTAATAGTACTTAATACTAGGTAGGTACCTATGTCGAATTGGAAATGTGTTTTTGTTTAGAAATTCTCGATGTTAGTTATAAAACATTCCATAATCACTGAGTGTCTCGGTATATCGATATGTTAATTATATGCTTTTACTTTAAGTAACATCCTCCATAAAACTTTATGGGGCTAATTGAAACCTTTTACGTTAAGTAGATGCCTATAGCTATACCAACCTTTAAGTTTATTAATATGTTAATTCGGCTTCTCAATTATATTATTTTAATATGTAGGATTACATATATTATCTTGAAGATTGATGCAATAAAATCCGTTGATTCGGTTCCTATTATGTAACGTTATTTTGTTATGTAACGTTATATCGTCAGTGCTTTTCTTATTGTTGAAAAAATCGCACCTCTTAATATCATGATAAATGTATGATAATCATAATATTATGGTGATAATGTTATAGTTCGAAGTTCTTCGAATTATGACACCACAACTATGACTTCGAACAGTGCGTGTTGCCAGTGATGATAGAGTATGGCTTTGAGGCATAATCGCTATAATTATGGGCATCATAAGAGCTATATGCTCGGAGTTTCTCTACGTGGTCAAATCAGAAATAAGAATATACGTAGAAGAACCGACTATACCGACAGGCGACAGAACTCAACTAGCTGTGAAGCTGTGGCAATGGGCAGTGCACATAGCTTGACGAATTGATAGGCGTTGGGGTTCCGAAGTGCTAGAATATCGTACCAAAAACAATGATTTATTAACTTAACGACCAAAAAGCGCAGTGTTGGTGAACCCCCTAAAATTGAGTCGCATGTTGTCGCTGGATGCAGGCAGCCTGTAGAAGTCTCTACAATGTAGCGACCACATCTTCGGGATATGCCATTGAACATAGCGATAACCGTAGGTGTGGCCGGTTTGCGTAATTCTGCCATTGAAACTCTTTGATCTGCCAAAATTTACCGCCACCCGACCCAATGCCCTGGCATATCCCTTTAATGCACAACTTTAATGTGGCCGCGGCTCTCTTGCAGCCCCGGATCTTCAGTTTTTTCGAGGCGGGGCAAAAACTGAAAAATGCCGCCCCCACCAATATTTTCGGTATACCAGTATCGGTCAGCCCCCCCCCCCCCTCCCCCGAAAATACTTTTTCCTCCTCAACCTGTAGACTAAGTATATGGCCTAGAGACGTCGTTTTGTCCTTAAAATAAAGTTAATTAGATTTGGTACACCATTTGTGCGTATAATTCTACCCGTAAAGTGAGTAATATGTAAACTTAAACTAAATAAATAAATAAACTTACTTACTAAACTTATTAATATCCCCAATATCGCGGTCGAAAATTGACCAATTCTTAAAATTTCACTTTTTTAGAAAAAAAAATCTATTTTAGTCTACTTTCAAAATGTAAACAACATTTTTTCATTTAACTTTACCTGTAAAATCAGTATTTTCCCCAATATCGGAGTTTAACATTGACCAAATCTTAAAATTTAACTTTTTTGGAAATAATTGTCAAGTTTTGAAGAACTGTACCTATCTCAGTAAATATTGAATTTTTAGAGCTAGTTCTAGACTCAAATTGTAGCAAGTTTAGATTACTTTAAAAAAGTATTGAACATTTTTTTAAAAACGCATAAGTAGTTTAGGTTTATATTGAAAAATCCAAAAAAAGTGCAAAAATTTTGCGGTTTTTTAAGTGCTGCAAAGTTAGCACAGGTCTTTCGAAGTTGCAAAATCAGATTTTAGACTACTGGTAGTAGTCCTAACATCATATTAAAAAATCAGAACTTGCCGTTTGATTGCGATTTTAATGTAAGATTTGACTGGCGTAGGTAGTAGATTCGACGTGATTCGTGGCCAAGATTGTAGACAGACAGACAAAAATGAAAAAAACTACAGTTTTAGGTTCCGTATCGATTATAAGTACTAAATATACAGTGCCATCCAAAAGAATTTTCAAAATATTTTCAATGTAATACAAAATATGACCTGTAATTGTTTGAAATATGTACCAATACAGTGGCGGATTAGATGTCGACAGCGCTCTAGGCAGCACCTCATCGGCGCCCCTGATTGGCTGAACTAACGGCTAGTTCTGATTTTTTAATAATATGTTGTTAGGACCAATAAAAGTCGTGTAGATATAGGTAGTGTACTAATTCAAGTTTGCAGCTTCGAAAGACCTGTGCTAACTTTGCTGCTGCACCTGCTCAATTAATTTTGGCGCCCCTTGTTATCTCGCGCCCCTAGGCACGTGCCTAGTTTTCATTAAGGATAATCCGCCATTGACCTATAGAGTATTTTACTACTATACTGCGTGTTCAATCATCGCAATGTTGCGATAGTGCTGTACTCAGCATTTTGAATTTGCCGCCCTCTGAATCTGCCGCCCGGGGCACGGGCCCCGGCCTGCCCCCCCCTAGATCCGGGCCTGACAAGAGACCTCTATGTTGACGACATAGGTCATAGTGCTAGGAATTTATTATTAGCTTCCGTACCTAAAGGGCAAAATGGAGTTCTATTATTGTTAGTTTTTGTCTGTTGTACTCTGGAAATTCTTTGTACGGGCATTTCTACATAACTCAACCGATTATTTGGTCAGTTTTTACATAATACCTACATGAGTACAACTGGTATTTACTTTATATAAATACCGGCATGAGCCATTTCCCTTATCATTTTGTTGGCACAGATTCTTCGAACGTACATTGCTCCAAAACGCAACCAAAGGTTTTGTTTAGTTTTTACGTAACACATGAGTAGTGCAACTGGTACTTACGCTCTATAAGTATATACCATCATCAACTATTTCAATTACCGCTTTTTTTGGTCAGCCATTCGCCATAAATAGAAACGCAAACGTTTAGGCAGACCGACATAATACTTGATATCGGAGAGTTTCTGTTTATCCTGCGAATCCAGAATCAGCTGTCTCGGAGATCGTCATCAAATCTACTCTAATAATTTTTTATCAGGTTATATATTGTAAAGTAAGTTTGGATGCATAGGAGGTAGGTAATCTCCAAAATTATACTCTGATTTTTGCTTGGGGTGGCTAATTCTGTTTGATGCAATTTCTAAACTAAATTGACAGGTCTAACATAGTGCTATATGTTTTATAGAGAGAGTATTTTAAAAGAGATAGAAATAGATTTCGACATGTCATTTTAGTTTAGTTTAGACACATTGTACCGTTAGAATAAAAAAGCTTATCGTAGAGACCAATTTTACAACGTAAGTCGACGAAAAAACGATCGAGCGAATTCTTACGATGGCCGCCTTCGAACGAATTCAAAAGCTTCTTCGTTATAATCTCCATTAGGTTCCAATACCTTCATGATAAAGATGTTAATTAAATAACCACGGACCAAATAAGGACTTAAACATTTTGAAGTATCGGAAGAATATCTCATTCAAATACCTGAGCTATGTCATGAATGGGCCCGGTGCCCGGTGCCCGGTGTATCAAAGGGCCCGTGACACGTGAAACAGTCCGCCATAAATTAGTGAATTTATCTGTCAATTGACATCTCCCACTCGATTAGTTAGCTAACGGTGATCATGTACCAGGAGAAGAGCCACAAGATCCGCACGCGCCGGATGCAATGATATCTGATGATAATACAAATGATAGGAGTGAAAAGAGTATACCTCACGAGCGCATCGAAGAAATGCGGGCGACATCGCAGTCTCAGCCACGTTTATTTCTATGCAATTTCAGTACTGTAAATGCAATGCATCAATATCATCATTGTAGTCGCAGTCGCAGACTGATGTTGGTAGTACATCAAGAACCGCCAAGCTGCCAGAGTCAAAAAAGAAGAAATTTGCAATACCGTCAGAGCCGCAAGTGCCGTCAGAGCACCAAGCGCCGCCAGAGCTGCTAGATCCGCCAGTGCCGCAAAAGCAGCCCGAGCCACAAGTCGCCGTAGATGCTAAAGCTGCAAGAACTGCCAAAGCCGCATTAACCGTGCTTGCATACACTATTGTGCACTGTAATATAATTTAATAATTACTAAAAATGTGCTGCATTCGGCTTTTGCGGCTTCTGCTTTAATCTGCGATCAACATGAATGAATTTATTTGTCAATTGATATTCCCACTCGGTTGTTAATCTTAGATGTTAATAAATGTGGTAATTTATGCCTCTGTTCCGCATAATAGGGAGTTAGGTTGATGTTGTTCATTGAATGATAAGCTATAAAAATATGAAAAATTCTGAACTGTGAGGTACAGAGCATTTACGGTACTTGGGTGCAGCTAAATATTTGTTTTATTGATAATAAGTTAGCGATTAAGTGATAGCTTAGATAGTTAGCGACTAAAATGACGATACATAGTGATCAATCAATCAACTATAATTATTTTGCCAAAATAAATATTATAGTATTATGATCCGTTTTGTTTCACCGTAAGAGACTATGCAATTTGTCTATATGACTAATTTTATTCCATATTTTTTTTTACAATTTCTATTACCTACAAGATAGTGGGTTCTATTTCTCTAACAATTTTGGAGAATCAAGAGTATTTTGATTTTAGACGGGGCAATCTAAAATAAAAGCGTGCTAACCTAGAAGCGACATGGCGGTTTATTAAATTCACCTATCCGTTATCGGTCTCTACATGGCATTGTATTACAAGATGTTAACCGATCAAGCCTGCCGGCTGCCACTAGATATTACCAATATTATTTTGAAGAGCAAAGCTATTATAGGAAGTATTATATTTATAGCTTCGCTTCTTAGCAGCGTTACGACCTCTTCCAGTCGCCTACACTCATTTTTTGTCCACCGAATGCTTTCTCTCTCCAAATTTGGTTCAGTCGGTGCCCGAGGTGCCCAATTGGGTAGATTAGTTCACCGTTGTTAAAGTTAATTACTGAAACCTTTGTCCCGACATTTGTCAAAATTAACTGTGACATTTATTTTTGAGATAATTTAAATTAAGAAATAACTTCACTTTATTTATTGCTACCCGCGATTTCTTCTAATGTATATATTTTTTCTTTTATTAACTTTTTAGAATGTATCCTTTTTCCCCTCTTAAATCCCTCTTAAGATCCTCCTTCAAACTGCTCTTAACTTTTACAAGTTTTCTTCTTCTGGCTTTGCATATTATCACTCTACGTACCTAATATCAATTACCTCCGCCGAGTTTTATGAGCACTATAATCTCAGAAAATACTGAACAGATTTTCATTCGGTTTTCAACAATTGATAGCCTGTTTTTGCGAAGAGGTTTATGTGTGTAATTTATACAGGTATAAAAGGTTCAAGTAGCTTTCGCCAATAAATATCTCGGGTAGATGGATTTTCGCCAACTTCATGGAAAATTATTATCACCATAGTTCATCCAATTTATGCTAATCCTTTATAAATTATTACAATTTATTCTCTTAAAGTTTCTAGCAGTATCAGAAATAAAAAATAAAAATAAATCGAAGATATCACAGTATCTTGTTCTTTCTAAATCTAGACTTGTAGCAAAAAAAAATCTACAGTCGATATCCCCCATTAACAATAAGTATAGGAGAATTTCTCACGCTTTGAGAGAATAAAAATTGAAATCAAACTTTCGATTTTAATTTATCGATGAATATAATTATTAACGTGTTTAATTGGCAACGCTACACATTCCTTATCGCATATATTGATCGTGAATTATAATTAATTCACAATTCGATGATGGCCCACATACATAAACAGCTTAGTAATAGTAATATAATATAATAAAAAAAACTCTTTCTTTTATTGCAAAGAAATTGAAAGGATTTTCGTTCTCAATTTCTACTCATCTAAATCCTCAAATCTTAGCTACTCGTAGCTCGTAGAATAAGACCAGTATACATTACTTTAGAGATCCTTTAGACTTAGAGACTAATTGACGTTGAACTAGGTACAAGTGTAGAATAGAATAGAATCCACAGGCCGTAGCCAAATTACCCAGAAAGTCTCTATAGTAAAATAACAAGCAACGACATAATATAAAAATAAATATTAGGTACTTAAAAAAAACGATTTCCATGGAACTTTTGGCCTGGCCTTATATTTCAATAAGAACCGCATTGTATGAAAGTAATACGTTATTCATTTCATGTTTACAAAAAAAAATTTCGGTCTAAGCTTTACCCGGCGTGATGCCCGTAACCAAACACATTATAATTGTCATAAAACAATAAACGTTTCACGGAAAATTCTTGGCTGGTTTCTTACTTGGTTAAATAAGGATTCCTTAGCGTGAGACGTCATCTAAATCAAGACATCATCCGTAGCATCTAGTTCTAGGTATCCCTTATTAACCCAGATAAGCCTACTGTCCTATATGTAGAACAGTGAAAATAAAAAAATATATCAAAGTACCCATTTAAATGGTTGATTTCATTTGTTGTGATATTAGTAAGGAGACTATGTTTATTATAGTAAAAATATAAAATCGACGTTTTATTTAATATTTTTCGATATATTTCACTAAAAAGTGCGCAATAAAAGCGCGTTGCAGAAACGGCCCACAAGAGATATGTATAAAAATCTTAAATTTATGTTTAGGTTGCAAATTTCACATTTCACATGTTCTGGATAACCTCTTCTTTACTTTGTATAACAATTTTATTGATATAATATTTCGTGAAGTGGAAATAATTTACGACAAAAAGTGGTGGACTATATATAGGACAGTAGGATAATACAGGGAACTTTTTATGTTGGGACCGCTAACTGCTCATGGGATAATAGACGGCTTGAACAGCTTCCGATGGTGAGAAAATTACAGAAAGGTAACGATATGTATTCTATCACCCCTTGTTCCCCCCAATTGCCCTACTGACGAAGGTGATGAAGACAAAGGTGATAAATATAACGTGGATACTGAATAACTTGCTACGTAGCATATTACTTCAACCTGTAGAAATATCTCTCCAAGTTGAGTATCCCATTAGTGATACCGAAGAGCAACTTGCTGTTAGTTGGTCAGCTCAGAGCAAAAGAATTTACGCGTGGAGGAAAAGAGGCTTAGCAACATCTTCAGTGGTTTGGCTTGAAGTTCAAGGAGCTTTTCCTTGAACTTCAGATTGACTGGTTAGAAAATTTACATTATTGGTTACACAGAGTAGGCATTAGAGTCAAGAAATGGCACATGCACTTACAAATAATATCTTTCTGAACGTTTCTGCACGGCAATTATTGTATAAAACAAAATACGGGAAACTCGATCACCTAAGCTTCCCCAGGAGAGTAACAACAGCTTTGATTGAGTCAAACAGAAAATTTGGAAAAATGGGGCCAAGTCAACCATCCCAATATGAACGTGATGACAGCTGGAAAGATCAAGGCATAACCAATTCAATCATTTGGTTATTCTTCAATCAAAACAAAGACTTTACCGTCAATGTCATAAAAATGTTTGACACGCTGCATAAATTTGATATAGAAATATGTGCTATGTGTTTTGTAACTTATCATACATAAGTCATCACACTGCAAAATTGATATACTAACATTAAAATTGATTTTTTGTATCCTTTTCATAAATAGATAAATGTATTAGTCCGTTTTCAGTTAAGGTCAATACTAACCCTCACTTACTACCTATTATCCTACTGTCCTATATATAGGACGGGCATTTCCCGGAAAACCTTAAGGAAAATATTTTTTTAAATATTTTTTTTATTCATTTTAAAGGTAATCCAACTAAAGAAATTTGTTTATTGTAAAGAGTTTGAGTAAAAATAGTTTCAGGCTTATCTGGGTTAATACAATGTTAAGTGTGTGACCTATTTGTGATACCTAAAAAGGAATTGTCGTAACGAATTATTGAAACTGGTAAGTTTGGGTACGAAGTCCTAGTAATCATTTTCATTGATTACTTATAATAATAATTACTTAACGGTTTTGCTTTCTTTCTTTCGGTATCAGAATATCGAACGAGATGAGTGGAAATGCACTTCCTAAAGAATGCGCTAATGGAGTGATTGTGACCTAGTTATACTTAGTAATTGCGAAATAGCTAGTATAATAACATAAAGAGAAATATTGTAAATTAATCTGCGTTAGGTAGCAAGTGTTGCTAGTTAGCTAGAAACACTTACCTATATTTTGTTGTTAGATATACTTACTTATTTGTTTCACTCTTCAAGAGTTTATTCCTGCCAAGAGGAGAAGGACACTTTTCAGGAGTAATGTTAAGTTATAGGTGTAGACCAAGACCCGATGGCACAGAATATATAATAGTACTAAGTACGTACCGATGGCATTGTAAAATGTTGTATTTTACTTCCTGAGTAGGTAACTAGGTACCTACAATACAATAATTCTTTATTTGCCTAATGTACCTTGGTATAATAATAATTAATTATTATCTAAGTATAAATAGTTCAACTGTAACTTGAAGAGTCCGATGCAGATTTAATATAATTCTTGTGGTAAGGAACGACCACTGACAAATAAGTTTTACTCACATTGTAATTAAATCTGCGATATTGGAAATTAAATAAATACTTATTGACTCAATACGACCTAAGACAAACAAAATAATTAAAATTTGTTGAGAAAAATTACAATTTGCAACACATACCTAATTATTTAGCTTCTACATAATATCTAGATACAAAAATACACCAACTCGGCTCTAAATAAGAAATGTTAGCTACCTAGACAAATGATAACAATTTTGGCGGTCTACGTAGATATTTATACAGTGTGACAGGAAACATGATACATTCCTTGTAGCGGCTTAAAGTAGATATCCTATCCGAAACTTACTCGTTTCGGAGTTAGTTAACTAAATTTCGGATAGGATATTATACGACAAAATTAGCTGCAAATGTGCTCTACTTTAAGTCCCTGCAAGGAATGTATGATATTGTTTCCTGTCACCCTGTATTTACTATTTACCTAATCACCTTGCCGTCTTGTCCTCAATATTTTACATAATTGAATTTTAACGACGAAATTAGATATTCGAGTCAATGGCCGTCCTAAAAGATTATACTAATTTAACATTACCGTAATATGCAGTTGCATTTACCCAAATGGGTATCGTTATCATAACATCCTGCATTTGCCAGCAATATTTTTTCAAAGATTAATAGCTTTTGATAATCGTACGTCTACGTAGCATTTCAAAACACTTCTCTAAAAAACCATAAACCCTATACCTATATAAGGTGCGTTGGGGTAATACCGGATGGATTTTCGACTAGTTGGAAGAGTGTCGCAAAAAATTTTTTTTCTCGAAATCTATACATCTTATATTAATGTAATATATCGTAAACGGTTAATGGTTAAACGTAGTTTAGCTCTAAAAATAGTTAGTTTATGTAAACTCAACGGTTTTTGTTTTATACGTATGCAAAGTCAACACAATTTTTTTTATGACCATGATTAAGAATTGGCCACCAAGGGGTATGACCGGACATAAATTTAAAGTCACTTCTAGTGCTTGGAGAACAAAGTCTTAATAAGGAATATATTCGGTCTTTCCTATTCTAAAACATATTTGAATATGAATTATAAATAACTAGAAACAAAAATGTTCCAATCGATTCTTTCATTTTTGGTTTTATGCCATTCGAACTTACCCCTGATGTAAAAAAATTGTGATTTTGTGGTTCTCAAACTTTGGCATGCCACAAAGTAAGTAAAACGGTAAAGATCGGATGCATTTGCCGGTGCCCAGTGGGGAAGCCTGGTGTAGTAAGTACCTACTCAATTGTTAAATTTATTGTGTGTACAAGTTCATGTACGTGTAGCAGGCGCGTGTCTTATTATAAACAGGAAGGGAGTAGGCATAAAAGAGTCGATTAGAATCGGAATAAAGGTATAGAACTTGATGAAGTAAAGCAAATGTGACTAAGTGGACCAGGATATCAGATATTTGGAAAAGGAAACTGAATTACTACTTAATACGTAAGGTCCCTGGTTTGCCTTTGGATAAAACTTTAGGCAACTATAAAAACTAAGAAATGATTAGCAATGTAAAATTCATTTGTTTTTCATTAATGGTACTTATTAGCCTAGTTCATGCTTGTAAGATAAGTAATTATAATAAGTAACCAACTTTCAATACACTTTTTTTTTAAATTGTCACATAATGTATCTTGTTATTAACGATCTATAAAAAGTATTCGTACCAGATTGAGCTATTAAGGCACAAAATTTGTGTTTTAACTCTACTTTGGAATCTTACTATTACTCCGATTAATTAATCTTACTGTTAATCCGTTTTAGAATCTTTTTTTATTTATTTATTTATTTTTTATTTCCGTTTTAGATTGCTTTTACTGAGTAATCTCAGTAAAAGCAATAGCGAAAGAAACCTCGTACGGCAGAAACATTTATGATTACTTAATAAAAGTTTGACTATCACTGCCTTATTTGAAACTTGCAAAGATCGGAAAATTTTCATCCGACCTTCACTTGCGAGGGGGTACACCGGATCTTCGCCAACATCAATGTTAGCTCTTTTTGGATCAAATTAATCTCTTTGTGGCATCATAAAACTAACTATCCAGGCAAAATAATTACAAAAAAAGCTATATCTTCGCTAAAAAAGACAGATAAAAATAAAAGTTGAAGACCGGATTGACGAAAAAATTACGAAAATTACCTTGTTTTGTTTAATGGCGCATAGCACACGTCCGACTTGATGGAGCGATTTGCGGGAACCACGGGCTGGGGCCCAATTAAATGGCCTAATACACAATATTGCCCGCATTTAAAAATATGCCCTAATTCGTCCGATATTTGAGTCATACGGTCTTAACCCACCTCCGATCTTACCCTAACGCACCTTACCTACCGTATAATTAGATAGGTACTTATATCTAATTAATTTTCAACAAATTCCTTGTAAATTGTATCGATTTTTGTTACGATGAAAATACTGAAATGGGTACTTCAGATGTTAAAGTACCAACTTAAGGTAGACGAAGGACACGACCTTGATGGTCGACATCGAAGTGCGACCGCGACACGCGACCGCAGCACGCGACCGCAAGACGCGACACTTGGGAGGCGATACTCACACACTACATTGTATATGAATGTACCTATGACGTATCGCGCGTCTTGGTCATCTGAACGACATCATAAATGCTCTCCATTTGAGATGAGAAACCGTGATGCGCGATACGTCATAGATAGCACTCGATGACACGACAAAATGTAACACGTCTCGCGGTCGCATACCTCAAAAACTACCTTTAGATGCATTGTCAGTCGGTTTTACTATTTCTAATTGTTTAGTGATTTCTTAATATTCTGTTCTTTCCCAAATTTTCATCACCCAAATACCTAGTACCTAGTCTGATGTCGATCTTATTTTGTCCCCAGTGGCAGCAGTATGCATTCTTCTGGAAATGGGCGCGATACCGAGCAGACGCAGCGGGTTCCGATGCAACGACCCGGACCTCTCTTTCCCGCACACGGGGGACACTATGTCCATCTCCCTCATCGCGGCTATAACCGTCATCGTACCTTATATTATTGTAAGTATACTACTCTAGTTCTGCTGTGCTATGTAAGTATAAGCTCACGTCCGACCGTGACAGAGGCCAACGTAAGACTGACCTCCTCCTAACCTGAGTTACCTACCTAGGGTACCTAGGATGTAGAATTGGCTTCTAATGCCTATACTTGCACCAAACTGCTTAATTTTGTACAGTAATTTTTGTACATTTTCGCATTTATACTTAATATTAGTTAGGATTAAAATTAGTGGACCCCATTATCCTTCTATCAAAGTCGCGGCATTACGTTACATTACCATAGCATTTACATACATAATCATTCTGTTACAGATCTGGACAATCGAGGCAATCCTTCATAGGGACGACGAGTACTCTATAAAGAAGAATAAACTCCTTGACAGTGCTAAGACAGCCGGATTTATATACAGGGACTATATATACGGCGCGGTGGTCAATCTAACCGTGCTTGAGGTGCTCAAGTGTGTGGTTGGATCTCCGAGACCCACTTTCTTCGATTTATGCGAGCCTGATAGAGCGAGGACTTGTAATGGGTGAGTTACTTTTCTTCTTTTACGTGAAAGCTTACTAGGTATACAATTAATCGTCTTATAAATCCATTACTGGCCCACAACAGGGCACGGGTCTCCCCTCAGAATGAGTAGGGTTTAGGCCCTAGTACACCACGTTGGCCAGGAGCGGATTGGTAGACTTCACACGCCTTGGAGAACATTATGGAGAACAGTCTTGCAGTTTTCGTCACGATGTTTTCCTCCACAGTTAAAGCAAGCGATGTTTACTTGTTTAAAATGCACATATAGCTCCGAAAAATTAGAGGTGCGTGCCGGGAATCAAACACGGTCCCCACGAAAGGGAGACCATAGTCTAACCACTAGGCTATCACCGCTTTTTTTACAAATAATAATACCCGCGTGGAATGGTGCCAAGAATACTGGCTGACTTTATGCGCTGTACTTTGCCTGGAAAAAAATAACCAGGACTGGTTAATTAATTGATGAGGAAATTAACCGTGGAGTAAAGGCGGTTCATTTGATATCATCGATCGACCTAATGGGGGTCTGTCAACACTGCGCTTTCCGGTGCTAGATCGCCATTCTAGCACCTACGTCTATACTCTGTCGACTCTTCGAACAATGTGTCCCGTCCATGCCACTTCAGCTTCGCAACTCGAGCTACGTCGGTGAGTCTGCTTCTTTTACGGATCTACTCAGTTCTGATTTCATCACGTAGATAAACTCCGAACATAACTCTCTCTATCGTTTGCTGAGTGACTCTGAGCTTTTCATAGGGCGTATACTTAGTTAGCGACCATGTTTCAGAGCCGTATGTCATTAGTCATTACTGGCCACACGGGCTGTTCGAAGACTTTTGGAAAGTACGAGTATGTAGCAGTGTTCCTGTTGCTTTTAATCTCTAATTCATCATCTTCCATGTTTTCTAGCATACTATCTTTTAATTGCTAGTTTAATATCTCGCATCGATTTCTACCCTTCTATCTTTTATTATCATCATCATTATCAACCCATTACCGGCCCACTACAGGGCACGGGTCTCCTCTTAGAATTAATCCGATTAGGCCGCAGTCCACCACGTTAGCAAACTGCAGATTGGTAGACTTCGCAGGCCTTAGAGAACATTATCTACAGAGAAATCTCAGGCATGCGGTTTCCTCACAATGTTTTCCTTCAGCGTTAAAGCAAGTGATACTTAATTAAAGCCGAAGTATTAACCACTACTACTACTAAGGTAGTAGACCTTTTATATGTTATACTATACTACCTTTTATGTGCCAGTTTAATCTCTCATTCATCATCACCATTACCATTCTCTTTCTTCATCTTTTATCTAATGAACATCTCCGTCCCTCAGGTCGGAATACGTCCGGAGTTACACATGCACATCGACGCGGTTCTCGCGGTATCTACAGATCGACTCCAGTAGGAGCTTCCCCTCCGCGCACACATCACTGTCCATCTACTGCGGACTCTTTTTAGCGGTAAGGATACTGATACCACTTTTACGGCCGCCCTTGCAGCCTAGCACATTTATTATTATCTTATTCTGTCTCTTTATTATTTTGCGTTACTGTGTTCTGTGTTGCAATAAAGATTACTACTACTACTTTACTTAAGGGTAAAATAATTATTTGTTCTGCTACTGAATCAATATTCAGCCTTATTAGCGCAACGAACGTCGGGCGCTGATCAAAAACCGCATAGTCGACGTTTCAAACCCCACCCGTTACTCTATCGTCGTAGCCACTACTAGCACAAGTTATCACTTAATTGCAGGGGAGAGGGAAACATTAGTCATGTTCATCATGGGTAACATTCTTAAAAAAAAAAATTGGTTGTCTGTAAAGTCGGTTTACGGACGATAATTTTACGTAATAACGTCTTAGGAAAACAAAAAGAGATAAATGCGTCATAAGCCGAATGTCGATTGTATCGATAGGTCGATTGTGCCTTCTCTATCGCTTGTTCCGCGCTCTTGCTTGCACGCGGTACGTGACAATGAGTCATGCTTTTTCGTACTTGTAGTCGGCGTTCATCGATTTATAAGAAGTTATTACTCCAAAAAAAGAATCATGACATAAGTCGCTACTTTGATCTCCGTCGTAGATACTAATCACTAATTTGTGAGATACTATAATCACTAATCTGTGAGATACTAATCACTAATCTGTGAGATACTAATCACTAATCTGTGAGATACTAATCACTAATCTGTGAGATACTAATCACTAACCTGTGCTCCGTCAACTGAACAATGAGTTACTATAGTCTCTCGAAGAAGAGGAGGTACTTATTACTTTATCTTAGCCTTAGGTCTCTCGCCTGTATGAATACAAGTACAACTGGATAGGCGTGGAAGTATAAAACTGATTCTTGTGCCGATTCAAAGTGCAGCACCAAAGGTAATGGGAATTAAATTTGACATTTCCCACCCAATACAATCAATCACAATTTACATTAGTTCCGTGTCTACACTATCATTCTTCTTACCAATGAGCGCCAAATTGCTCCAGCGTGCTTGTAGCTTGTATTAATAAAGGTTATCACTTATCATAACAACAGCTTATTCACACAAATAACCTTATATAATTATGTACTTCTGCATGTCCCTCTAAGCTATATGGATTGTCACTGAAATCATAGCGATACTTGCTAGACTTAATTGTAATATTTTTGAACAGCCTTTGGTCAGAGTGTACGTTTGTCTTTCAACAACTTCAATGTTTAATTTTTAACCGACTTCAAAATTCGACGTTCTGTATTCCATCCGTATGTATGTATATTATGTAGGTACCTATGTATGTTCTCGATTATTTCAAAAATCAATAGACGTATTTTGATGATTTTGTTTTTTTCACTATCATAATCTACATACTTTCAGGCAGGTCACGTAGTTATCATTCTTATGTACAAAATTACATGCATAATGTACCCAATATCCATATGTCACTAAATTGTTGATGGGTAGGTACTTACACCGATATCTCTGAGATTGCTGGACCAAAAAATCATTGGCTGGACCGAAGTCGTTTCAGTTTTTCCTAAAATATAGTTTGTTAGGCTTTCACATATAAACGGACAGCCCTACTGTGAGTTGAACCGTTCAATCATATACGCCAACGCGGAAGCGCTAACCGGCTAATTAACCCTGAAAACTACAGGAACCAGCCGACTGCCGAGGAGCACCGATTATCTGTTTACGTACGATTAGGAACACGGTATCGTGACAATATCATGGCATTTATATATACTGGATACTATTTTTGTCTTATGCTTTGCTTGTAGTTAAAGTTATTGTACTGTATTATTGTTGTGTGGTTTTGTATCTTAGTATTTCTCAAACCAGCAATATAGCGTGCATAACTTGGCGACAACTGCTGGTATTTATCCAACGTTTGTTGATCTCTAGCGTCAGTTCATTGCATTAGATTACAAACTTTAAAAAAATATATTTTAATTTTTTTCGCTTTTTTGGTACCTACTTATATTTTCAGTAATCATCTATATTACCCGTCTTCGTTTCCGATAGCGGTTTCCTCACAACCGTTATTTGAAAAATGATCCGATACATTTTCTTCTGCATCACTCTGATTTCCACATTGTTTCCAGTGGTATCTGCAGAGACGGGCATTCAGCTGGCACAACCGCTCTGTGCTGGCGGTTCCCCTGCTGCAGATCCTATGCATCATCTACGCGATGACCTGCCCCCTCACCAGGATCACGGACCACCGGCACCACTGGTGGGACGTGCTGTCCGGAGCTGCGATGGGCCTCTGCAGTGTTGTGTACACGGTAAGTGGATCACTCCTACGTCTCTTCCAAAACATCTTAAAACCCCAAGTGTCCTGAAATCTTCATCAACATGGGAATTTTTCTCCGCAAGTGGGTCTTTTCTGTCCGTTCACTCCCTCATCAGTTGGCTGGAGTGATCCAGTGGGGAGGTCCTCGTCGGATCCCTTCAGTCTCCAGCCAGGTGACCTAACTTCAGAATCCAAGCAGGTCACCCTGGGTTGGCGAGAAGTCAACTCCTCACATTATAATTGGTTCAGATTTGAACATCCCAATATTCATCGTCAGACATCCATCGTCAGTCCACCCATCCAGTTACCGACTCGGCTCGATGTCGACGGTTCGTTAGACGTCTGACATACACTGTCGCAACTAGGCCACACTCCCGTCGAGCAAGCCATTAACTAAGTTAACCATTAAATAAAGCTTAATTCATCTTTCCTTACTTCCAGGTGCTCGTTCTGTGCAAGAACTTCTCGCAGCCGGCCGTGGTCAGCACCAGCGACATATCCAGCAGCGACGGCAACAACCACCAGTCGGTGCGGCGGCTGCTGGCCAGCGGGCCGCGGGTCGTCGTGCCCTAGCCACAGGCCGTGTAAGGCCCGCGTGAGGCCTTAATGTGGACTTAGTGAAACTTGTGAAGTGATGTGAGATATTGTGAAGTACTTGTGAAGTATAATTGTGACAGTAAAATATGTGACTGCTGATTAAAAATATCTGATGCTGATGAAAGATAAACGGCAACAACCACCAGCCGGTGCGGCGGCTGCTGGCCAGCGGGCCGCGGGTCGTCGTGCCCTAGCCACCAGCCATGTAAAGCCCGCGCGAGGCCTTGTGGACTGTGTACTGTAAACACTTGTGAATTGATGTGAGAGCAGAGTGTGTGTTTCGATAAAAAATGTTACTGCTGATCAAAAATATCATCATGAAAGATATGAGATGGAAACGAAGAAAGTAAAAAAGAACAGATATCAAACGGCGAAAAAAGACGAAGCAGAAAATGGAACAAACGATAAAAAAACGCTGTTATAACCCGGCACGTACATCGAACGCTGAACGAAACGTCGAGGGGAGAGCTACGTATGGGAACTGTCGCGCACGTAATACAATAGCTTACCCCCTCCACTATCCTTCAGCGTTCGATGTTCGTGCCGATGTTTATAATAATAAAGTTGAAGGTTTGACTTGCGAAAATTAATAAAGTGACGAAACAAGCTATAATTTAAAAATTAAAAAACCCGACTGCCATGCTATAAAACGAACTAAAAAATTAATAAACTACCACCGTACCACTTACAGTGTAGTTGTTATTTATTTTGTTTTTCATGATTTGTCACACCAAACTGATTTAAAACATATAGATTGTATACATTTTCGTACTGGCCTTTTAAAGCCCTTTATTTTGATACCCCACTCGAGGGTCTTGAGGGAAAAAAATTTTTTCAGCTCGCACATTAAAGTGCATAAAATCCGCCATTTTGAATTTTTATTAATTTTATGTACCCAGTAACATTTGCGCTGTTAAGACAAATCTAATGACGTATCATTTATCAAAATAGGTTGAGTCGTTGAGTAGGTACGAACTGACATAGGAAACGGTCATTTTCTGTGATTTATCACTACAACTTATTTTCAAATATATAATTGTATACATTTTTGTATTTGCCTGTTAAATCCCTTCATTTTGATACCCCACTCGAGGGTCTTGAAGAAAAAAATTTTTTTCAGCTCGCACATTAAAGCGCATAAAGTCCGCCATTTTAATTTTTTTTTAATTTAGGTACCCTATGACAGTCGCGTCATGAAGACAAATCTAATGACGTATCATTTATCAAAATCCGTTGAGCCGTTGAGTACTTAGTTACACGCGGACATAGCAATGGAAATACATACACACAGGTGAAACACATAACCCAGTCGGGTAAAAACAAAGCTTTTTACTAATCTCTTTGCTTCATAAGAAGAGTATTAAAAGAAATATGCATATCCTGCTATATAATATACATATTACGGTAAAGGATATTTTTAATCTAGCGATAGAAATTATTCTTGAAATGATAATCATTCTCCCACAAAAAAAAACTGATTGGTATTAAGAAAAAACAAAAAAAAATTAATGACTTTAAAATAATTTCGAGTTTGAAAGGCGACGTTATTCGAATGAAATTTTCAATAATCGTCTGAAAAGAATTCAGTCATGATCAGCTGATGACTCGAATACTCGTTAAAGTCAATGAGAATAAATACGATACATAGTTGAATATCATAGAATTTGTATAAAATTGAAGTGTTTTTGCCTGGTGATCTTCAATTAATAAAATGATAGAAGCTGGTGCTCCGAGTCAATGTGAATGTTTTGTGAAATGACACAAAAAGGAAGTTATCATTAAAATGAATATTAAGTAAGTAAATCTAATCGATTTAAATACCTACTTATTTGTAGCGGATGTCTTATTGTGATGTGTAAATTTTTGAGCAATATTAAAATATGGTCAATGTATTAGATTTATCTTCTAATTAGTAGCCATTCAGAATGGTAAATTAGAAAATGCAAAAATAATTTACATTTATTGAAATCTAAATAAAAATCCTTAGTACTACTTACAGTGTTATCATGCGTACTGCTGACAATGTAATTAATGTATCAACTTCGCGATTTAAAGTCAAGTAAAAGTAAATTGATGTAAAGTCCTCTTGAAATTAATTTATAAAATAAAAGTAATAACCAGAATGGACTTTGAAGGAATATATCTTATTAAAATTAGTGCTAAGTACTCAAAAGTTTAGTGAATATATCAAGGTTTGCAATTTAGCTTTTTTTCTCAGAAATATCTTGTAGAGTAAAATAATATTTTCTTTTACTACGTTTCTATTTTTAATAAATAATGAGTAAGTATTTGACTTGTAGTACTTAGTGTAAATGTTATTAATGCCTATTAGTATTTTCATTTAAAATTACCAGATCCCACGTTCATAGACTTGATATTATTATAATGAATAATACTTAAACTACGTGTACGGTTGTATTAAAAAAAAAATTAAGAATAAAGTCTCTATGTTGACCTGAAGTTTAAATGAAAATATTGTATTTTTACCAGTGAATTTTGTATATATAATTTGAATAATATTATTAGCCCAGTGTACATAACTGCGTTAAAATATAATATCAAATTGAAATAAAATATTATTGTTGCACATTATTCTCAGTATTTTAAAAAAAACACTTTATTTTTTTAGAAAATGACAATTTTTTTTTCAATTTCTAGATTTGCCTCTATGTTTTCTTTAAGATAGGTAATAAGTAATTTAGGTTAAGTATTTATTAATTACTATTTACCAACGAAAGTATTTAATGTACAGTACCTGTCTAGTCGATAAGTAGGTAGTTAGAGTATTTTTTATTATCTAGATAACTAACTTAAATCCATTACCCACCTTAACTTTTAACGAACAAATTAACATTTAAATATCAAAAAACATCCATAATCATGACATATGTGCGTACCTAGCGTATATAGGTAATATTATACCGACTGTTTCATGTATAATATTATTCTCTGAACAAGACATTCCTTTGCATTTAGTGTGTTTTTAAGTTTGTAAATATAATTTTATAAGAAAAATGTGTGTGTCTTTCTGTACATTGATTTTCAATAAATAAGTAAAAAAGTAGTTTTAACCTATTGTTTCATTGATTAACCTACTAATTACAGTTAATATGAAAAAAGATGCAAGAAACTTTTAGGTACCTAGTTACTTAGTTTGCAGTTATTTTTTATACAATAAAGGCCTTCTTAGTTAGTAACTTTACACTCCGAATTATTCTTTCTCTGTCATAATCACTCATCAGCTGTATTATGACATTCCAAAGAGGAAGACAAAGCATTGTGTAGGTAGTTATATAATTATTCAACGTTTATTAGTGAGGGGTTTTGTAGTAAGTGACAGAATTCAAGTAGGTAGGTATTTAAGTAATAACTCTAAAATACGGTTTTTTAAAAAAAATAAATACTTACACGGTCGTCTGTTCCTAAATTAGGCAACTTAATGCCTGTGTTATAAAGTAACAGCCGACTGATATACATACATATTTACATATATTAAATGTATAAATACATAATACATACTTATATACATACATAAATACACCCAGACTCAGGGCGGGAATCGAACCCGCGACAACCGCACCAACGGGCCAGTCAGATCAGGTATAATTTATAACTAAGTAGATAGGTAATTGGTAGGTACCTATCACTTAAATCGGCAGAAACCTTTGGCATTTTTCGTCATATATGTACCTAGTACCTACTACAAGTACCTACTGCATTGTCATGTCATATTATAACTAAGTACGTCTTGGTTGCGCGAGCGGAGTCGTGTCATAAATAGAGAGTACAGAACAGCAACAATACTATCAAATACTTAGTGGCCGCGCGTCTTGCAGGAACACTTCTCTTAATGCCCTTCCAGTGTATGTACCCTCATAACTTGCATAATCTACACGCCCTGGGCGCAATGTTCGCAATAAGCAAAACGCTAGCGCATGCATTAAAATGAATGGACGCAATAACCGAGTGGCGACTCGGCAAGACGCTCGTGACTGGAACCGCCTACGAATTATAAAGGGGTTCGATGTTTATCACCACTCCCGCTTTGAAATAGGCGTATTGCTGTTGCTATTGCGCTGGATTACGAGAGTAATATCTTATTATTATGATGGTAAGTGATGGTTTTGATTTGACTGAAGCATAGGACGCTATCTCGTTTCTTTATAAGTAGACGTTGAATGAATGAATGAAATACACTTTATTATACACAAGAACTAACTACATACATAAAGAAAACGAGGTATATGTTGATAGATATGTAGGCACTTCTATGGCCTTCTAATGAGGGTCAAAAGGCCGTGGCCGTGGTCGCCAAATACACCAGAAGGAGAACCAGGGATGTCCTAGACAAAGATGTAAATTATACACACATCAACACTGTCTAGGGATATTCTGATTTTCTCAATTTATTCAAAATTGGTTATAACTAACATACAATATGTATATATTTTTGTAAAGCCTATTTATCAGACTATCTTTTAGAATAAAACAGAATTAGTTTTTTTGTGTAAATAATTTTTTATTGAAATAAAGACAAAAGTGAAATGATGGTAAACTTAAGGATGAATGTCTTTTTAAGAAAAAAATATAGTTTTAGTAAAATTATCAGGTTTTTTGCAGTTACGTGAAAAATTATTTAAAATTAGTAGTCAGTAAACCACCCATGGACGTTAACCACGGTCCTACAACGGCTTTTCATGCTTTGAATCAAGTTATAAAAGTCTTGCTGTGGGATATTGTCCCAGGTCCTGCTAAGATGCAGAAAAAGTTGCTTTGCAGTCGCAATGTTCGGAGGAAAACTCCTCAAAGCCCTTCTTTGGAGCATGTCCCATGCGTGCTCTATGGGGTTTAGGTCTGGTGATTCAGCGGGCCAGTCTAAGATCGACACATCGTGCTCTTGTAGCCAGCTGGTCACCACTCGCGCAGTGTGCGAACGGGCTTTGTCGTGCATGAGCGTGAAAACTTGGTCCATTTGCAGTCGATGGGGATAGATTATTGGTGCTAGCACCTGATTACGGTATTTTTCAGAAGTCATGGTGTTTCTGATCCAAACGAGATCTGTTCTTCCATCGATACGAATTCCCGCCCAAACCATAATTGTTTTGCCGTGGTATGGCTGGACTTCCTGACGGTGTCGCAGACGGTTGTCACGACCAGGAGCTCGCCATACACGTACTCTTCGTAAATCAGGATGAAATCCGAATCGGGACTCATCGGTAAACAGCACTACAGACCACTAGTTATCTTCCTAGAGCAAATGTTCGCGAGCTCACTGTAATCTTCTTCCACGATTTCCTCTGCGTAGTGCTGGAGTACGAAGCGGCCTGCGAGCATGAAGGTTAGCCTCGTGCAGTCTTCTCCTCACAGTTTCGTCACTGACAAGCAAATGGTGGTCTGACTGGAGCCTTTAAACCAACTGCATGGCTGTAGCATTTGGTTATCTCCTCGCGGTCATTTGCGAAAATCGGTCCTGTCTTCGGGCGGTTATGCGCTTCTCGCCTGGGTGCCGTTCAGCCACTTCACCAGTGGTGCAATAACGTGACCACAACCTTGATATCACGTTTTTTCTTGTTTCAATCGCCTCGGCAATACTTCGTTGAGGAGCCCCAGTTTGGAGCGTACCTACTGCCCTTAACATTTCGTCTCTTGTTAAATGGCGCCTCTGCATGATGCATACAGTTGCATAAATTAGAAATTAACCAATAATTTTCATTGAAACTTTCATTTGATACAAAAATATACCAAAAACTGGGTTAGGTCAATTGAAACTTTCGAACTTCGCTACAATTATGCCGCACAAATCTTTTGTTTTCAATTTATTTTTTCAAATTCAAATTTAGAATCATTTAATATGATCTACAAAATAAGCTTTCATTAAAATAATTTAAAACCGATTGATATTTTTCGAGTTTCAGAACTTTATACAAAATATCCCTAGACAGTGTTGATGTGCATATTAAAAACTAGCGGACCCGGCAGACGTCGTCCTGCCCGCTATTAGCGCCACCTACCGGGTCCAATTTTTCTACTTACAAATCTTCCTCTTGAATCACTCTATCTATTAAAAAAAAACCACATCAAAATCCGTTGCGTAGTTTTAAAGATTTAAGCACACATAGGGACTTAGGGACACAGGGACAGAGAAAGCGACTTTGTTTTATACTATGTATAGTGATGTATCTACCTAGGTATGTCTACGTTCTACGTTTTTAAATTGTCCAATTCTAAGAATAACTAGGTATCAAAAAAATGACGCTCGCTGCGCTCATGTTACTTATCTTCACTTAACGGACCGCAACTTTTCGGAGTTATGTGCTATTTAAGCAATTAAATATCACCTGCTTTAACGGCGAAGGAAAATATCGTGAGGAAATCTGCACGCCTGAGAATTCTCCATAATGTTCTCAGAGGGGTAACCCGTTCATTCTAAAAGGAGACCCGTGTACTGTAGTGAGCCGGTAATGGATTTAAAATGATGATGATGATGATGATACTGAAGATACTGTACTTGTGAACTTGTGTACTCCAACTGAAAACTAGACGGTATTAACCACTCCGCAACATGAATTTTCCATACAATTCGCACTTCGAAACTAATAAAATACACAATAGGTATTAATTGTGCGTAATCGAATCAACGCAATGGGCAACGCGATTCCGTAATGGCCTGAAGTGAAGGTAATGCGGTATTAATTGCGCTTTCCCGTGCGCTGTTTGCGCTACACTTTATCGCTTATTCACGGGAGTAAGGCGAAATTAGCGACTAGGTGTGTGTAAAAGTGCTTTTATTGTAGCTCTACCTACCACGAATTCCACATGGGTATCTCTCAAAACAATATAGGGATCTATAGGTTCATACCTACAATTAAGCCGTGAATATATGGGATACACCTAAGTTTAAACCAATTGCTACGTGCCGCACGTATCTAACAATTGTAACGTAGTTCTTTTGGCCCTTCCAACATTATAGATTATAATATATAGGTATGTATTATACAGGGAAGTTATTTTATTAATAGGGATTATGAAGTCTTATCTTTAAACATTATCGCCTACGCATACCGAGGCAATCTGATGCTGTGGATTATCAATTGCAGCGATAGCGAAACAAAATTGCCTCGTTAGGTTTTATAGCCTGCCGTTCAAGTTAACTGCCACAAGCGTTTAACTGCCATTTGGTAGATATGTATTGAGATGTCAAATCATGTCCTGAAAGTCAATTTCCATAATAAACAACCTTTTTTTTGGCATGGTGGAAAAGCTTTTATACTTAGCTACCCCCGTTTTGCGGCAGAACGAAGATTATGTGGGACTCTCCCACATGAGGCTGTACTGGACACCTGGAGAACCCAATGTGTGCATCCCAGGTGTCCGGCAGCCGCCCCAACCGGGGCTTCCGCTCGCCTCTGGGCTGTCCCTCCAGAGGCTCGCGCCCTCCCATGATTTTTTAACGAGGTGTTCTTCCTTCCGCGATGGGCATTGCTGCCCCCCGCCCCAGGGTGTCTCACCCCCAGTTTTATCCGCAGTGTCCTCTGCTAATCAGAGGGACACGCGCAGAAACCTCAATCCGCCAGGTCATTGGCCATGGCTAACAATATCCCCGTAGGAAAACTTTAACCATGTTACCGGGGCGCACCGGCCCGAATACTGCTCTTCATCATCGTACATGAACGTAATCGCTTGGCACGACTGAAGTGAGTCCCATCAGACCATACCAGAGACAATTTAGAAATTATAAAATCCCAAATTGCCCCTGCTGGGAATCGTACTCAGGATCTCTCACGCTCACCACTGCGCCACTGTAGCTCTACTAGAATACCCGCGATATACGTCTGCGTATTTGTGCATCTGTTACCCCCTCTATACGTCCGCGGACGCATCCGCAGATGACATCCGCGGACGCGTCTGCAGACATGTAGAGGAGGCATACCCCCTCTATACGTCCGCGGACACATCCGCAGATGACATCCGCGGACGCGTCTGCAGACATGTAGAGGAGGCATCAGAAATGGAGCGTCTCAGGATCTTAATCTATACAGATAATAAAATTGTAGACTTGCCATATCTGTACATTAAAGATTTTTTCAAAATAATAACTGTCCCCCAGTGTTAGGGATAAGTAATATAATGTAAAATGGCTATTTTTGAAATTTTTGTCTGTTTATCTGTTTGTCTGTATGTTTGTGCGCGCATCACGCAAAAACTACTGAATGGATTAAAATGAAACTTGGCATGATTTAAGTTCATATTACGGAGTAACATATAGGATAGGTACTTTTCATCCCGAAATTCAGCACGGTTCCCTTGGGAGAGGGGATGAAAGTCAAAATGTGTACTTAGCTGTATAATTCATTAACGCGTAGTCCGATTCACATCCGCCAGTGAATTTTTAACAATTTTTAGTAAGGTATGAGCTCAAAGGAGCTTAGGAAAAACAAAATGATTCCCACGGGATTTTTAAGAACCAATATCCACGCGAACGAAGTCGCGGGTATCCGTTTGTACCAAATAAAACCGAGATATCCTGACGCTATCCATGCAAAGGAGGTATTAAGCATTATATCGGCGGGAGAAGGTGGGCATATAGTTGTCTAGTGAGTAGGAACCTTTTTCAAACCCATGGTAACCCTACGTGTTTACAAGTTGCGCCTGTGTCGGTACATAGACGGACAAACAAACAGTTTCACCGCTAATCTACACTTTTGTTTGGATTGTTTTTACGGCGCTGCAGTTAGTGTTACACTTTACGAAAATGTCAGAAATACCTAATTTTTCGTAGTCTACTACGTATTATGAAAGGAAATCTAACGTTGCGTGTGAAGCCTGAATACACAACGCGCGGCGGAAATTGCACGCATATTGAATGTGCAAGTACGCGTGTACTATTTTTAATACAAGAAACTGATGAAGCATGGTTTAAACTGCAGCGCGGTGGCAATTGTACCCGATTGCAGAAACCCGAATTCATTATCATAGAGTAAATGGTAAAATGGATGGACCTTGTCGCTTCTGGTTTCATTGTTCAACAATCTGTAGTAGGTATCTACCTAAATACACTAACGATTACGCATCGACCAATCAAATAAAACCTTTCAATTTCTCGGAATTGAATTTTGGTTAAAAACTAAGCGAAATTAAAAACAAAAATCCATATCAGAACAAAAATCCATAACACCGATTAAATTAAATGTAATCATAATAGAGATTTTCTAATTTTGTCCACGGAACAAGCTTTTACTGAAGGCTAAGGGCCTGTTTCACCACCTTCTGATATTGTCGGATAGCCTAAACGTATAAGTTACTTATGTCGTGACAAAGACAAAAGTTGTAGATAGCTATCTGATACTTAAGAGAAGGCGGTGAAACTGGTACTTAGAAAGAATTAGTAGGTAATTTCTTAAATGTCCGTCTTCTAAGTTGTGCCCGCAGCATGCATTATAAAATTAGGCGTCCAAATAAAGCCTCCGGAAAAACAAACAAAGGGTTTTATATTTTCGTTATTCAACTCATAAAACCAGTTAATAATCCGTTGAAACATCGAGTTGATGTTTACGTAGCTACCTGCTAAAAACAACAGGTAAGTAGATGCTGAGTACCTAAGGCGGGGAATCCACAAAGAGAGGCATCTAATGTTCTGAGTTTAGACTTCACTGAAACCTGCCCCCTGGCCCTAAGCAGGAAAGTTGTGATCATCTTCGTTAAGGAAAGCCTGTAGGCTCAGCGTTTGAATTCAGTGGCTCACTGCTACCTACTGTTTAAGAGAATCCCAAATTGCTTCTGCCGGGATCGAACCCGAGACCTCCCACTTCTTAGATTACAGCGCTCACCACTGCGCCAGGGAGGTCGTCAATTCTGATTTGATCACGTAGGGAAACTCCGAGCATCGCTCTCTCCGTTGCAGCATTGGCCGAAAGCTGAACTTTCTTATTCTCATACAGTCTATTAGCGATCATGTCATCACTGGCAGCACGCACTGTTCCAAGCTTTTGGTCTTCAGGCCCTGGCATATCTATTAGATAGCTGTAAACGCGGAACAAGCGCGCAGAACTCTCGATCGCACATTGTAGGATCGACGCCTTAGCCTCGTTGAGCAGAATTTCATATTGGAATAATAAACTTATATGCAGCTTAAAGTATTATATAAGTTTATTAATTGACTAGACGGTTTAGGTGCGGAACTGTTCTACAGTTGGAATGCGTGGATCTTCTCCAAAGGATCGCGGTGTCAAACCCCGGGTAGGTAATATTAATTGTCCCAATTGAATTTTCTATGCAAGGTTGGTTGGGTACAAAAGACTAATTGATATTATGTACTTATCTACGTACCTATCTACTACCTCGTTGGTCTATTCGGTATGGTTAGCACATTCGACCGCTGATCACGAAGTCCGGAGTTCGACTCCCGGGTCGGCCAAATAATTGTTAGGTATTGGGATTTTCTGTCAAGAAATTCTCAGTGCCAGCCCGAAGTTGGAAGCTGGCGGGGTTTCACCATACCTTAAGCCCAACAGTGGACACCTATCTGTTGAAAAGAAGAAAAATATACACGAAAAAAATAATCTTAATCATAATGCTCTTAACACTTTGTACCCTCTTACAAATTAGTGACACAGCCCGCATCTCACGTTTTTGTTTAACGACTTTTTTTATTGTCGCCGATTAGCGATTACCCCCACACACGAACTTTCAATACAAAACCACTTAGCATAGGACCACACTCCACAGTCCACAGGCGCTATCATAGGGTAGGGTAACATTAAACCAACGTAGACGGTAGAGTCAATAGCAGCTGACCTATAGAAAGCCTATTGACGGTTCAAAATAAAATTAAGTATTTTGTTTCAATCAATTCATTTGTATTATCTTTGTCCTAGGTATTGTGGAAAATTCTGTTGCACAAAATCTCTAAACTAAATTGACAGGTTTAAAAATAGTGCTACCCTGTTCCGCAGGGAGCATTGTGAAAAAGATAGGAATAGATTGATTGACCTGTCATTTTTTACTTTAGATTGTGTAAAACAGAACTTTATCCCATCTTTCTTGTGTGCAATAAATAATTATTGCTTTCTATCTTTCTCTTTCATCTTCCATACTCTCCCAGACTTTGCCCCAACAGACTTTCACGTTTTTCGAAGTTTGGATAACTTTTTGCAAAGTGAAAACTGCGCTGGCTGTGGAAAACGTGTAAAGAATTCGTCTACTCCCGTGCCATAGACTTTCACAGGAGGGGCCTCAGCAAACTGCCTTAAAACGACAATATGAATGAATAATATGTTTAGGTTAATAGTTTTTCCGTATAGAACAACTTTAAATACCATCCATCTTCAGTATACAGATGAAGTAGATAGATAGTAAATAAAGGTGCTTGCTTTTATGTATGCAACCGTAATATTTTCAATGAGAAAAATGTCCTGCAGCAAGGGCGTCGCCAGCCGATGGCCAAGGGGGGGCAAGTTGATGATATTATAGTATGGGAAAAGTACAAAGTACCTATTGTTGGTACAGTCCAGAGCTTTTGAAGCTGGTTACGAGCTCTTAATTTATTTTCAAATTAGAATTTTTCATTGACCTCATTTCCATTTGCGCCAGGTTTAATTTAGATACTTAATGCAAAATATAGCATACCAATCTATATTTTTTAAAATCTCTAGGGGGGCTACCTGGCGACGCCCATGTCCTGCAGTAGATTTGCTACTCCACTTTGCTTGGAAATTGACAATCTGTAACAAGTCGACTCTCTGGTCTCCGTTGATTGATCTGGGACACCCGCAGGCCACGAGATCTAAAATACACTTTTTTTCACACAACGTGTGAGGTCACGACTAACTTGTCGTGAGTCGTGACGGTCCCAACTCTTACGAGAATGTTTAAGCGTCTCGTTAATTTACAAGCGAGATAAAATTAATGTCTCACAGATAAAGGAGGGATTATTTTAAAAATTTTAAATCCTTTACAAGGCCTTGTGCATTCGCCCATCTTTCTTATCTTATTAAACCTTTATACCTATATTATCCTTTACCTAATGTTTGTACCTATTAAAATCTTATTAAGTAAGTACCTATAGCTTAAAAGATTTTTTTAATGATAAAAATTCATGGACTCATAATATAAGAAAGACTTCATGGCTCTAAAAGCCAACAGTTCAAATAATTTTTATAGCTAAACCATATTGTAAGATGGTGATAATAAAAAAGTAAAAAACCCAGCTGAGTATGTTGTGGGCTCTTCTCAGACTTGAATTGACCCTGTTGAATTGACGTTCAAAAAGTACAGTGTACCAATTTTGAATAAAGTTTATTTGAATTTGAATTTAGTGTGACTCTTGTCTCTTTGTGTCTCTTTGTAACTTTGTTCGCGAGGAGAAACACTGGGCGACAAAAATAAAACCGATTTCAACGATGCGTCGCCGCGCCGATTCAATAAAGTTATGATTAAAATCCTTCTCATTTTGAGAGAAGACTCGTGTTCATGATAATATTATATTTTATGTTTATGGTTAGGGTAAAACCCGGATAGATGCCGCAGTTGGATAGATGCCTCAGTGTCAAAAAACCTGACTTCCCAAACTCGCGACTAAAAATTGATAGTTTAAATAAGAAGCGCAGGCCCCCCAAACCTCAGGCCCCTACATACATTTGTATTAAAACAATTTGTTTCGCTTGTGCGTGTGATTATCTCCGCAGCGAACGCGGCAAATCCTTCAAAGTTTTAGAGGCGAGTATTTGCCGTTGTATAACTTTTGAAGTAGTAGAAGATTCTGTTATATTTTTTATTATATCAATACACTGGTTTAATAAGTGTACACCTAAGTGTAAATAATCGCTCTTTAGTTTTTAGTTTATTTAATAAATAAAAGGGCATCTATCCATATCAAAAAGGATAGTTGCCTCGATTTTTCGAGGTATAGGTGCCCTTAGAGGCATCTATCCCCCAATATACCTGTAGATATATCAAGTATTTTTTAATATTTTTAATGTTCTTTTATATTTTTATTTCTTTTTTCAATAAATTCCTGATAGTTTTAATATACTTCGGGGCATCTATCTCTTTCAGCCCGATCTGTCCAGTGGTTTGAGCTGTGCGTTGATAGATCAGTCAGGCAGTTAGTCAGTCAGTCACCTTTTCCTTTTATATATTTAGATAATAAAAACTTATGAAACTATGTATTTTGCTTATTTTTTTTCATAGGGCATCTATCCTTTTTAATATTTTCATAGTGGGGCATCTATCCACACAGGTAGGCATCTATCCCCAAAAAAAAGGGTCTGCGAAAAGTTAAATTCTGCAAAATCTGTAATCGTTAGGACAACAAAGACAAGTCATAATGGAACCCAAAAGATTAAACTAGCTATATTCATAAATATTATTTGTGATAAATTAATATTTTAAAAGTTATGAGGCCATTTCAAAAAGTGGGGCGTCTATCCGGGTTTTACCCTATATTGTAATAAAATACGAATATAAAAAAATATAAAAACCGGCCAAGTGCGTGGCGGGCCACGCGCAGTGTAGCGTTCCGTAGTCACAATCCTCGAAAAACAGATATAACTTCTTAACCTGTGAACCCTACTTAGCCATGATAGTTTTCCTTTAAAATTGTTTAAACTACTGCTGCGAATTTTTTCAAGTTCCTATATACTGCCATTTGGCTGATAGAGGGGGGGGGGAGGGGGGGGACACTTGACTCTAATAAAAATTAGCACTTTAAAACATCATATTTTACAAACGGATCTAGAAATCGAAAAATGATGTTGCCACTCCCACAGTATTTTTAAAAGACCTATTCAACGATACCCCACACTATGGGGTAGACGAGAAAAAAAATATTCATCCCCACTTTACATGTAGGGGAGCTACCCTAAAAAAATATTTATCGAAATTTTATTTCACCACTTTGTCGGCGTGATTATGCTAAATTACAGATACTATACACCATGCCAAATTACAGATTTCTAGCACTAATAGCAGTGGCGTAGCGTACCTTGGCGGGGCCCCGTATAAAAATTTGTTTGGGGGCCCTTATGAAGGGTTTCTCACAAAAGAAAAAAAATTTGCATAAAATTAAAAACAATATTTATTCATCATAATTGTTTATCTGTCACTTTTTTTAAAATTTTTACAAACATTTCAAATTAAATATATACTCTCCTTGCCTTTTTTTCGGCAAACTGATTTATTATAGTAGTTTATGAAACGGTTGCATAATAGAGGTTATTAAAACACGAGTGTTAGTTTAAAAAACGAGCCGCAGGCGAGTTTTTTAATAGTATTACACGAGTGTTTTAATAACTAATTATGTAGAGTTTCATACACTACTTTATCTAAGCTCATCAATAGGTATCTTACGTATAAAAGAAAAGACTAAGAAATTAACAAAATTATTTATTATAATAAGTATTCATGTTTTGGATATTGCAATTTATAAATGTACTCAATTCTTCAGGGGAGAACGTTTTTGCATTTTTTCCCTTAAAGCCCTGCGATTTTCTTTTTAAAACAGCAATCAGTCTTGTGTATTTAATAATATCGATTTGGTTGTAGATACTCAATATACTTTTGAGCATTGAGTACTTTTGCCCATAAGGACAAAGACTTAAATTTATTTGATAATTCTTGGAAATATGCTAGCATTACATTTTCTGAAAATGAAGTGGTTTTTTTCAAAATTTTCCAACTCATAAAATCTTGGTAACATTTATCGTAAATTTTCTTTGATTTTGCTGGCAAAAGATTATTTGTCATTCCCGATGCTATTTCCAGAATGTCTGGTGGAGTTAAATTCTCTTCAGTATCACTGCTAGACATTTTTCCGCGCAACAAAAATCACTTGCAAAATTTTGAGTTACAAAAACTGAATAGTAAATAAATAATAAATTAAAAATTTAAATAATAGGCGCCAAAATTCAATTGTCAATTTCGAATGTGCGGTGCGTGCATAGAGATAATAATAATAAGTAGAGTAGGCATACCTACCTTAAAAACGTGCCAAAAATACACTCACACACGCACAATCCTACAACTAAAATGGCGCGTGTTCATTGTGATGTCTCAAGTTGTGCGTGTGTGAGTGTTCATGTATACATTTTAGGGAGGCCATCTTAAGGGAAGTGCAATAAAATTTCTGCCACGATCTGTTTTATTATTATGTTTAAAAATGTAGTGTTGTCTCTTACACACTTATGAAAATTTTGATAAGCTTAAGCTATTTTCCGATCCACTATTTTCTATAGGACATTATGCCAAGTCCACTTCTATAGGTTCATGGGTGCGTGCAGTGCGTCTATGGTCAATTATGGTAGCACTACACTCTGTCCTCTGGCCGCATCTTGCTACCGCCACACTTTCGCAGTAGTAGTAATAGGGTAACTTTGATAGCGGGATAATCATTGTAAGTAACAAAATTAAACTAACTAACTATTGTAAACTAACTATTGTACCTATTTCTTTTAAAATGTTTCTTTTGTTTAATTTATGTTTTTTTGGTGTACAATAAAGTATTAAATAATAATAATAATAATAAACACCCGGCATGGCTCAAAAATACCAGAACCCAGTGCCTGTACTATAATGTAGAAAAAAATATTTTTTAACATTGTTTTGCAATAATTTCCTAACAAAGTAGTGTTATAATGAACTTTTTTAATTTTTTTTTTAAATATTATAGATGTATGTGAATAAAGTAGTCCAATATATGACACATTTTGATTTCATATTCGGAATTTTATGATATGAGAGTAGATAAAATCATTTATAGCTAATGATGACTTTAGTTTTTCTAAAGATTCTGCCTCTATGGACAACTTTTTGGACAACATTTTTTTACTTTAGTCATTTCTGAAATAAACAAAAATTTGGGAAGTTTTTGTTAATTTTTGCTTACGCACATCGGGGGCCCCCGTGGCCTGGGGGCCCCGTATAATTGATACGGCATATACGGCGGTAGCTACGCCCCTGAGTCTAATAGTCTCTGAGATTAACCGAGGACGGACGGACGGACAGACAGATAGACAGACAGACGGACGGACATGGCGAAACTATAAGGGTTCCTTGTTTACTACGGAACCCTAACAAGGAAAGTGAATTTTGATAAAAAAAATTGAGTAGGTAGGCTTCGATGTAAAACGCCAAAATCCCTTGTGCCTGTACACCCGCGCGGCATGCTTTGAAGTCACCGGCGGTGCCTTTGGCAAAACGCCGCGCGGCGGAAGCGGCGAGACACAAAGATGACCGTAAGAAAACGAACAGACTTTACCTACGTGAGTACCTCTGGCGATTAGGTAGGTACTTAAAACACGAATATTTTTATAAAATATTCGTATAATAAAACAGAACAAGTATACTTAAATTAAAAATTTAAAAACCCCCCGACATTCACCATTTTGTGGCGGCGGCGGCTTGTTTTGGAATAGTGCTATTCTACTAGTCAAGCCCTTACATTTGATACCCATATTATTAAGTGAGTTGTGAAAAAATATGTAATCCGCCATTTTGTAGCGGCGGCAATCTTGGACCGATTTTCATCAAACATAGGCTCTAACAACACTCTCGACTAATTCACCTTTCAAACAAAAAAACCGCATTCAAATCGGTCCACCCGTTTGAGCGCCACAGGGGACCGACAGACACACACACACACACACACACACGCACACACACACACACACACACACACACACAGACACGTTAAACTTATAACACCCCGTCGTTTTTGCGTCGGGGGTTTAAAATCCACTTTATTCGAAACTCGAGAGCAAAGCTCGAGAGAGTGCCCCTTATGTATTTCTTCTCGTACGATTATTGCCACTATTTTTCTCTATATTTTGACATAATAAAGGTATAGATCGACCAGAATCTCATGAAAAATAGGGAAATTAAATTTTGTAGTAAGCAACACTAGATTAACTCGGCTGCCTTAGTGATAAACAAAGTAATTACACTCAGAACACCTTACCTGGGATCGTTTCATGAAACGAAAAATCAAGCAACTGCATTTTAAATACAAAAACAAAGTAATCAACATCCAATTACTTTGTTTTTGTATTGTGCTTGTTGTTTACTTGGTTTTTGCTTTTATATTCCGGGTTAGTGAGTGCAGTTACTTTGTTTGGGCAATTTAAATTTCAGTAAACGGTTCAAGTTATTTGAAATATTAAACTGTGGTAAAAAACTACTCGACATAAAACTTTTGTTAATGCAAAAAGTCAATTTCACAAAAAAATGTCAGTTACTTTGTTTATCGCTAGGGCAGCCCTACGTTGCTAACCTTGGAATTTCATTTCCCTATTTTTCATGAGATTGTGGTCGATCTATAGTTAAGGTATTCGTTTTAGGTATAGTCTGTTCATTTTCTTACGGTCACTTTTTGTGTCTAGCCGCCTCCGCCGCGCGGTGTTTTGCCAAAGACACCGCCGTGACTTCAAAGCATGCCGCGAGGGGTGTACAGGCACAAGGGGTTTTGGCGTTTTATACCTACTCATATTTTTTTATTAAAATTCTCTTTCCTTTTTATATTTTTTTATATTCGTATTTTATTACAATATAACCATAAACATAAAATATAATATTCTCATGAACACGGGTCTTCTCTCAAAATGAGAAGGATTTTAACCATAGTCTACCACGCTGGCCAAGTGCGGATTGGCAGACTATTCGGAGATTCTGTTAGAATAGAAAAAAAAAAATTACAAACAGAAAAAAAGTAATAAAAATAAAAGCAGAATACTAAGAACACCTGCGCCTGTACCGACACTAAGTTACCGAACGAACTATAACAGGCCGAGACCCGAGTGTCAAATTCTTCTCAAAGGGCCTTTCTCCGTGGGCCTTACTTACTTACTCATCAAAAATAACGCGTTTAAAAAAGAAGAGGGTATAATTTCTCTTAGGTTTAAAATGAAATAATAATAAAAAAGTATTTCATTATTTTTACCCGAAGTGACACACCGCGCAATAATATATGAATGGTCTGTGTCTAGTCTACGGATTTATTTCCTCCCAAGTAGGGTAAGCGATATAGTGATTGGCCGTTTAAGGTGAACATTGACTGTAAACATTTATTCCGTCGAGTTAAGGCTCAAAACCAAATAGCATTTGTTCTCAAGTTGTTGAGTATGAATCTGAGAATTCGAATAAACCACAAGTGTAGGGTAAGCCGTAGTAATCTTGGCCACCCCTCAATCATTGGCCTTTTGACTTTATAATTGATTTATTAAGAGTTTTATTCGCGCACAAGGTTTATAAAAATTACTACATTTTTCTATGTTGACAACACTCCTAAATAAAACTGGTAGTTTTTAATAATATCAGCTAGCAACACTTGGAAAAAAATAATTTTGTGACGTGCATGGTGACGGCGTGAATTATTACGAAAATCATAAGAAGTAAGTACTTCTACATTGTCAATTACCTGTTTTCTTCGAATCTAAATTAGGAGGTATGCCTTCTTATAGGTTATTTAACATTCAATTTAGATTTATATGTCTTAATTAGAGAGAAAAGACACGAAATAACCAAAAAAAGTGTAGGTCAAAGTTAGTACCGTCCGCTTATATAGAAGATGAATTGATTAGCATGGGTGCCAATTAAAGTAGTCACTGCTTAAAAATATTTACCCTATTTTATACTTGTAATGAATTTTACTGTAGACTCCTTTTAAAATAATTTAAGTTAAAATATCATAGGACTGCAGTAACTAGATTTTAGCAGGGTCAATCTTTATACTTTTACGTATTTGGCCGTGCTAATCGTTGTATTTTTACGTATGCCAATTTTTGTGCAAAGAAACATAATATTTGTAGTGATGTACCGAGGTCGATACTGAACAATTAGATATACCTACCTATGTACAAGTCTGTTTATTATATTTACGGCTAAACGAGATCCTACCTAATGACCAATCAATTCATGTCAAGTTTTGACTTATTAAACATGTTGACGAGTAATGTTTTCCTACCCTATTAATATTAAAAATGCGAAAGTATGATGATGAAGTGGTATTGAAGATGTATGTTGGTTTATTCGTCAAACGGATAAAGTAATAGCTCCTTCGTAACTTCATATCATATTGAAAGTGCTGAATGTAAGATTTATAATAATACCTACCTATCTATATCGAATTATCGGTAATAGTTTTGAAGTGGCATGTGGCTATTCCTGACACAAAAAGTAATCCTTTTTCTTTTATAATAACTACTTGATTTCCGTGACTTCATCCGCGTGGATTTTGTTTTTAGATTCCCGCGGGAGCTCTTTGATTTTACGGGCTATATAGAAGCCTATGTTACTTTCGAGGTCCTCCACTATACCCATGCAAAAATCACGATGATCCGTAGTACTGTTGCAGTGTGATTGAAGGATAAATCAACAAACAAACATACCTTCGTATTTATAGTATTAGGGTATGTAACTTGCGCTTTTCCCGCAACTTCATTGACGCAGAGATCGGACATTATCCGATAAGTTTTTTCTGGATATGGATTGTTTGACGAATTTCATCCGAATCATTTCAGCCGTTTCAGCATAATTAATATAAAAAACCAATAAACAAACAAGCATACAACGTTACTTTCGCATTTATAATATTAGGTACTAACTGACGCTCGAGATGCAAGCAATAACTGGTGACAACTCATAATAGTTAGGTAGGTAATACTATAGTATTACAAAATTTCCGATGTATAATTAATGTTTAATTCAATAGGCAAATAACGATTTTTATTAAAAAACAAATGTATTATATTTAATTGTTTAGTTTGCTTTGTTGCAGATAAAATGCCAAACCCTACCAAAGGAGGCATTTATGCAAGTACCCACCTACCAACTTATATATCGACTTAGGGCTAAATGTCCTATACCTGCACGTCACTATCGTATATTTTATTAAAATTCTAATAAATTTTACTAGTGATTGGCATAACACATTATAAAAATTAGCAGTGCTAATATATACAAAAGTATAACGATTAACATGCTAATCATTATACTTTTGGTATGGCATTCACTATGCTCAAAGGCTAATGATTGTACTTTTGGCTCCATTTTTAAATTTATGGCGTTTAAGTTCATAAAGAGATGAAATACAATTACACTTGTGGTTTATTCGAATTCTCAGATTCATACTCAACAATTTGAGAACAAATGCTATTTGGTTTTGAGCCTTAACTCGACGGAATAAATGTTTACAGTCAATGTTCACCTTAAACGGCCAATCACTATATCGCTTACCCTAATTGTATTTCATCTCTTTATGAACTTAAACGCCATAAATTTAAAAATGGAGCCAAAAGTACAATCATTAGCCTTTGAGCATAGTGAATGCCATACCAAAAGTATAATGATTAGCATGTTAATCGTTATACTTTTGTATATATTAGCACTGCTAATTTTT